>JAPYKE020000053.1:1217500-1569345 GCA_028554795.2 Sinohyriopsis cumingii | reverse complement strand
AGAAAAGGTAAACAACTACACAGTGGTATACGAATTCAGTGCATAAAATGTCTTTGAATCTGAGTATCTTTATGCTTGAATTTTATTGATTTTCAGTGTGTGCAGAATGCAACAGATAAAGAAAGAATTGTACCAAATAGTTATATTATCATACATATCTTTTGAGAGAAAAAATTCAAACAAAAATAAAACAACACATTCAAATTTGGCAAGAAGGGCAATTTGTAAGCACTGGGAAATAACTATAAGAAGATTCTGCTTCTTATTTATCTTGATAATTTACTTTTATTAAAACCGATGATTTTTTCAATTTTTATATCGATTATACATCATCTAATGAAAAATATAAATGGGAGTAAGTTTGTTTTTAATAGTAAATTTGCACGGAGAAATAAACCGTTTGCTATAATTATTAGTGAACTAACTCCATTAAAATGCCAATTCTTTTTCTGGACTAAAAAGAAAAGTAATAAAGCAAACATGAACCGTTAAATTAATAAATATTTAAATCATCTGCGAAGCAGATTTTCAGAGTGAGCTCTACATATGTACTCTGCATTACATTGATGAGCCAATTTCCAGAGCTGTGCTTTGTAACACTCTATGATACTCCATCAAGACGTTGAAAGCATTTGTAATGACAAATGGCGAGAGCTTGGTTACTTTTGTGGATCTTACCATTTCAAGATAATTCAAGATTTATACGTTATATACATATCTTCACATTTAGAAGTTGTTTATATCCATGGTTCCTATACAAAGAAGAGCGTTGTCTCAAAAAGAGGAATGTTATTTATCGGAATGAAATGTCATTGATTTATTTTGTAGCCTAGACTCTCAGAAGGATTGTCATTCAATTCATCAATATTTAGTTTGACAGATACGCTTTATGGACCAACTGAATGATTTTCTTATGTTGTAAACAGGTACAAGTCTTCCTAGAATTTGAGAATTTTCCTATTACATACTACATCATTTATACCCATTTTGCCTTGTACAGTGCAACATAATCAGATGGATTATATCACCGTCTCAGTATATTTATAACGAAGACATCACAGTCAACACGGTTCCTATATAGAAACATGGCATAATGAGAGGGATAACAAATTACTACCGTGATGCAATGGTAAAATGTTGTACAAAAATAATTTTGTTTACAGAAAGGTGGAAGTAAATCCAGAATCTGGGACTTGCTGATACATTTGGTATCTTAACTGCTTCTTTCATTTTAAAATTGAGCTAGGGCAGACTAAGATATTTATTTAAGTTTGAATCACGAAATAATCCAGTTATGGTTATATGGTAACAACATTTATATATTTCGTCTACTATAACATTGGGACAAAACATCATGTGATATTGTGACATCGCTCACGAGACTAGCAAATGTATGTTGAATAAATGAGGTAGCATCGATTATATATGTTTTAAACAGGCACAAGTCTTCTTAGAATTTAAGATTTATCCTATTACATCATCTATACCCATTTTACCTTGTACAGTGCAACGCAGTCAGATGCATTATATCACTGTCTCAGTATATTTATAACAAAGACATCATAATTAACACAGTTCCCTTATAGAAACATGGCAGACTGACAGTGACAATAAGCTACTACTGTAATGCAATGGTCAGTTGTTGTACAAAAATCATTTTGCTTACAGGAAAGTGGAAGAAAATCCATAATCTGGAACTTACTGTCATATTTGGTATCTTACTTGCTTCTATCATTTTAAAATGGAGCTGGATAGGACTGAGAAATATATTTATGTTTGAATCATGAATTAATCCAATTTGGGTTATATGGTAACTACATTGATGTATTTCATCTACTATAACATTGAGACAAACCTCACATGATATTGCAACATGGCTCACGAGACTAGCACATGTATGTTGAATAAACGAGGCAGCGTCTATTATATATGCATAACGTATACATCAATGAATTCAACAAAGACATGTTGGGAAACTATCCATTACACGAAGAAGGTAATTCAAAATGATTACGGATTGTGCACACATAAGTAAGGATCTTATATGATTTGCATAATAAATGTCCTCATTTGATGTCAGTGATGATAACACAGAATGCAATTCTTGGTTGCGTTTAGTGTCAGTGAAAACAATTTTAATGCAAACTGTGACCATTAACTATTTACTGTATACAATAGTTCACTGCTAACAACACGATCTCATGAAGTTATCTCTAATTGCAAGGAAAGACTCAGCATGATTCTTAGAACTGCTGTGCCAAAAAGATTATCAGATCGAAATAATAGAAAGAGATTGTAATGATGTGACTTTCTCTGATATTTATAGGATGCACTTCTGCAGTTTTGCAAAGAAATTTTTTGATGCTCCCATGATGCCTTTGATTGAACCTTATCTCAGTTGTACATGCATATTGACACAATTATTATGTTATTGATAGTGTGGCTCATTTAAAATGGTACATTGATTATGGTCAAATATCTCAATCATTGCTGACGTTTGTAATTGTACGAGGAAAGATTTATCTATGTGAGTATGATAGAAGTATAAAACATAAACAAAATATGAGAAATCTTATTCTCAACAACCATTATAAACTTTTTCAAAGCAAATGTTTTATAAATTTAAAATACTAAAACTAATGTGTTCATTTATTTCATACAGCTGTTTAATGCTTGAATGAGGTTCAAATTTTTATTGATGCAGCAAACTTGGTCAAATTTTCAGTTGCCATGTGAGATGATCGTTACTATTTATATATGCCATGTCAGAAGCACCCTTCTATCAGGGAGGCTGCCACGTAATATAGTTTATGAATAAATGTTAAAATAATGTCAGTTATGTTTATTTGATTTGTATTGTGTGATATCTCATTCATATCAGTTGTTTTAAAACATGTTTACTTAGGTTTAAGTTCTAGACATCATTGATTGTAATCTTGGACGATTCAAGAAAAGAATCTTGTGTGCATCTGTAGGTAATTTTCCATGAAGATGATTGATTATTTTTTTCAGAAAAAGTTATTGCGACATACATAAAATGGGTATGTATGTAAAGTAGTTTACATCGTAATTATTTATTCATATTTTATCATATGTTTAGTGGAATCAGACATTTAGTTGTGTTTAATTATAATTTGAGATGATTTGTTTATTTACGTTATTCACTGAAACTACAAGGTGCTCATTGACGTGTTGATAAAAAGTTATTTGGGATTGTTACAAATTAATTCCATAACATTTTGGATTAAATCATTGTGATACATGAAAAATATTGGAATATCATCACATTTAAGGACAGCTCTGGTGGCCTAGTGGTTGGAGCGTCTGCCTCGGACACAGGAGGTCATGGGTTTGAACCCCGGCCGAGTCATACCAAAGACTTACCAAAATGGTACTAACAGCTGCCTCTCGAGGCACTCAGCATTAAGAGGTTGGTGTTAGGACTGGTCGGCCTGGTGTCAGGATAATGTGACTGGGTTGGACATCATGCTACATGTCTGCAGCATGATGCCCCAGTGCCAGACATCACTATAAACTGCCACACTGCAGACAGCGTAGACATATGACGGAATAATTGTCAAAGCTACGTTACAAATCCTAATCACACACACTAAAATTTAAGACATATGGCACATCAGCACCCGCATTGACGATCAGAATTTATTCAGAACACCACTGAAATTCACTTGGAACACTCATGTTGTTGGACCTGTCATATAACTTTAAGAACTACATGTGCTTTTTTCTGCAGACAATTTTAAATTAAATACATCATCGACACTGAAATGCACACATCTCTACAGGCATCCTAGCTGCTGTGTGCTGCTAGCCTCAAACAACTGGCAATGTTTGATCACATACTTCAACTCAGTCATCTGATTGGTTCTACATGACAACATATCTAAATTGAGTTACTAGCTTATTAACATATACTGGCTGCAATGACATCATGTATGGGCAGAGAATACATAGTAGACAAAGACGGGACTAACAAGTGACCTGGGCATGATGCACTGTGTATTACTTAAACTATATTTAATCAATTAAATTACTATTTAAATAACACACAATGCATAGGTTCAATAAACGGTTTATTGTCCATATAAAATAATCTTTGGCATAATGGGGGCAAATCCTGTACAGCACACTGCACCAGCCTAACTCTGAATTTGTTCCATAGGAGTACCTCAGGAAGAGAGACTTGGGGGAGTTTGTAGGGTTATGAAGAGTGTCTGACACCTGTATTCTATCATATAATCCTCAGGATCAGAATTGTCAAGTTTCGGTTATCAGTGTATCTATATACCTCATATCAGCCCCTTGCGGCTCCATACATGCACCGTAGGAAGCAGGTATGAAATTTATGGACATAATAGTTTAATAGCTGAGTACATTTAAGTACTGACACAAATTGGGGTTCAAAAGCAAAGTTGTAAATGCATGAAACACGGCATTAATCCAAACGAATTAAGGGAGTGTTGTGACCATGGAACAGTGTGACTGTTATAAAGCCCCATATATATAATGTTAGTATTTATTAAATAAACGCCCTTCTAATTATCACAATATACAGTTAAAATCTGAGAGAATACACATTGGTTAATTATTGTCATAAATGTAAGAAAAGAAAATAAGCCATATTAATGATAATAAATACGATGGAATGATATGTAGATCTTAATATGATGAATGAAAAGGCTTCCACTTTTCAACAGTCTATTAAAAGCTAAGAGAACAGTGGCACACATAGCATATCACTCTCGTTAGCTCATGCATTTGCATTTTAAAGTGAACATTACACATTTGGCCATTCATCACATGGTTTACTATTGCCCATGAAATATAACAATATGTTAAAATATGGACTAAATTCACCTGAAATATATTAATAGTATATCACAATTTTGATTATAAAATAGATGTATTTCATAAAACAATCTTAATTAGAGTGCATATATTTATGTCGTGTGTCATAAGCAGACCAAAATAACATTACCAGTCACAAGAAAGATGACACACTAGTTCGGTATATAAAGTTTTAGGTTGCATATTGTTCAGAATGAAACAAAATGTAACGTGCAAAACTGTAAGGTTTTACATTTGTTTATGTTGAATGATACTCACATTCTCTTCTTATGTCTAATATGCTACCGCATATCCAAATGATCTGTAAAAACTGGGAATTGCAAACACAATTTTTAGTTCCACAGACTTGAGGAAACGTGTTTATTGTTTATGTTTTCCAAGTCTTTGCTTTTGGAAGTAAATACCAGATAATCATATTTGACATCACAAATCTAAATGACTACATTACAGTGTTACAGATGATGATCTTGCATACATAATAGTTTCAAAGTGTTCGCGGTTAAGAACCTGCTTTGTTTTGTAGTTAAAAGTTTATTATCATGGTATTGGAAATGAGTATGCTTGTTTTCTTGTGATCAGACTGTGGTTGTCAACTTGTTTTACCTGATTTGTTTATAGGGAAGAAGTTTGTATGAAAAAGAACTCAATTCACCGATAAAGTACATGTTTTACCTGATTTGTTTATAGGGAAGAAGCCTGTTAGAAAAAGAACTCAATTCACCGATAAAGTACATAATTGTCTCTTCAACAAATCTAATAAAATCCAACCAACAAGCACAATTATTTTATATCTTTATTTTTTATTTACTGCATTTGACGTTATGTATTAACATAGGATAAATAATTCAATAAAAGTGTCAGATTCCTCCAAGGTTAGATATGGTTGTGTTATAAGATGTTTGTATAATTAGATTGTATCATTTTTATTTAAAATCATCCTTAGTAAGTTGATAACATTTTTTTCGGGGCTAGTAAAAACCAATTGAAACTGGTGCCAGTCTAGAATCTCAGAGGGAAAAAAGTTTGATCATTCACTGCAGTGAAATATGATAAATTATTTGTATTGCCCATCACAAAACATTGCTAACATTATGACCAATCAATGTTATAAATATTTTAACATCCTTACGTGGTCTAGTAGTGGTAAACATGGCAGCTTTGCATGCAGAGCAGTCTGGTTTAGATCCAACAATGTGCAAATACATTGTTTTCTGATTTTTTTAAAACGATGTTGTAACTTGAATTGGGATGGAAAATTATGTTACTACTTATATTCTCAGTGTGAGCTTAACAAACCACAACAAAGCATACACAATAAACCGTTAACATAGTATGGGATACAGTAAGAAATCATCCACTTTATTCTGCTTTACAAATGGTATCGCCAATTGTTGAAATACTGAGTTTTCCACCCACTTAATGAAATATATCAGTTCCCTCAGAGCAATGAAAACACATAGCTCTGTATTGTCTTTGAAAATACAGGGTGAAATAGGGAGATGTTTTTTATTGTAGGAACCTAGAGCGTCATATATCTTCAACCAGATTAACATTTTTTATAAATGCGGCATAAACATGTGAGATAATAATCCAGTTTTCTTTGCTGCTCTAAATATTTCATACATATAATGTATAATATGAATCTTCCAGACATGACTGATTTAACTTAATACACTCTCCTTGATTTGAAACAATTATAAACGTATCGATATTCCACATCTAAATAAAATATTTAATTAACTACCTTGCTTTTGTTTTATTTCAGGAAATATACAACTGTTTTAAAATAGCTAGCAAGCTCAAGATGAGATCCATTCTCTTTCTGGTTCAAGAAGAATGTTTCGCAGAAAGAATTGGATATTATTTCATGGGGATGTTCGGTTTTTTTTCTTCTCGCAAGCCCTTCTCCAGTATTCCAACGAGCTACATCCATGTTGACCAAGGCACCTTAGAATGGAAAAAGTTGAGAAAGGTGAAAAGTGCTAAAACTATTTAAATTCTAAGAGATTCAATTTGTGATCTGTTAACATAACTGATATTAAGCTAAATACATTCTTGCATCTCTTGAACTGCACTAAGGATTTGTCTTTTGCAGTCAAATGCATACATTGTGGCACTCTTTCAAGATGCCTAAATTATTTCTTCATCTTTCTAATGACACTAACAAAAGGCAGAAATCTCAATAGTTTTCTAAACATAAATGACTGTATTTGTATTTGTATTGCCAGACAAATAAACAGTATAGATATTTTTCTTTCTCAAACTTTTATATCATGGAAAATGTACCAAAGTCATTGGGCATTATTTTGACATTTTTATAGTATACCTTCCTATTCGTATCTGGAAGTATCAAATGCAATTGTAATTTTGTGGTTCATTTTTATGTCAGATTGTTGAAGAAGAATTAATCTCCAGAAGAGGTATGTTTCTATTTTTTATATTCAAATTAATTGAATATGATACATAAAATCTAATGTTCGAACCTTTATATCTAGATCTTATATTATGGTGTTAATAATCTAGCTAGTGAGGGGCCTGAGGGATGTGTAAAAGATCGTTATTGTTCACAGTGAGTGTGCATTCAATCAGTCTCTCTTTAGCTAGAATGTCAATTTAGTAATATAAAAGTGTTGACACTTCAGTATATATGTTTTCTCAAGTTGTCTGTATATGTTGGTACTACTCACTTCCAGTTAAGTAATGTGCTAAAATGTGGTTAAAAGTCAAATAATCTGTGTTTTTGTTGACACTTTTTAATCCTTCTTACCCGAAACCCCAAATTAGTTGTTTGTGTAAAATTATGTTACATACGTTCCGAACTTTCATGTTTAGAAGCACTATCTCAAAATCTTGACATCTTGCTACTGCCAGTGAAGCAGTATAATTGCTAGCTATTATTCAAGGTGCCTGTAGCGTTGATATAGCTGATAAAATAAAAAGGATAATGACAGAGCAATGCCACTTTGGCAAAAATAAACTTATATAGCAAAATTAAAACATGCATGATGCTCAAGGGTGGCTACAGAGTTGATTTTGTTATCAATAACAATGTGATAGATCTGATGGAATTCAGATCACGAATTCTGCAACAAGGTGTTTGACACAATGGTGATTTTCCTGTCAAAGTAATCAACGTAAACAACTACTTATTAAATCGATATGCAGCTTAAGGATAACAAAACGCACAAAGCGGTCAGCGCCACGTTATTTACAGCCTCATTCCTAATGTTCCACCTAATCTCTGATACCAATCAGGCTTTCAAAACTAATTTATTCCCCAATTAATACGTATACCAGAAATCGCATTTTTATTAACAGACCCATCCCATCACATTGTCAACCTGAATAACGAGCACATAACATTTTGTTGCCATCTTCGGGCAGAAAATTAAGCCATGCAATCAGATTGCATAAAGAATACAAGATCAATTAAATGCAAAAGAATCACTGAAGCATTTTTGAAGTGATGCTTGTCATATCAAGAAAATTGGTCCTGTTGGCTTCAGTTTTCCAAAGGGCGCTTCTCCAGCTGCAGGCATTATAACAGAAGGATACTCGTGGATACAATTTCATCTACAATTTCATCAGTCAAGCCCAGCAAGCTTTATAATGGAGAACACTATTGATAACACTACTGTGAACCTGCCGATGACAGAGGAAACTTTATGTCTTCTGCTTCATGTTGGATCCTCGGCCAGACAATTGGAGACTATGGTTCGGGACCCATGTCACTACACTGGTCGCTATGGTGTCACTGCTCATAACAAATGTAATCTGCCATTAAGGACACCAGAATTTAACCTAGTAGTTTTTCATAATTTACCTGGGAACAACATATATCTCCTCATGACAAAATTTAATGTTCATGAAAAAATTTACTTCCATACTAAATAACCTAGAAATATATCTGTTGTTGTTGCTGCTGTTGTACGGTATAATGTCATTGTTAAGCACAATATAGGCTATTCTTTGCGCCAGTATAAATGATGGAGGAAGAACGCGGGGAAACCCCGGAAAGAAACACCAACCAACCAGAAGCTACTGGCAAGTTTTCTCACATACCCACATTGGCCGAATCTGAGACTCGACCCACGCAGAGAGAGGTGAGATGGCAGTAATTCGTAACTTTGAGCGCTTTAGACCCATCGGCCACTCGGGGCCACCCAAACATATATATTATTCTCGCTGGGTGCATTGTGTTTAATACAGAGCTTGCAATGCATCAACGCTTCTATTAAGAATAAAAAATATGACATTATTTACGTATACTGCAGAAAAAGTTGCTTTTAACAAACTTGCTTTGCTAACTCAGAAAGAAATTTACTTAATGGGTTCTGTGATGTCCTGGGAAAAAAAAGAAAAAACGTTTGAGACAAATCTGCTAACAAAGGAAGAAATCTACAGTAAGATCGATGGGAAAGATGTTTTTAATAAAGATTAGGCACATGTAGCAAATACTTGGTATATATTTAAAATAAAAGAAATCTTGGCAATAATCATGATTTGTATGTGCACATGGACGTGTTGCTGAATGCTGATGAATTTGAAAACTTTTGAGACCTCTGTATATAGTATTAAAGTTTGGATCCTACTGGTGTTGCTGTTACCCAAGGATATCATGTGATGCTCTCAAATTGACAAAACTTGAATGAATCGCATGAAACAAAATACATCACACATCTTTATACAATTATTTACCATATACCATGCTGCAGGAGCTTCCTGTAGGAGAAGTCCTATGGATGGTACCAGAAAGTTATCTAGAAAAAAACTATTACTTAGTGATGATGAAAGGTGTTGTAGTTTCCAAGCTGGTTTAGAGTAGTCAGAAGAGATTTAAGATGCATACAATGGCTACAGTATGGTACTCAAAGGTATGATTGTAGACGATGATATTATTTTTATATGGATATCCATATTACATTTATTATTTTATAATTAAGTTTTATTTTTCATTCGGGTTAATGACAATTAAGGTTTAGTTCCTTAATTCAGTTACTGACTGGTAGTAAAATATAAGTACAAGTACAACACATTGTCACAGTTCATTCATCAATCAAGGCTGATTGCCAAGGTCAGGTCAACAACTATTTCAAAGTACTCCACCAAATAGTTTAAATTTAGGTCATGAAAGCATCACTTTATCCTTGGAGAACATCTGTACTTTGTATATGGTATGCATAACCCTAATATATATTTTATTCTTCGAATTCGCAGAGTGGAAAACATTTATTCTACAACTGATAGTACCAGTTGGATCATAGCAAATTGTTCAAGGCCTTGAGCATTTAAAAAATTATGACATGTTATCTGAATTACTCAAGGACCTTTATGTGATATTATCCTTTAATGGAATTTACCTTGAATTACTCAATATGTATTTATTTATATGATTCCTCAAGTCATACTACATCATAATCACATTTGAACCTGTATTTGGAATGACTTTGAGTCTTTTCCAGACTAGTGAAATTGATGGTTAATTTTAGGTTAATATTGTAGAAATTCATAAATTGTAAGTTATTTTTTATTCTTTGACTTTGTTTTCATATTTTATTTACTAGGGAAATACATTTATATTTTGGAAAACAATGTCCATATTCTGAAACATTTTGAAAAGAATTATGTCATTGGGAACTTAAAATTTCCCAGACTGGTTCAAAATCTGCTTTATAACACATGCTACATGATTCATTACAAACGTTTGAGTCTGAGACAGTCCATGTATCTAGGACTGAGGCTACTCAGAAATTCAGTATGTGACAAAATTCAAACAGGATGCTCCTCTTAAGCCATATGTCGATTTTAATATGCAGAACAGATCCGCTGTGACAAATGAATGAGCTAGAATTTTTTTAACATTTGTACAATTCTGTATTTGGCAAGACCATGGATAATCTCAGGCAAATCCTGTGATTGAGGTGCATTTCTGTTCATAAACATATACTCTACCTCTGTGTTATTTGTATTCTTGCTGTTGGTATGCGTGATAAGAGATTTAAAAATGAAATGGTAACTGAATACCTACATATGAAACCTCTGACCGTCTCTCTTTAATCCCAAATATTAAAGAAAGTAATTATGACCTCTAGGAAAATAACAAGAAATGAAAGATTATAAGTACATGTTGTCAATTGTATAGGTTATGTGACATCAAACAGTCACAAACAACACAATAACATAATGGGAGATATATTAGATTTCATGTTCATTACCCTTTCTTGTCCATCCATGTGATAATGGTAATCTTGTCTAACATAAAATTACATCTATATAATTGGATCCAATAATGTATTAATATACATTATATCTAATTATCAGCAGAAACAAAGCCAACAAATACCCACATATAGATTTAGATCAAATGTTATAATTATTTTAGATTTATGTTTAAATTAAACATATACAATAGAGTATTCATTGTTATAAAGGAAAGGAACATTTTAGAAGTTAAAAAGTGATATGATTTTTCAAGTATAATGTATACACTAATAGTATATAAGAATCTAATTTAGAAGATATCAAAGATAGGCTGAATATTAGATAATTTGCTATTTAGTTAATTGTATAATTATAATAATAATAATAATAATAATAATAATAAAATAAAATCAGTTGCATCAATAAACACTTGTTATACCTTTAAAGGATGATATACTGCTTTTTATAGTGTTAAATTATGACATGTTCCTACTAAATTAAGTCATAATAATATAACTATTTCTCCCAATTTGTATTCGGTTACTCATTCCATGAATGGATTGTAACTACTCTAAAACACAAGTATTGTTATAATGAAGAGGTTTTCCTGGACAGTGGCTGTAGGGCATTTTAGTATGAACTACCTTGTGTACAGATGTTGTTTGCTTTTTTAGTATATCTGGTGGAGGAAGAAGCTTGGAAGGACCACTGACCCACAGGAACATACTAGCAAGCTCTCTCACATATGCAAGTTGGCGGAACCTGAGACTTATATCCCAGGCAGACAGAGATGAAATGTTACTGATCTGTAAAGATGAGCATATTAAACTATTCAGCAACCCTAGGACCCAATGTGCAGTTGCTTACTTTGCTGAAAATGAGAGCACAAACCTAGTTTACATGTAACGAAAAAGGAGTGATCAACATTATAAGGTTAAGCGAAAATGATGCCAATCTGATATCCAACATGGCCACAACAGCAGCCATATTGAGAATGTTGTTATCGCTACTACTCCCGGATGTATGGTGATATCATTGTGGAGTTTTCTATCAAGGACTTTTTCTGATGTCTACTTGGTTCTAAATGAAAATTGTACCAATCTGATTTATAATATGACTACCATGGCAACGATCATGAAAATCTTGTTATCATAATTCCATCTGAGGAGAAAATCACAATTACACGGAACTTTCATTAAAAGACTTATTTAGATATCAATCGCTTCATAGATTAAAATGGTCTCGATCTCACATTCAATATGGCACCATACAATTTTGTTATCGCTACTGCACCTGAATGGATGGTTTACTCATGCACACACATATTGATTAAGATCTCTGATCATATCTCTCAAATCATTTTTAACACAGTTTTCAATGGCAATGAGATTTGCATAATATTTGAAAGAATTAAAGTCATTGTCTTCTACACTTTGATTAAGTGTTTCTGGATTTACCTGGGCTTGCGGAGACTGAGGTTGATATATTTCGGCACTATATAGCCTGTGTCTGCAGTGAAGTGTAAAGAAATAACATTATGCTTGGATAGTACTACTTCTATTTTCATTGTCTTGATTTTCTGCACATTAATGATGTGTATCTGGGTCTTACCAGTGTTAGTGGTAAGGGAATTGTTAAATATGTAGGATCTGTATTGTTTGTGTTTACTTAACTAAGTGAGTTCTGTACGGAATTATGGCCTTTTCGAACCGTGCTGTTGGGATTGGGGTGATTTGTAAAGCTGAGAATGTCATTGATGGCACATGAAAATGCGTCATACAAGGCCTATTTTAATTTTTATTTTCATTTGATAATTCGATTAAATTCCTTTAATTGAAAATTACCATATCTCTTGTGCCTTGATGGATGCCTTGAAAGTGTTACTTTTACTTATTCCATAATGGATGGCCATACAAAAGGTTCATCATCTTCTTATCAATGAACTATTCCAGACATGGTTAAAATACTCAGATCTTGAATGGAAAAATAAATAATCTTTTCTGCTTTCCAAAAAGTCATTATGCAACTTGAGGAACTTTTGTTTATTGTTGCGACTGTTTTCTTTTTTGGACGTGAAAAGTTAAAATTACATTTTTAGATGCCATTCAATTACATTATTTGGATAACCAAATATGTATGACCTTTGTGGCAATTATTATCTTGAAATCCTCTGAAAACCTTTATAACTATAATATAACCTGTAGCCGACAAGAGTTACACTACAAATACTCCTTGTATTATAACCTTGAAAACTAAAATTGTTGTATCTGCATACACAAGTAAATTATGAATATATTCAAGGCTTTATGATATTTGGTTGGTCAGTCATCATATCAATCAATAAATCAGTATCTGTAGATTGCTTAATCCATAGGTCATTCTGGAAGCCAAGCTGCACCAATATATGAATAAAATATTAGGTACCAAAACTAATTCCAGTTCCAATTATTTCTTCGATAATTTCAAAGGTTTTCCAGAAGTATATAGATATTGCTTTACTAGTCCCCTATATATTACTTTAACAAATATTGTGGAATACATTTCTTATTATTTATATCCTTTTCCACAATAGAAGAATTCTAAATCATAAAGAGGAAAGATTAATTATCTCCTTTTTAATTTAAAAAATATATATTCACGTTTATTTCCTATCTCGTCAGCCTTTGATACTTGCCAATCATAGACAAATCTGAGCAAGCAACAGTTTCTAACAACAGTTTATTCTTGAAGAAAGTGGTGTCAACTGTATTAATAATTGTAATTCTTTGATTTTGCAACAGCAGAATAATGTGGCCTTATTCTGCGATATAACTGATAAGGGAGCCTGTCAACATGTGCCTACTAATACACTTGTGTTCGCAACATTGTATGAGTGTGTAGTCTGCTAACATGCACCTAGTAACGTAAAAATGTAAATCTAAGGTTTCGTTTCGAATATCTAGTAACAGTGTATTGAGACTAAGAAATTTAACCTAACATTTTTCCTTATTTTTACTTCCATGGACAGTTTGATATGTAATATCTGTATACCTTTTGTTTTTAGGAATCTTCTACACGATAGATGTCACAATGCTATATGCAAATCCGGAACCTAAAGGTAACCATATCCTCCCTGGCTGTTTGAATATTTACTCCAGTTATGCAATGATTGTAGGCTAATAATATTTTCAGCAGAGTTTTCAACTTAATTTCTGAACGTAACATAGATAAAACCCATTAAAGCATTCTTGAAGATTTGTGTACCCTACCACATCTATCAGAAAAAGGCCTGGAAGCGAAATAGTTGGACTCGTGACTAGATGCATATGGGTTTGATTTAAGACATTGGTTTAGCTCAATCTACTGTCACAGACTTGTCTTTAACAAAATTCTTTATTTGCGTGGTCATTTTGTTATTGCAAGGGTCTGTCGAGAACCTTACATCTACGCAGATACAGACTGAGGGCAACAACTCAATGATGACATGTTGACACTGGTATCTAAAGATGAGGTTCCAGACAATGCTAATGAAGAAGACGATAATGCCACTACCGACCCCGAGGAAAAAGATATTTCCATCAACCATGCCAAGGACAGCATAGCAACATTAATTTCATATTTTGAGCAGATGTCAGCAATATTCACCAGTGATGACATAAAACACAATAGTGAAGCCCTTGAGAATATATGGCCACTATCAATAATCAATGCACATAGATCCGCCAAATAATCCAGGCAAACAAAGGTTACATATTTCTTTAGGAAATTGACATAACAAATATATGTACAGTACATACATGTACATGTACATATTGTAGTGTCTTCGATGTGTAGACCGCTCCGGTGGCCTAGTGGTTAGAGCGTCCGCCTCGGATGCGGGAGGTCTTGGGTTCGATCCCCGGCCGAGTCATACCAACGACTTACAAAAACGGTACTAACAGCTGCCTCGCTTGGCGTTCAGCATGAAGAGGTTAGTGTTAGGACTGGTCGGCCCGGTGTCAGGATAATGTGACTGGGCGGGACATCATGCTACATGTCTGCGGCATGATGCCCCAGTGCTAGACAGCACGATAAACTGCCACATTGCAGACATCGTAGCGATATGACTGAAAAATTGTTAAAGCTACGTTAAAAATCAAAATCACATCACATCACATCTTCGATGTGCTAATTGTCTAACTTATATCTACTGAACATGTATGTACAAGCGCATGTTATAATAATGTGAAATAAACACGCATCAATAGATGTATTCATTAATTTATTTCAACCGTTATTGGATATACAGTACATTTACAGCTAGCATATACGTGTACATGTATACGGTGTGATGACATGGTAAAATAAAAATGTACATGATTCATTTATCCGGAAAACTCGTTAATCTGCACATATTCACTGGGAACGAAAGTGTCCGGATTAATGAGACTACACTATATATCTATATCAACCCTTACGATTTTGTCATGTCTTACAAAAATTGCCCTTAAAATACGAACTTACGGCATAAAATCAAACACTACGGAAATAATTATCGCTACAAAAAATCAGGATTATTGGTTGATCCATATTGATTTGGATCAGGGTTACTTAATAGGATTAGTATAGAATTAGTCAGAGAACGAGACTAACGTAACAATGGCACCTCAGACGCTTTCAACTGCATCGTTTTGTAAATGTGAAGCACCTTCATGAATCATGATGAAACTGATGATTACATAATTATTTTGAAACTGGTGTCCACCAAGTGATGCAAGTTTAAGACAAAAGGAAAAAAGTCTCTTGGATAGTGTTAATAATCAACACAAAATAATAAAATGGAATATTCAGATTCTTGTGAATAAAAGCTGGAAGGGACACAATTACATATATTCAATATCATTTGCCAATTTGAGTATGTCTCATGGCGGGAGATATAATTGCCGTCGTCATTAGTCTTAAAACGTAAGACACATCACCCGATATTTTTGTTGTGGGACTACTGCCGGCATGTGAAATGGAAAAAAAATTTCCAAGAATTACGTCAAGCTGAGATATAGCAACGAGCCATTGAGCTGCATTGCATAGTTTTTGGAACTGAAGTTTGTGCAACTGTTCCAGTGGTAAATAAAGTCTACACGTACTTTACAAACTTTTCAGTTGAACATAACTTTAGTATTTATCATCGATGCATGTTTCGAATACCGAACTTTACATTACGTTTTCCACCGTTACAATGGCAGTTTATGATATTTTGTTACACCTTACTGAAAACTGGTCAAACTTACGCAAAGAAAAATCAACTGCCTTACTGAGATGTACTCGTTGATGGTTGGCAGGTCTGATCAATCTATCTATCTATATATATATATATTCGAAATCAAGTGTGCATATTTTTCACCTAAATCTTTAATTTCACTCTTTGTTTTGTTATTTTGTACCCTCTTAACTCATATGGCTAAAAATTGTCATAATATGGATAATGAAGTCTAATAACAGCAAGCATTTGTTCCATTGTGGGTGAATTGGTGTAGGTGCTGCATCAAATACGATATCCCCCACATAAGTTAACCACAGGTGGTAGATAATCGTATCTTGTCTATGTGCATTTTAATCTACTAAGTAGCACATAGTTGTTAATTCCTGCCATGCATTTGATTGCAAAGTATACGCCAAACGGTTTAAGAGCACCTTCAAAATCCTTGGATATTTTATAAAATTTGTGTCTCCAAATAAAAATTAAAATTATTTCAGATTTTAAGTGGCGATAGTTTTTAAACAATTGGAATAGTTGGGAAACATTTTCTAAAAAATACTTTTATGGACATTCCGTTACTAGATAAGCACATTTACATACAGGAATAACCGAATCCATGATATATGCATCAGTGTGGGATAGGAAAGTCACACCCAAGGGTTAGAAATTTTTGCATCAGACATGAGTCTGTGCATCGTGTTTGATGCAACCGTTTGATCCCGAGGAAGAAAAATTCCAATCTTATACTGCAACATAATATATTCTTTTTTTCACATTTCTGAACGAAACATTAGAGACATTAGAGACAAGGTAAAATAAGGCATATTGTGGATACAGATATAGCCTTCAAACAGAAAATCACTCAATGAAAATTTCCTTACATTAAGAACGAGTTTAAAAAGCGGTTTATAGTGAAATATTTTGTGTACACTTATAATGAGCTTTAAGCACTGGTTTCAGTAACAGTAGTTGAAATTAGTAGGGTGACATTAGTATATACTGTCGGAATTATGTAATTTTGCAATGATACAAATTCATACAGGTCAAGAAATAAAGCTCACTTTTATGTATAAGATTGAGAACAAAAAATCCTAACGAAATAGTCACCGATATTACTTTGATTTACAACAAGAACAACACATTGTCACAGTTCATTTATCAATCAAGGCTGATTGCCAAGGTCAAGTCAACAACTAGTTTGCTTGGTCAAAGTACTCTACACAATAAGTTTAAATTTAGGTCATGAAAGCATCACTTTGATTTACCCTTCAAAAATAATGAGAATGTGAATTTTTTTAAAAACGAGTTTTTAAAAAAGAACATTTGCAACAATGATGTTTTCGATTCAAAGCATGTAGTTTGGGCCATCAGTGATGAGCAACCTATCTGTGGAATACTTAACGTCAACCACTGCATCTTTCAGTTTGTCAATTAATGTTTATCTTCATTATTTTGAACGAATGTTCAAGTGTTTCAACGTATTTGGAAAATTGTTATACGTTGTTTCCTATGTGCTCACATTTAGTATGCCAAAATAGTTTACGAGTCTAAATAAAGGTCACCTGTAAGGCAGAATACAGCTCTTCTGCACTGGTGCATTTGAATTCAAGGCCTGTCTTCTTTGCAGCTGGGCATTTAAATGATTCGTATGCTGTTATGAAAACACAAATAAATTAGGATTTGATAAACAACTAACTCATTGATGTTTTCTGTCAGTTTGTGCAAATCCATTTGTGATCAGATTTAAAAATTGTGTTGGCAAAGTAGGATGTAATATTTATTTGAATTACTAAAGTAGTCATTGACATTTGGATTAATATATTACTTTGGATTATTGTGAATTATTAAGAGACATTATAGATTGCATCATTCTGTTATATCATAAAATTCAAACCTATTGGAATTCATTCAAACTATATAAGTGTAGACTTGTCATACAACATTTAGGCTTCTTTGGAAATAATTTACACTATTCTTTAATTTCACTTTGTATTGTAGGGAAATAAATTGCTTGTAGCTTTTACTTAAATTGCTGGTTTCTTTTTATTTCTGTTACATAATTTACGACCTAGACTCATAATAAAACATGTGTTAATTGATTTAGTTACGCCATATGATATGAAAAATGTTACTTTAAAATAAACTAATACATTGCTCAAAAGGACTTAATCAATGTGAAAAGAAAGCATCATCGAATGAAGGTATTTTAGTGTTATAGAAATGGTGCAAATCTTTCAAACAATATGACCATTGTTACTAACACTTGATACAAAGGTCAAATGACTTCTTAAAATATTTTCAAAAGGCCTTTACCACATCATTAAGAAATCATCCTTGCTTATAAACCTTAAAATGGTCTGAAGATAATGATATTCGGATATTTAATCTAACCACTGCTAATAAATTAGAATAATTTTCAAATTTTCTGCATTTTCAGCATAATTGTACTGAAACTGACGCTGAGTTACCACCTTAACCATAAAACCGTACTGAAATTGACAAGGAGTTACCACCTTAACCATAAAACCTTACTGAAATTGACACTAGAGTTACCACCTTAACCATAAAACCTTACTGAAATCGACACAGAGTTACCACCTTAACCTTAAACTTTTCTGAAGATAATGCATATCTTCCATTCAATATAACCACTGTTACTTAACTGTTCTGAAGTTGACACAGATTATTATGGTACAAACATCTTTACATTGATTTAAATGATGCCAATCTATCTTCAAAACATTTGGCGTCTGTTACAAAATAAATCCATGAAGAAATTCAACCACATGTGACAGAAATTATCCTGGCATTAAGCCCTTCAAAGCATCTATAAAAATTATGTTCTGATATCCAGAATCACCGTTATTAAAGAACATGTAGCAATTTTGCATGACCTTCGTTGAAAATTTGGCAACATAATTTAACCAGATTTGAGAGAATCACCCACGTCTTTCAGTTATGCACACTTGATTCTGATCTATTATTAAATAACATTTAATCGTATAATAAACCAAGAAACCTTACATAATATATTTTATGACCTATCAACATCATGTGGACAATATTCACACTAACAACCTAAATATCATGTCTTACTGCTCTTGAGTTTAGCTTCTAGATACAAATTACCCTAGTGAATGATTTCTGACTCTGTTGGACTTATTCATTAAATTTGTTATTTGTAAGTGAAACTTGAAGGCGGGTGAAAAGTCTGTTGTGGCAATATTAGATATGTACACCTAACACATACCCAACTTTGTCATTTTAAATGGTCTTTTGGGCAAATTTTTAAGTTCAAAATAAATATGTTTTCCCTTTTGAGTTCTTGCTTAATATATTTTTAACTTTTATATCTCCCTAGATAGATTTGTAAGATTAAGAAAACATCTCATCACAATACATCACTATGTGAGCAATATTTTTCTATTGAAAATGTTTCGAAAATTGTTCAATAATATAGAAACATTTATTACATTTGGCAGAATGACCAACAAGCAGACATTTGGCATGATGATATATAGCATTTTCTAGGGAAAGTGTGGAGGTGATCGAATGTCATGAAAGAGATGACAGTATACTAATTAACATGGGTTGTATTTAATACTGGTATGATTTATCAAATTCTATCTTGGACTATTATTTACCTGAAGTTTAGTCCAGTCAAAAACAATGTTACTCTATAATTGCTCTCTCTGCTAATTTGTATGCATTCCATCTGGTAACCGCTCACATCGTAGCATTCTTATCGGTACTAGTAACAAAAGATATTATACAATCAGTATTGATTGGTATTCACATATTTATCCAAGATGCACCTATTCTCACATATCGGAGAAACTGATCATGCTGATTTCATGTCACGAAACGTTAAAAATCATACTTTCATCAAGTAAGGGTATAAATCATAACTAATTTTGTGATCAATTGAAAGTGCACATCACACCGAGCCTGATCCACTTTTGCCAGTAGAATATGTATTTGCCTTTATGTTTCAAGATGGTGTGAATTTGGTTTAGCTTAGCCTTTGATTAGTTGCAAGTGCAATAAATGCTTGACAAGCAAAACATGTAAATTTTCTGTTAGTCCTTGGCTTGCACACTGTAGTCTTGAACTATATATATATATATATATATATATATATATATATATATATATATATATATATATATATATATATATATTTGTGTGTACGCATGTGTGGTGTGTCTTTGTCTGTGTGTGTGTATCAAACAATTTGGGTTAGTTATTTGCATATAATATAATCTGTTTTAAATATGATCACATATATCATTTTTCATGAGAAAAAATAATGCTACTTCGTTACTTCGTCGCATCTGATTTAGTTTAGGGATAAACCAATCGCTCATTTTTTATTTTTCTGATTTTACAACTCAATTTGTGTGTGTGTATGAGTGCATGTGATAAAATTGATAGATAGCAATGTGTTATTTATTTTCCAGTGTTCAATATAGGACACTTGACTGTCATTATACAGTTTGGCAAAATGGAGAAAATACAGGTATGTTCTATAACATTATCATGTCAGCATGAAAAGTTACTTATGTAGAAATATATTACTTAAGTTGAAGTTATGGTCTTCTTTGGATCATTATATATTTATTATGATGTGCTTTGAAAAGATGATTATTGTTACTGATTAGGTGTATTGGTCATAATGATGTCAACTTTATGTAAATATATTTGATGTTGACAACCACATTTCTATTCTAATGATATTTATTTGATTTCTTTTTTGATTATTAATTAGCTTGAATATAAATCTCGCATAATTATAATATTTTTATCTGCTTTATCATGTAGCCATTACTGCATTTATCAAAACATTTATTGAATATGTGAAATTTACGGAAATAACAAATAACTACTTTTCGATTTTAATGTTCGTGTGCCTCAGTCCATTTTAAAACACTTATAATTACCTATAGTACTTATTCATCCCTGAATTCAATATACAAACGGGATCCAGATTACCTGAATATTGCTCCATTTACACCACTGAATTCAGGGCTATACTTGAATTACTAAATCGGATCAAAGACAACCAAATACATAAAGCAGTCATTATAAGCAATTCCCTAAGCGTTATCAAATCGATCCAAAATCGCAATACACACTCTAGGGAAGAATTCCTCGACAGAGCATGCCAATTTATCGACGATATCACCACAGCACATCAATTTGTCGAGCTCATGTGGATACCGTCGCACATTGGAATCTCTGGCAATGAAACAGCAGACAAAGTTGCACAAACCAAACTAGATCAAAACTCTATCAAGCTTAACTATAGCTCTACAGAAGCACTAAGCTTCAAACAAACATATATAGACCGAAAATGGCAAGATTTTTGGAACTCCTCCACAAAAGGTCAAAAGCACCATGAAACCCCAAAAACTGTAGATAGGAATATACAGCTACCTAAGGGTACCTATTTACAACAGAAAGCCATAAACAGGATACCAACTGGAAAAAAATAAACTTGCAAGCAGTTTTGGAAGGTTTATAGAACCCAAACCAGCAACCATTAACTGCTTTAACTGCCACACAACCGAAGATCTACACCACGTATTCAATATATCCCCAAAATATCAACCCGCTAGGAAAATATTTATCAAAAACCAAAACAGAGATTTGATCACCACACACATACGCAGAGTTACTTATGGACTCTAATAAAAATAAACAGTCAGCATATAAAAATATAAATAAAATCATTGACTCAGCATGACTTAGGAACAAAATATAATTACTATCACAACAAAACCAAAAAACCCAGTAACTAGCTAAATAAATTTAGAAGCCTCCACATAAAAACCCATAACATATCATTCAATTTTATAAAAATATTAATAAAAAATTCACTTGCGAAGCACCTATCAAAAACTAAGGAAACCGCAAAATCGGATGTCCTAGATGTCCTTAACGAACCGAGTAATCAGCTAGCACTCCGGTCCTAGATGTCCTTAACGAACCGTGTAATCGGCTAGGACTCCGGTCTCTTGCTAAATAAAGTAAAAATAACATTCAATCCCTAAAAACATTAATACATAAATAACTTAAAGAGGCAATATCTAAAAACTTATAAATAACATAACGTAGGAAACACACGCTAAACACCTCGACTAGTAATACCATAATAACCTTGAAAATCTCTCTTCATACATGATTTCTACTAACAACCTCTATAAAAAGCATAGAACAGCCCCCTTTTTAGAACATTTTAAAAAAAAACAACAACAAAAAAACACACAAAGAAAACAAGAAACAAGAAACACCAGGAATAAACAAGAAACCAACGATGTGAAGCAACCAGGACCGTTCCCGAGCTCTTCTTCCCACTAATGACAGCCAACCAATCAACTGTAAGAGACCTTTATGGACCCACAGATTGAGGCCAAACTATCAGAGTTCCTTGAACCCATAAAAGCCTGGGGGAGGTGGCACCATTCCCTTCCCCAGGAACAACCAGCAGGCTGAGGTGCAGTCAGAAAAAAGTGGCACATGCACAATTGTGCGCATGCCACTATAATTAAACTCAACAGCAGATATTAAATTTGTATGTTGCATGCCAATTTGTGATGCTTAATGCAGATGTAAAGGTTATAATATTTACCAGCCTATGTAAATGGTCCACATTGCCCTTCATGTATATAAAAATCAATACTTCAGGTTCACTAATACAGGTCCTGGCTACAGAAGCAACCCTAATAGATATATGGTGACTGTACACATCAATCTGATCAATACCCAATATTTTAGTTAGCCGATTCGTTGTTGCCATAAATGTAGTTGTAGAAATCACGAAAATAAATGTTACAAAAAACAATCATGTTCAACAATATAGAAAATAATAAAGATGGAGTCGGAAACTGGAGATACTTCATCAAAACGTTTGAAAATCTGTCAAATTTGTTCTAACCACTGCTTGAACCTGCAACTATTTTATTATTGAATAATAAATATTACATATTAATTACGTATTTCGTTATCAGTATCAATATGCCCAATGAGACTGCGTGTAAATGTTAAATTGAAATAAAATTCTGCATAAATTAAATCCAATCGTATTAACATCTTCCAAACCTGTGAGTCACTTTCAAACGACTGGTAACATGCCGAAAAACCAAGATAGATCAAGTAACGTTAGGTTATTGACGATTGCTGCTCTTATGTAAAAAGAGCTTACATATATTACAACGTTCGCTGCAACAAGTGTCCCAGATAACAAACATGGAACGTGAACAAGTAACATTAGCAAATATGTAAAAGGCAACACTCTGTGAAATAGCAAATTTGTGAACATTTTGCATTTAAAATTATTTTCAACAGCAGCTTGTATTACTCTAAAAGTGGAATGTATCCCATTTTTAATTAAGAACAGTTGTTAATGCCACTGATGAAATAAACTATGGATTGCTGTTTGACTGAAAAAGTCATTTTTGCGAATAGGACTCTTAAAACATTAGGCGAGTTTTCTGGTAAATTTAACAGTATCACACTTATTTTTTTCATACCTAATCATCAGATATATTAATCATTATTTCATATTTAAAATATAACTAATAATAATAATTATTATATAGTCAGACGCCCTGGTCATCTTTGAAGTAGCAAAGGGGCAATGGCCTACACAAAACCTTCCGTCCGAAATTCTTGAGAAAGCAGGTCAAATGATTCAGAGAGAATTTAAAGAGAAGTTTCCAGCTGGAATAGAATATGCAGAGGTGGCTGTACTGAATGGATACAATCTTCCCGTCAGAAAAATACTGTATGGTGTCCTCCCACGTTGGCCAGTTGCTTGGCTCAAACAGGTACTAAGGTTTCGACGAGTCAAGTATATACATCGACATAAACATTCCAATTCTAAAAAGGATCCCATTATTACATATAGAGGATTTTAGCAGGCCAATAGTTCTAATTGTAATTTTATAAGAAATCTACATAAACTAATAAAGGGCATTAAATATTGTCATTTTATAGGTAATTATATATATATTACAGATTTAGTGACAATGCCACTCTCATTTGATACTCAAGCTATGCAAAGATTGTTATAACATAAATTTGAGACTTTTGACTGTGCTAGATGTAAGACAATTATTGGAATGCATACAATAATTACTAGGCATTTCTAGTATCTTTCAACCAGTTACAGGCACATAATTCAGGCACTATAATTATGTTTAATTGTTTTATATTGAAAAGTGATTGCATACTTGTTATGTGTGTGTATATATATATATTACATTCATGTCTTTTATATACATATGGCACAGAAATTTGCTTATGATATATCCTATTGATATCTTAGGTGATAGAAGTGTTTGTGACTGAATGTTTTCAACTGGCCAGCGACCAAGGGATAAAATCCATTGCCTTCATGATCCCCAGCATTACTTATCACTTAGCAGAAATGTATGCTTCTGTCCTCCATAGTTGTGTTGAAATGCAAATCTGCGACAAACCTTCACTCAGTATTTCAACGCAGAACATAGTCATCAAAGATGGTTGCACTGGATCAAACATGTTAAAAAAGGTAGGTCCTAATGTTGAAACGAACAAATCATTCAGCAGTCAGTTCCTGTTTCACTTTCTTGTTAGTTTATTTTTGTTTTACCTACGTTTATTATCATATGACCTTTTGTACATGTTTGGAAATTCTGACTTTCTACATAAATATTTTTAGAATATATTCATTGTAGAATCAAAATACATTTTATAAAACTTAAGGAACGTAATAGTGTATAATGGTATAGAGATTAAGCCTATTTAATTTTAGTCAAGCATTTTACAAGTTGTACAAAAGTACATACATACAATTTCTGTCATTCAAAATGGAAACTTAAAGTAAATTCAGTACTTGGTTAGTAATATGATTTATTAATAATAAATCATCGTTTCAAAAGGAGAATATATATCCTTTTTCAATTCAGAACAAGGAAAATATCCTTTTACAATTCAGAACCTTTCTCCAGAATTGTATCACAATGATTTGTTTATTTGTGGTGATGTTTAAGAAATTCTTATATTTAGCACTCTTCACTCCATATTGAAAAAGCTACGACTGTAGTTATTTTGGAAAAGCAAAAGCCGCGCATTTCATTTATTGTATTACACATGATATTATTCCAATTTCCTTAACATATATGTCATTGACGGTAAAATAGTTTGATAAATTTTCATCAATTTAACCATTTGTTTCCACAAATCCTGGCTTCGAATCATGCAATGTTTCACCCTTTTTTCTTACCTCAGAATAGATGGTTCAATATTAAAAAAATATTTAAAAAACATGGTTTATATACGAAATATTAATTGTTGGTTGCATTCTTTCTTTACATCTAATAGCTGAAGTTTCAATGATGTTGCCTCCTGTGAGCTAGAATCCATCATTTCTGTTACAATAACTTCATCGGAAATAATAACGTTGGATGTCTTGAGCACTTTGCTGTAATAGAATGTAAAATGCAAGAGGGCTTTGTCCATGTCTTTCGTGAAAAGATGGGATGTATATTCTCTCAAGAAGTTCAATGAAACTTGTATACATTCTAAGAGATAAGATATCGTTCTAATCTAATATTCTTTAATTGATTTTGTTTTGATCTTCGGGGATCTAGTATACATGTGTTTCAAATGGAAAGATTCCGATGTAGTTTATTACCCTCATTCAAAAAGATATTTGAAAAATCGATGAGAAGTTTAGTTGTATGCACTGAGAGCTACATGTAGAAACTTTAAAAAATATTTATTTTATTATTACTTTATTGTGAAATATAGAGATTTATTGGCAAAATAGTTTTCATATTTGTTTTCATTCCTATATTTTCACATCATGTCATGCAATGTTTGATTGAGTGCGTCTAGAAAATTGTACCTGCAACAACAAAAATGAGTACTTTGTGTGCTAGAAACAAATAAATAGAAACTGCCTTTCATTATAGACATGAAAATTAATATTTGGTAAAGAACTTTGACTAGACGCTGTTTATGTCTCTCATGTTATTTTCTCTTACCTACTTGACAGCAACGAAAGTCGATAAACTGTGATGCATTGTTTAATCGGATCTGCATTGTTTTGAGATAGGTTCAAAAAGTTTACAAAATGACAAAAATGTAATTTACAGCAACAGATTAGGTCAACCCAATCCTACCCGCTTTCTTATATCACGTATATTTATATGATCACCATATGAAAGCAAGGTGAATTTACGAAATGGGATTGGGGGTAAGTGAAGACAGAGTTTAATCTTGTAAAGTTCCATTTTGGAGCAAGTGTGGAATATAATAAAACAAAAATTATCTTTTCCCAAGCTACTACTGGATATATTTTATCCTGTAGTTCCGAAAATTTCAATTTTAACACATGGCTTTGCCACGCGTTAAATTATCATGTTTTTATTACACAGTGAAATGTATCCGGTATTGACATTGGAAATAATTTTTGTAATATCAAAATATAAATATTCTGGTATCAGTGTGCATCCCTTTTCTGGTGGTAATTCTGTTTACTGGATGATGTATCCTACATTATAAATGCAGCTACCTTTACCCAAAAGATCGATGGCTATTTTTCTTTTAAAGTTATTTAATTTTGATATGTCACAGAATAAGGTGTCTTGAAACAGCTTCCATACATAATTCTCTATTTTCCACTGTAAGGAACTGAAGTTGCAGTACATTACAAGTTGAGCTCATTGTAATGAATAGGTTGGCTTTAGATGGCATAGTGCATGTGCGCATTTTGAATCAACAATCTGTCCTGTCTTGGTTCATTTGACTTTAAGATTTGATCTAATTTTCGCCTAACACCAACATTAGACTAGATCGATAAATTAGCCTCTCACGCACGATGATATTGATTAGCAGTTTAGGGGCTGATATCACATATTCATTAAAACATGCAAAAATCTGCAGCAAGTTTTAATTGCACATATTGGTGTACATTTTATCCACTTACCGATATTGCATGCGGCTGTGGAGCTACCGTCGGCGTAATGTTTTTTTTGTTTGCATGTACATTATATTTCCAGAGCAAATCCTATATTGTATGACTTGTAAATCCATGTGAAATAGCACAACCCTCTCTCCTGTGGCTATTTTGAATTTCGCCCTAGATGTATATGTTACCAATTACCGGTATATGTCTAAAGTGTTTCCAGGTTTGTTCCAGAACGATTTGCATGCAGCGAAATTGCTCATTTCCATGAACAGGTCACATTAGATCCATATATCGTCCACCATTATTAACATATATTTGGGGGCGTGATTTATCAGAATAATATTAGACTTAATGTCGCAAATTAACTTTTACATGAATTAATTATTAGCATCCATCACACATTAAATATTTTATTGAGAGTTTGTCTGTACCATTTAATTTGCCTGTATTTCAATTAAGATATCTCTGTATTTTGTTGGGTCATTTTACATATAACAATTATATAACTTTATTTGTATTGCAGGTGTTTGAAGAGGAATGGGCCCGTAGAATAGGTATGATGGTTACATGTTTCTGAAAATGTGTTATGTTTAAAGCAAAACTTATAACTGTGTCTAATTGAATAACTGTGTTAATTGAATAAATCAGTTGTTATTTCAAAGTCATGATAAGGATGATTCCATATATAGACGAATTTCATTTTAAAATATTTTTAAAATTACGACTAAAGTCTTAAGAGGGAAAATATAAAACTAAAGAGAGTAACACACAGAAGAATGATGATCTCATGAACCATAAAATGAATGTGAAGTAAGACCATGCTCTGTTCCTATGTTGCCAAATACCTTTGTATATACATTTCCCATACATATTCACATTTGTCTATGACATTTACAATACGATTGTGTTTAAAGAATTGCGTAAAATGTCCATACTTTTCCAATGTTACATTAAAAATGTTTATCGTATCTCATATTTGTTAACCTTGCCATATTTCCCACCAGGCCTACAGCGATTCCTTCCTCTGTCAGTAAAAGATTGTATTCTCACATAATAGCTTCCCCCGTAAATTATAATCTTGTTGAAAAAAAGTCTTGCTGATCTGGGCAGATTGAGTTTGAATTTCTTTCAGTAGGAATGTAAATTATAAAAACACATGGGTTTAATTGCAACAAAATGTAATGAAAATAACTATTGTCCATTATTTCATTAATTAAAAGCAAACAATTGCATTGTTATTGGTTAGATACAATATTTATTTAAAATACATTTTTTCCTTAGAACATATATATTTGCTTTCTTGCCACATTAAATTCCTGTCTCCATTTGCAGTGATGAATAACATTGAAGTATAATGTGGCATAACACTTTAAACATGATATTACATTGAATCAATAGTCCATTTGAACCTCAACTATATCTGGATCATAACTTCCCTAAATTTGCAAGCCAATATCATTGGTCTGTTGTTAATAAAACAACTATGTCTCCTGATTGCTTAGTCAAAGACATTAGTGGCAGATAAGTGGTGCCACACTCCTAATGGCTAGTTTGGAAACTTCCCTTTGAAATGCATTCATTCATTGGTAGCTTCACACATTGGTGCGATGTACAAAGGATAAGAAGTATGAAATTTTTGTACTTGTTTCAAATATTTTGGTTGATAAGTTCATGGGTATTTGCAGTCCCAGACACACCAAAAGTGTGATGCAGTTGTTAGAGAGTACGTTTAGAGTCACTAATGCTGATACTTTCTACAACGTGGAATGACTTTGTTCCTAAGGAGCACCTGATGATTATGGTGTTTCTTTGACGAATATCTTAATCTTAATGAGACAAACCAGAAACAAGAAATACCTTAGAATGACAAGTTTAAAATGGGGTGGGGGTAATAGACTCTCTTTCTGGAAGTTGTGGGAGCAACACTTCTTTTTGTATGCTTATGTGTATAATTACCTTATGCCCTGAAAAAATGTTTTGATCCAAATGACGCTATATTACTAGGACTTATATGATTTAGATTTATCTATTTTAGAATGTATGCATCAATCTATCTATGTTTATTGCCCTAGGATTCTTTTCTAGACTTGACTGAGTCATATAAAGAATGGCTAATGAAATCATATCCGGTCAAAAGAAGAACAAAATAACAGATTAGTGTTTCGTAGAGTTACTTATGATGACGTCGTGTCATTTAATTTTTTCTCAGTCATGATTTCACATGACAATGATAAGAAATAATGTGCTCAGGGATCGTTATGGTCATTGGTGGACTTTTATTTGTTTTATGGTTTGGTAATAACCTGTTAATATTAGTTACATGGTTTCTTACTAGCCTTGATTGGATTGATGTATGTCCGATTAAGGCTAGTGCAACAAATCCATGTAAACTTTCCATGGTGTCATTCTATACTGGGTTGCTGACGAATTTACACATGCAATAAATTCATTATGTACGAAATTTATTATTAGAAGATGAAAGCTTGGGATGGTGACAAGATCAATATGCAATACAAGGACACTGATTCACTGCATTTGCATGTAACGATCAATGATGTGTATACGGACAAGGATGAGGAATCATTGGTAACCGAGTCCAAAAAATCAGTTGAGTAAGGAACCAAGGAACCTAAACTTGTTACGTTCAATGATGCATGCTCTGGTAAACCTATCGAAGGGTATGTGAGACAAAATGTATTCAGGCATTGGTGGATCAAGAAGGTGAAAGGAGTTTAACATGTGTTTGTGTGAAAGACACGACATGTATGTGAAAATGTCTTATCAAGAAATGTAACTTTGCACACACGTCAAATCTGATCCAGACAAAGATACATCAGATGGGATGGGTGTGTATCATTGCTCTAATGTAAGTTTGCCATACACAACAAATCTATATTCATCCGTATTGGAGTCGTCAATGAGGAAGCTGCATCGGTTGTGGAAAAGTCATTACAACACTACTGATCACCTATCTGGCATTAACCATCTTAAAATCTTTTTCAACAATATCTGGGGGTTTCTCTGATCCAGCTGGATCAATGATTCAAACGTTAACTGAAGTTGGAAACATGTCACCATGCTTGGTTAGTTTGGAATTTCTTTACACAGAAAAGTCAATGACGTTGAATTTTCTTCTTCGTGATGCCATTGAATATCATTTGTTGTATAAGAAAATCCTGCCTTTATAATGTGTGCGATACAACGTGAAACTTGTACTGCAAATCCAACGCAGATTCAAACATGCAATGATTGAACTAGAATCACTGGAATTTGTATTCGCTGTTTAGCAAAGAAGTTCCCATTCAATGGTTTATAGTAAACTCAAATGCAGGTTTATGAAAGATTGGCATTGAGGTCGCTACTGCATTATATAAGTTACCAGGGACACCATGGAGTACGTATGCTGATGAAAAGCATGTCATACTTCCTCCAGGACCTAGATATATGTATAGTGAGGCTGTAACATGGATGGACATACCACTTGATTCTAACAACCGTTCAAAGGCTAGAGAAGTGGCAACATATTGTGAAGATACTGCATGTTACTGACATGATCTAGCTTATAAACCATCATCTGATTTCTGTTCATGTCAAATTGCTGAGTCAAGACGATCCATCCTACACTCAGGGAAAGAATTGAGGAGTTAAAATGGTTAATAATGCCCTTGGTGGGACATTTGGTGTTACAGGACAGTATGATAAACATGAAAACTAAGTTTCATGACCCAAATCTACTACAGCCCATGTGGTAATTGGAAAGGTGAAGCTGCTGTTTAAATTGTTAGCCAGCACAGCACAGGTTATCCATATAGCTGCTTGAGCATGGTTGGACAAACAAGCGCTTTGGCAAGGCTGATATTTTGTTCCTTCCAGATGATAGCGTAAGGGGTGGCACATACAGTTATGCGTTAGCTATTGTAAATGGTGCCATTAAATTCAAAGAAGAGGAGCTCCTTGCATCAAAAGATTCAGCAAGTGTATCTGATGTGCTTGAAAATATTTATGCATGTTCACTGCTAACATGCGGATGGATCTTGCAAGTTGATCTGGGCAAATAATTTCTCCTAGGCGTTGCTGCTTTATTGAGAAAACATAAGGTATGGTTTCTGTTTGGACATGTTAACAAACACTGCAAACAGGCTTTTGTAAAATGATTTAGCTGTCCATTTGCAGAATGATTATTCGAAAATTAATACATGCAGTTCACGAAGTCTCAAATTACTCGCTGTTGCAAGTGGGTTGCACAACGTCAATCAATCATACAAGCACTAAATAATAAATAACAATAGTGTCAAAAGTTGCGGAAGAGATTCAGCAGAAGACTGTCAAGGTTATGTGCAAAATGATTTCATATCCACCGTCTTTAGGCTCACTTGGTAACACTTCGTTTGTTATCTGTATGCACCAGTGAAGTTGAGAGGCAGACAAAATCTTGCTACTGTGCTGGTATGGTCACCACCACCCAGTCAATATTTAGAACAATTCCTCAATTTTGTAATGAAGAAGGTTGTCATTGGACCTTTGAAAATCATATAAATACCACTATTACGATACCTTTAGAGTTGAAATATTACATTTTTGTAAAGGCCACTGTATATTGAAAAGGTATGGACCAAGTATGTATACGGAAGAGTTTAAACAAGCCACTGGTTGGATGTTTGATTTTTATAACGAAATGATCAAAACAGTTGCAGTCTGAGACATTAATGAAAAACACGAAAGTTTGCAAGCCTTTATGCAAGAAGTAGTTTTGGAAAGACTCAGAAAACGAACTCGAGCATGTCCACGTAATTGAGAACCAACATACAAACCTGAACTAGGACATTCGTATGAACCTCAACCATTACACATATTTTTCACATTTCCAACTATTAAGAAATTATTTGCATTTCCACCTGTTGAAAAGGGAATATATGCACTCGCACATTTACCTGAACCCACACGAACAAAACTTACTTGAGGCAAACCAGATGCATCCACACTGGAATAAATACAAATGCCTAACTCTCAAGAATAAATTAAGTGGTTAAATGGGTTATAGAACAAGAGGAAGTGAAACAAAGACATGGCATCATGACATATTATTCCAAAGACAGAAATGAAATCGAAGAAATACTCGACAACGTTGACATTTCCACAATGATTATTTATTTCGCCATACACATCGATGATTATGTGAGTTCTGGTGGAACAAATATGATGTTTATCAAGGATTCGAATGATCATTAAAATTATACAACGTATAATATTGCATGACCTTAATTACATGCTAATGATGCAGGTGGACAAGCTGTCATCTTTGATGGCTAGCCACATTTTAGCTTTTGATTTCTATAGTATTTACAACAACTTTATGAAAGTTTATTGAGGTTTTGCATACGATACTTCTCAGTCATTGATCTGGTTTTTGCAGAGATTTTTACAAGGTTAATTTTGGAGCCAAGTATACATTAATATTACAATGAAAGGACTCCTCCAGCGATACAATTTGGCATCCCTACGATGTTGCTTCTGGCCAGATTGTGTTGTTATCATTAACATTGTGGATGCTTGTGCTAATCACTTTGCTGGCCATAGAACACATTTTGTTCTTGTTTACAGTCACAGGTGGTTACATATACATTGTTGTGATCCTGTCCAGTACGTTTATGTTGATGGAAAACACAGTTGGCCAAATGAGGGTCTTTGACACACCTCTGATATCCCTTAACCAATACGTTTTTGCAACTGCGGGAGTCACATCTCCTAACAGTGCTGGCATAGCCTCAAGGAATGGAAATATTCCACTTGTCTTTTGCTTTTATGCCGCTTCTGATTTTGACAATTTAATGCTGCCGATGTGTTTTTCGTTTGGCTGAATAAAGCTGATTAAGATGAGTTTGGGTCAGGCACATGGGAATAATTCCAATTAACGTTGCCCAGATAGCCTTAGTGTAATCCTGTAATCATTTTGTATTGCTCTCTATATTTTCGCAAGCTGCCATTTGCTATGGAAAAACTTAACTTTGTGACAGGATATTATTATATGAAAAATGCAACAGGTATAATTACCATGTGCTCAATTTTCCAGAACTGCATCTGGAATGGGTCTGAAATGGGATTGAAAGACGACTAAGAAGTGGAAAACGACTTCAATAACAGCATAACGACAAGCAAATGACCTCCCCACTGACAAGTTTTGATTTACACAACTTGGCATGATCTGTCAAGCATTTCCAAGGTGCCTTTGTGCGGAATGAACCTGCAATGATGATGCCACCCATAAGGGAAATTGGCATCGTCAACAAGGATTCATGAACAGGGCCTGAGACTCATCGTGTTGTATATGTGCAGACAGACAATAATCTATTGGAATTTGCATTGTAAGCACTTTTTGCCCCACTTTTAGTCGTTCGTTATTGAACCTGGGATGGTACACGACAACTGATGTTTATTTCAACTTGTTTGGGTAACAGTGCTTAGGCGAAGAGAAGAATGGTCATTTCAGACACTATTCAGCGTCGCAATCTGTTTGTTTCCATATGAACGTGGTTCTAGGCCCTCAAAAAGTACAGTCGCCAGTGACTTAAATATATCTATCACTTTAGGTCATTTGTACCAGTCAAATGAATAACTGCTTAGAAGTGCATACGCATGATACAACTGTACGTGACGAGCCTGTCGAGCAATTATAATACTCAGTAACATTAGTAATAGAACTATGATAGACACTCAATACCAGTGCGAGAAAATAATCGAAGTGGAGCAGCAGCTGTGAGATAAAATCGTCAAGATAACTGCGCTTCTCATGAAAAGCAAACACTTGTGTTGTGACTATAGATGATGTTTGCAGAATCGCAACATTAGTGGCCACAATTTGTCTATATCTGGCTGGAAATATGCCTTAGTTAACTATTCTAGCTTCACTAATCGCAATTGTTGATGAAATCTTATCAATAGTAACCTGTGTGACTTGTGGCGCTGGTTAAATAATGTCAACACGGCTGCTTTCGCAAATGCATGTCTATTTAGAACGTATCTCGGTGATACAAAGCAGCTTAAATCCAATTAATATAATCTACTCTAAGGATAAAATAATTAGATTGGCCAAGTTTGACCCCATGATGGCAGACACAAAATCACAGAAAACTCCGAAGACAATTACGGAACCAGGAGAGAGTAGATAGTAAAAATCGAGTAGATATTTAAATGTTTGTAAATTAATGACAGGTTCCTTAATCACCACTTGCATGATTTCACAATCAAATGATGGAGTGGTATGGTATAGCTGATTATGCCGATTACTGTTCTAGGTTGAATTCTTCAATCTCCACCATGACTTTATCTTGCAGGGTCAGATATCGGTAATGTTCTCATGTGAGCATAGAGAACTTTATATGAGGACAACGTGATCAGTGGTAAAAGGCTGTGACCTAGATCAGTTATACGAATCCAACATTGTTATTATCATATTATACCAGGTATAATCTCCTATCATGTCCTCAGTAGAATCACTTTGACTAATGAGAAGGCAAGAAACTAATGGGGTTGGGGTGGGGATAGTGCATACCGAGTCAGTAGAAAACTGTTGGTGAGAGCTAGGCGATATTTGGCGTTACTCCCACCACACTTTGGACTCTTAGAAGTTTCAGTATACACACAACGAGAAATGATAAATGTAATTTGGTATGCATATTACACATTTCACTTCGAATAATTGTGTATTAACTGCAGTGGTTAACAATATATTTACCCAGAAGATCCTGAAATGTTCTATTAATTTGCTTTATTTTCGAATGATTCATGACGATCACATTCTTCCTCTTTCCCTTTTCCAATGCTTTCTACCTCAAATTAATAAAGCCATTTGCAATATAGTTTTCCTGATTTACCTCATTTCAATTAAAGATGGACCATCGCATGCTAACTATGATTCACAGCCTGATTTATCAAAAACGATCCCATATTTTCCTTCGATAGGGTTGAAATTCTTCTCGTCTAGAAACACTAGAGTATTATTCACAGTAAAGTATATTATCATTTTTATAGATTAAAGGTTGTTTAAAATGACAATTTATGACCAGTGCTTTTGTCACAAAAGGGTTTAAGTAGTCTAATTCCAGGACATTTATTAAGATTTAGAAGTATGAAAGTAAAGTAAACAGTTTCATCTATCATGATTAACACAAATTAATTTAATCTCCAATTATCCATATGATCTATTTTTCTATTCACATTGGTCTTTTGTAGTTTTACATTAAATTTTATTTTTAAAATGAAATTTGAACCTGGTCCTCACAGCATACTTCATACCTTTGCATAATCATTCAGGGATGAATTGGTTGCCAAAACTATCACCGGCTAAGACAGCTTTTGGAACTATTTCATCACTATGATGGACAATTATCAATATTGCTGTCAAATGTCAAAACATACAGAATATCCACATGAAACAAGCAAACTAAAATCCAAAGGTATCACACGACATTTCATTTAAATATAAAGCCTGAGCCAGAATTGAATTTGACACTAGTTAGAACCAGGGCTGTTATATGTGCGGCAAAAATGTATCAGGAATCATTCCAGCAATACCATTACTCCTGTTCTTGCTGCAATTTATTTGCATATATCCCTTTATAACAGAAAAAAATGTAAATTGTAAAACAAAATTAACAGTAATTATATAATTCTCTTTTTGTTTTATCATGAAAAATGTTTTAATGACAAGTCCTTAATATGACACACACTTTTCTGTTTATTCATCTAACATACTTTAATTACTATTGCATAATAGTAATAACAAGAAGAAGAAGAAAAAGAAGAATTTTGTTTATTGCTTACAGGTGTTATTGGAATAGTTATGTATAATTAATTTTTAGTGTGCCTGACTTTTGTAAATGTTTGATGGTTGTAGATTTAGTTTCTGCATACCTGACTTTGTCCATGATTATAACCTGTAAATATAATGTTTACTAATATTTGAGTTCAAGGACTAACCATGTTAAATTGGTTCTCCCATTCGAATGGTTATATTTCCAGAATATTTTCTTGCATCATACGTCCAGTGGCAATGTGTATAAATTGTGAGTTAGGTACGCAAGTGATTCATTCATGTTTAAGATTAGGCACTGGGAATCTGTTGAGTTTACAGATGTATTGCTGAAATAAGAAATAATTTGAGACAAAGTATTTATTTAAATCATTCAGTGGAGTTACTAATGTACTCATTGACCTTGAATTAATGCATCATTGGCATAACATGACATTAAATTTAGTTGGTTCATCAGGACGTTCAAGATTATGGGAATTTATTCAGAACACTCTGTACTATTGAACAGTGTGATAGGACATGTTGGATTATTTGGAATTTCATGCATAATGCTTTAAGCGTCTTTTGAATTTTCACTATGTATTTTAAGGAATTTAATTATTTGCTGAATTTTAATTAAATTGGTTAGTTTCACTTCCTCTGTTACATATTTTGAGACCTAAAATGTGAACAGAATGAATGTGCCCTATGAGCATATGTTCCCATTAGTTAGTTCTATATGAAATTAAGATTCTACAGGATACGAACATTTGCAGCATGTTTCCAAGCAGATCCAAGTCAACGAATAAGAATACTGAATATGTTTTGAACCTATATTTCATTTGCAATAAAAGCAAGCATGAGAAAGAATGTCATACGAACACAATTTAATTCACCAGAAGTAACGTAGTCAAAACGACATTTAGTATTTCATGCTATATCAAGCATACACTGAAAGAGGATTCTCAGTAAATATGTTGAAAATAAGCAATACAAGGTACGAAATTTCGTACCGTCCATTGCCAATATCTACTGTATACTATCCATACAGCTAATCAACATAAATGTCCCATTATGGAAGGAAGACATATCTTTCATTATTAAAATGGAGATTTGTCTACTCTTGTACTTTTTCTCAAATTGCACATATTTTACAGAATCCCAGTACTCAGTGTCCATGCTAGGGACTGAATCAGGAGAAATAGTCACCAACGAGTTTGCCACTTTACAAAACACTTACCCAAAAGGCAAAGTTCACTTTATTTTGCACTGATTTCATTACATTCTTTGAGAACGACATATTAATAATCAAAGTAAAATGTTGACATTGTTGTAAGATTTCCCTTCAAAGATGAGGGCAGAAAGATAGAAAAGGAAGTCTTTTCTTCTATAATAAATTTTGGTGCTAATGTTATGATCATAGATACAATTAATTGTATTGCTCTCTACTGAGTTTCTAATGACTCTTCACACTCACGTGCCTTAAAAACATGTGAAAAGTGAATTTTTGTTGATCAATTACTAATAAAAGTAATCATTATATCCAATAATTCATCATATGAAGAGATGAAACAGGAACCTCTACAATGGAAGACAATGCCTATTTTAGACTGAGATATTTTACAGGTTCTTTGTTGTACAACAATTTTGATGGGATATAAAACGTTTTAATATTTTTATCAACTGGAATATTATTGCATAATAAACATAATACTCTTACATGAAAATATGCAAGAAGGTTTGTCTGAAGCGACTATTGAAAGGAGGGGTAATTTTATCCAGATATTAGGATCAATCTTGGAGTCAGACTTATCATGTTTAAAATATTAAACAGCTTTGATTAAGATGACTTTTGGAAAGTAGAAAGGTAAAGGTTACAATTTAGTACTATGTTTAACATATATGAATTAAATGAAGCACAGCTCTGCAAAGCAAGATTTCATAACTGCTGATTAGTATATTTTGAAGTAAAAATTTGGGTCCGACTATGTAATATTGGGCTGCCAGGACTCCATAAACAATATATCAGAATCATCACTGTATAGATACATAACAAGAAGCTCAACAGTGGATTAAATTACACACACACACACACACACACATCTCTCTCTCTCTCTCTCTCTCTCTCTCTCTCTCTCTCTCTCTATATATATATATATATATATATATATATATATATATATATATATATCTGTGTGTGTGTGTGTGTGTGTGTGTGTGTGTGTGTGTGTCTTTTATTGTGTCCAGCAATGCATTATTTGAGAGCATAACCCTCTACCTATACTGAACCCACTTATCGGCTGCTTTAATGAAATAAGTTCAAACAATTGATATAGAGTGCTATTTAAGACACAAATTCGAGATATTGTGCAAGAGGCACATATGTGTATCATACCTCTATAGTTTCTGGGTTTTGCATTGAGATGTATTTGAGTTCCATACAATAGGCGGATGGAATACTGTTTTGAGAGCTAACAGAAACAAATAATATTCTCCTGATTCACCACTGAGTCCATCAACCATCAACGGATATGGCATTTACAATCTTGTCTTCAACAAATAATATATAATATTACTTACCTACACTGTTTAAGTGAACGATAGAAAGAGAAAGTAACATACAAAATAAATGCATATAAAAGCAGACAGACAATATGAATCAGAGATACAAAAATTCTTACATAGCTTTTGTTTCAGATTTATATTTACTTTTAAAAGTGAGAAAGAGCACCATTTCACCATCAATATCCGTGCTACCATAATTTGTAGTAAGAATAATGCAACTTCTGTCACCCAAGGTAATGCAACAAGCTTCTGCCTTCCAAAGGAAATAACACAGTGACATGTTGATTATCCACACTTACTTACAAATAGTCAAAACACGCAAAGACTTAAGATCAAGAAATAAATGATACTATTTAAATTGTTGAGCCAGTGACTACATGATGTTCACATACCATTATATTGCATTGCATGTTGATTTAAACACAAACGCATTTTCTAAAAGATGATTTCAAAACATTTTATATTATGGGCTAACTTTTATGCAAGATAAAGCATTCATTTAAGAGCATTCTTCCATACTTGGCCTCTGTTTACATCTCGGCCATTATTTTGGGGAATGCCTCTCACTTATGTTTTATTGTAATAATGAGCAATGGTGTTTCAATTTGATAACACTTTGGGCTAAAGGTTTTATGTATTATTAATTATAGGATTAAGTTGATTCAAATCAAACTTTAGTAAGACTGCTGGTCTCTTAAAAATAGTCTCCCTTGGATTGTTGACCTTGCATACATCACATTGGGGATTAAATTCATTTAGTATTTTTTTAAGTCCTTGCTTTGAGCTGGAAGACGAATTAAACAGTCCTTTTATCTGCAGAAAAAAGTAAAGAAGGAAACAGACAAACAGTCTAGTTTTATTAAATTGTATACTCATTATTACCTCAGTTTGAATTGTAATTACTTTCTGTGAAGCTGTTGCACATTAGTTTTAATCTTTTTTATCATCTCTTTATTCAGTATTCAAGGAAGGACACGTGACAGTTGTGATTCAAAAAAGATTACTGGATGAAATTTTGGTATGTTTATTTTTTCTTCATTAATTTGTTGTTTATTTTTTATGATCTTAATATGTAGCTATGCCCTCGTTATTGGTCAGATAGATATAATTTATCAAAGATCTTTGAGTTTGCAATTTACAGTAGCATAAGAAATTTCTTAACACAACAATTTTAAATGATTTAGATTTAAAGATTGAAGCTATTGTTTGAAAACATTAAATTTTCTAATCAAATGTTGGAAACAAATACTACATCAAGCTATTTTCTAATATTACTGGAATTATATAAAAAATATAATTGAATTCTTGAGATATACAATATGTGGAAGATCATTGTGTTTGCAATTTATAACTGCATAAGAAATTTCTTCAAAAAACATTTTCAATGATTTCAGTTTCCAGATTGTTTAAAAACATTACATTTTCTAATCAAGCTTTGGGCACAAATGTTACATCAAGCTATATTTTAATATTATTATCTAAAAACTTATAATTTAATCTGAAATGTCTCGTGTTGGTTAAATAATGTCTAGTAAGCAATATTACAGGACATCGGCATAGACACTGATGAAATGATTTATAAATTTTACACGGTTTAGACCATTACAGCTTAGAGAAAATGGAAAAAGAGATAATGTTCATGAACAGATAATCATATAAACAAAATGTAGACGAAAAATGATATGGTTCTCTTTGAATAATGGAATTGTACTTTTCATGAATTGTCATGCTTCATTTTCCATACTTTCAGCCAAATAGTGAATCCTAGTGTTAGTGTTCTTCTATTCCTTAAAATTTCCAAATCTGGTGGATACAATAGACTAGATATCATTCTTTTCCTCATTCTTACCAGATATATATCATAATATCTAAATTCAGGATATTTAACATTCAGTTTAGTTTTTAAAGGTAACACATTATTACAGTATTTCCTTTTTCTCCTAGGACTAATTTTATTTCTTTTGCACCAGTTTCATCAAGTTTTGTGGAATTACTTATGGAGACACATTGTTCAGTTTTGGCCTAATATAAATCTAGTATGCACTTATTACTTGTTCTGGATTATGCATGCATTAGATAAGAAGAGGAAATGAGACCCAGACATGTGCAATACTATCAGAAGAGCCACACGAGACAGCAATAATAGCTGATGTGAGTTTTTTTTATCTCCATTTATTCTTTTGTTTGCTGCAGAATGCAGAAGGGCTTACATGACCTCTCTTCTGAACACAATTTCTCGAGCATACATTTAGGTGATACATTTTCCGCAAATTACTGATGGAAATATTTGAGTAGTTCTTAAAAGAAACTACATTCGTATTCTTTCAAAATTCCATCTATCAAATTAAAATTTGTATGCACTTTTACCAGTTAACAATAATAATCTGAACACTTTATTTTGCTATCTTTAAAACAACCTTTCCTTCAACATATCATGTGAATCGTTGTACATTTTCTTGGTTTTATATTCAAAACAGTAAATGAGAACGAAAGAATGATAGGACAAACATAACGTATAATATTCATATGACAGAAGAATGAATGAAAATTAAATGTAGCTTAATTGATAACAAGTTCGTATTCAATGAAATAGTGGCATAGTTAATATCATAATTCTATTCCTTTTTAAATACCATAATTTAGTCCAAGGCCCTGGTCATCCTCTCAGGATTAGAAGATGTTATTGATATTCTGGTGGAGATAAGCCCATCGCTGAAGGAGGAATTCAGAACCAAGTATCCATCCGGTCTGCTTAATGAGGAAGTGGCAATTTTAGATGGATACAACAATCCCTTCAAGAAAATCTATTGTAGCAAATACAGTTGGGAATTTGAATTGCAGGTAATATTTTTGCTTCCTTTATTGTCGTTTATCTAATGTCCATAACTGATATCAGTAGTGCAAGTCCTTGCCTATCAGGATGCATGAATGGTTTGAGGATTTCAGTAAAGCTATTTGTTATGGACATAATATCAATTGTATGTATGTATATATATATATATATATATATATATATATATATATATATATATATATATATATATATATATATATATATATATATATATATACATATATTTGTGTGTGTGTGTGCATGTGTGTATATTTCTGTGTGTGTGTCTGTATATATAGACAGATGTGCATTTTATTAATCGATAATATACAAGTATATTTTATGTTAGAGAAAGCTGTCTTCCAACTTGAGGACCAACATTGTAAGTTAGTTATTGTGCAGCCTAATGTATGGTTCATTTAACGTTGTTTATATCATGACATGTTTCTGTTCAAATACAAGACTGACCTTTCATGCATTGCCCAGTTAAAGGTTATAATTTAGTAAAAAGCCCTGGTGATTGTCTAAGAATTAGAAGATATTACTCATAGTCTGGAAGAGATACACCCTTCACTGAAGGCCGAATTCAGAACCAAGTAAGCTGCTCTGCTTAATGAGGAAGTGGCCATTTCAGTGAGATACAACAAACCCTTCTTTTATTGTCATTTATGTAATGTCCATTACTGATATTAGTATTGCATGTGCTTGTCTTTGTTGATGTATGAACACTTTGAGGATTTCAATAAAGCTAAATGTATAAAGCTAAATGTATTTGTTATGGACATAATACCAATTTTACACACACACACACACACACACATATGTATGTATATATATATATATATATATATATATATATATATATATATAGAGAGAGAGAGAGAGAGAGAGAGAGAGAGAGAGAGAGAGAGAGAGAGAGAGAAATGCATTTCTGTGATCGATAATATACAATTATATTTTTTCTGGAGAAAGCTTTCTTCAAACTTGAGGACAAATATTGTAAGTTACTTATTGTGCAGCCTAGCTTGCCTAGTGATTGTCTTCAACTGCAGTGAGTGCAAATCCCTCCCTCAATATTGCACGGGGTTTGAGACCCATTGGTTATCATCAACCTGGCCAGTCGAAGCCATTGCCCATGGTGTAGCCACTGCACATGCTACAGCTTCTTGGAGCCACAGGTGAGAGCTGAGTGCATGTGAAGACTGGACCTATTGGACTGCGCGGAAGAACCACCAACTGGTCAATGGACAATAAGTTGGACCCAGCAAGGCCTTGTGGAGTGCTAAGAGCACAACAATACACATGGGACAACTTGGTCATCCACTGCATCCAGTCTCCATGCCAGCCATCTTGACTACATCTTGCAGCTGAAGAAAGTGAGTCCTGGACAAGAGTGAGGCTGACGCACTGCAACTCTCACTCACTTTAATCAAACTCGCACGCAAGTCATTCATCTCATCATCCATGCCCAAATCCTGCCGTGATGGGCAAGCTGTGATGCAGCAGGTGTAGATGCACTGGCAGCCATAGTGGCAGACATGCACACAGGCAGCTCAGGCTACAGGGTCGTTTTTCAATGACCTGAATCAGAAATGGATCTCGGCAGTTGTCTGAGCGACTAAGCAGACCTCTTCAGGATAGATATGCTTACCTCCATAGCCTGAGGAAGAGGATAGAAAAGGTGTCCTAGTAAATGCCTGCTTCAACTACCCAACCAATGTACCATGGCTGGAGGAAATCCCATTCTTGCAGTCAAAAGACAAAGAAAAACCGAAAGGTTCCACTCACTCTTGGTGCGTGGAACATACTCTATCGGATCGTGCAGAGGCTGATAGACTAGAGAGAATAACTGACCTGATTGCAAGAAAATGTGCTTGCTAATAATGCTGAAGCTACCCTTACATGGGAAAAAGTAAGCCACACTCATTAGTGCAAATGAACCAACCATGACCAACTCGGAGGAGGCCTAACACAAGTTCTACCAGGATGTGGAAACTCTGATTGCTTCGATACCAAAGTCAATCAAGTTGATCATTCTTGGTGATTTTAACGCCAGAGTCAGCACATAACCACATCATGTTGGAGGGAGGTATTGGTAGACATGGCATTGGCAACTGCAACAGCAATGGACATCTGCTATTTAGGATGTACGCAACATATGATCTCCTGATCACAAACACCGGTTAAGGTCTGCCTAACCATGATAAAACAACTTGGATGCACCCACAGTCTAAGCATTTTCATCTGATCGACTATATCTTAGTCCATGGGAATGACAGGCAGGATGTCCATGTAAGCAAGGCCATGCGTGGTGCTGAGTGCTGGACAGACCACAGGCTCCTGATTTCCAAAATGATTCTTAGAATTCCTTCGCCCATATGTCCACAGGGAATTAAAGTCCCAATGTGACTCAACGTCTACAGACTGAAAATCTGCAAGATCGAGCAAGCTCTGTCTGAAGATCTGACAAACCAGCTGGAAACCACAGACTCTGATACCAACGACGTAAAGAAATGTTGGGTGGCCTTCAGATATCTGGTGTACTTTACTGCATCTGACACCTTTGGCATCACTGCACGAAAGGACCAAGACTGGTTTGATGAGAACTGTGAAGAAGAGAAGCATCATCTCCATTGTACATACAACATTGACCCCACATCCGCTGCGAAGAAAGCTGCCTTCAGCAGTGTCTGACAAGCTGTGGAAAAGAAACTGCGTGAGCTGCAGGACACACTGCAGAGCCGAAAGGTTGATGATATACAGTCCATCAACCGTCTACCCTAGGTGGAGATCAACGAGACATTGTCTGACCCTCCAACAGTGTTGAAAACTCACAAGGAAATTGAGCTCCTGTATAGTAGGAAAGCTCCAGGAGCAGACGCCATCCCAGCTGAGATATACAAGTGTGGTTGGCCTAGGCTGGTGGAAAGACTTACAGAGATGTTCTGTAGGATGTGGAAGCAGAAACGCATTTCCCAGGAATTAAAAATGCATCCATCATCCACATTTACAAATGCAAAGGCATTCACCTGTCCTTTTACAACCATAGAGGAATTGCTCTACTCTGCATCGCAGGCAAGGTCCTCGCCAGGCTACTGCTGAAAAGACTGACAGAGCACCTTGATCATGGCCTACTGCCAGAATGTCAGTGTGGCTTCAGAAAGGAGAGAGGCACCATCATCATGATCTTTACTGCCAGGCAGGTTCAAGAAAAGTGTCTTGAACACAATTTCCAGCTATACACCGCTTTCATGGACCCGACTAAGGCATTCGACACTGTCAGCCAGGAAGGCCTTTGGAAGATCATGGCCAAATTTAGATGTCCAGAAGTCTTCATTGAAATGATGAGGCATTTGCATGATGGATTGCTTGCCAGAGTCCACGACCATGGTAACAATTCCGAACCCTTTGCAGCTACAACTGGTGTGAAACAAGGATGATTCTTCTGTTCCCACTCTCTTCAGCCACATGTTCTTCATAATGTTGATGAATGCTTTCAAGGACAGTGATGTGGGAGTAGGTCTCCGGTACCAAATGGATGAGAAGTTTTTCAGCCTGAGAAGGCTGCAAACCAAATCCAAAGTCCCAGTTGAGAACATTTGCGACCTCCTGTTTGCAGATGTCTGTGTCTTCAACTCCAGCATGGAGGCAGGCATGCAACAGAGCATGGACCATTTTTCCACAGCGTGTACCAACTTCAGACTCACCATTTCTACCAGCAAGACTGAGGTTCTGCATCAGCCAGCACCCGGAAAAGATTACCTGGAACCATCCATCACTGTCAATAGCCAAAAGCTCAATAATGTGGCCAGGTTCACATACATCAGCAGCAGCCTTTCAGAAGCAGTCCACATAGACGATGAGGTCAACACCAGGATTGCCAAAGCCAGTGTAGCATTTGGCAGACTCCGCTCAAATGTCTGGAATAGGAGAGGCATCAGGCTTGCCACCAGACTCAAAGTCTATGCAGCGGTTGTTCTCCCTACCCTCCTCTATGCTTGCCAGACCTGGACTGTATGAAGCCGCTATTTTAAAAACTGAACCACTTCCATATGAGCTCCCTGAGAAAACTACGGAAAATCAGATGGCAGGACAAGGTACCGAATGCAGAGGTGCTCACTCAGGCTGGCATGACAAGCAATTACACCATGCTGTGCAAGGCACAACTCCGATGGGCTGGCCATGTTGTCCACATACCGGTAGAATGCCTACCGAAGAAGGTCTTCTGTGGAGAGCTACAAGCAAGGCAAGATATCTCACGGTGGTCAAAAAAAGATGTACAAGGACGCTCTCAAGGCCTCGCCGAAGAATCTAGGCCCTGACTGCTGGAAGACTATCGCTGCTGATTGATCTGCTTGGTGCAGTCAAGTTAATGCCAGTGCGGCAGCCTTTGAGCAGAATAGACCGGTGGATGCAGCTGAGAAACATGAACAGAAGTTCTGCAACTCTCAGCAACCCAACAACTTGGACACCCATGTCCTCTCTGCAACAAACTCTTCCTGGCCTGGATTGGACTGATGAGCCATCTCTGGACCCCTCCCCCAACTATAAATGTTATTGAAAAAATATATATGAAAAATGTTGTGAGATTCTCTTACACATTAGTCATGCGTTAAATAAGAGTATTTTTGTAGGATGGTAGAGATGGTAAAAGAAAGCCATGACGTTCGCTATCCCAAGAATTTGGCGTTAACCCACTGACCACTCAAGCAACTGCTACCACAGCCTGGTGGACCATTCCAAACGTTGGACAGGCAGGAATGCACCTGTTATCATGTATCTCAACCTTCCATCATCCATCGCCCATCTACCACACTGACCTGAGCTCACCTTACCCACGTCTTTAGAAGAGAGCAGCAAGTCAGAGAGTGAGGAAGACATTGTAGATCCAGAAGACAATTTCAGAGGTGGAACTGAAGAGAGAAACCCATACTATCCCAACCAAAAAGACCTCAACGACTTGATCAGAGATATTGGTCTCACCAAGTACAATGGATGAAAATGTGCAAGCCGCAGATCATAGATATCATCACCAAGCTTTTTGCAACTTTTTCATCCATCAAGATGGGCTCTGCTTCTCCCTCAATGTGACCAGTTTGTTAGAGGCAATCAGAATCGCAAGTAACCAGAATGAATTGCACCATTTCATTGACGGCTCATCTAGGAACATCAAAGCCATGCTGCTCCATAATGGAAGCAAATACCTGTCTCTTTCCCTGGCTCACTTGATGCACCACAAAGAGGATTACAGCAGCATCAAGACCTCGCTGGAATTTTGAAGTATGATGAGTATGGTTGGGAATTCATCAGAGGCTTCAGAATGGTGGCATTATTGATGGGTCTGCAATGCGGTTTTACCAAATTTCCCTGGGTGCATAGAAACACCGGAACGCACCTAAACGCCGGAACGCAATAGAAACACTGAAACGCACTTCAATTATATCGTATATACCATAGTGTATATTGGTTGTAAATGTATAATTCATAGCTGTGACATTTAATATTAGTTATATAATAAATTAATATGTACTTCTTTCTGCAAGTGATGCAACATCAAATTAAAAAGAAAGAAGCTGGAAACTGCATTTTGGAGACAGTTCGTAAAGGAACAAAATTTAATATTAACAGCATGTATTGCAATTTATACACGAGTTTAATGCTTTAGCTTTTAATAATAAACACATATTAATATTGATTTTTTAAGTTGCTTATTATATTGTGGTTTTTGATAATTACATTTTTCTCATTACCTTTTATATATATATATATATATATATATATATATATATATATATATATATATATATATATATATATATATATATATATATACATATATACAGAGAGAGGGAGGGATTGAGTATTAGTCGGATTATGAAAATGCTTTGTTAGATTTATGAGAATGTATCTTTATCATGAATATTTTATTAAACATTAATATTGTCCAACAAAACCAACATGTTAAAAAGCGTGTCTTCGACGTGGTACAAGAAAAGACTGTTTGAGAAATTTCTATATTATGCTCGCTTTCTTCCACTAATCGCGGAAATTCAGCTTTTAAAAATCAGCCAGCCTTGCCTTACTGCATTGAAATAAAGATTATTTAACCAGTAGCCATTTGAGTTCAATTAACTATCAAACGCATTTAATCCGCTAATCACGCGGACTTGTACTGCGCGTTGTTTTACTCAAATACACTCGAATATGCTCAAAAAATATATTCATTATATATATCTTTGGTGGTATGTGTTGATTGCTATATGGTAAATATGAATTTCATAATCTAAACTTAATGAATGGTGTAAATAATTCAACAATGTTTATTTTGTGTGTATTATAAATGCCAACATCAGTAATAATCTGCACACCTTTATTCATAATTTCCAAGTCGGTGTTTTTTCTAGTGTAGATCAAAAAATGTACAAAAAAGCTTGGTAGGCAAGAATGTTGAAACAGTGTTACAAATTGAGATTAAATATGTGTCTATCAGAAAGTCTCATAAGATCAGAAGATTTTTTTGGAAATTCAAAAACTAAAACAGTCACATGCAAATCTTAAATTACATGCATAAAATCAAGTCCAATTATGGAATTGAGAACTGTTACCAAAATGTAACATCTGTAAGAAAATTACATGAAAACAATAGAATTTTCTACTGTTGGTCTAAAAACCATAATGTGAGATCTATGAATAATGTACATTCATCAAACAACATACATTTTCTCTGTGCAAAAATCCCCAACTCATTTAGACATGTTTGATGGTTTAAACACGAATTATTTATGTTGAACCATTATGGCCAAGTGTTCATCATATAAGTAAGTAATCAAGGTATTTATTTTCAATATCATCTTTAGATGACATGTGAAAATTTTTCAGTACGAACAGCAATTAGAAAGATACATTAATTATCCATGTAGAAGTTACTCAGAAAATGGAAAATAATAGTTCAATAAAAGACCTATGAATTTGAAATAAAATTGTAAATGATGATGTATAAAACATTATGTGTGAAGGGAAGAAAGCGGCACAAGTATCATATATCTCAATTTTACCGATTATCGCTTTGGGTAGTTCAGTCAGGAGTTTCTCAGTAATCACTACAAAAAATGTTAAAATCGTATGACACATCAAGCTCTGTTGAGACTGGATGCATGGGAAAGCGATGTGATTGCAGAGACTTGTATTCGCATCTCAGATGAGATTATCAAATTATTGTTACGTAATAAATACTAATTACACAGAAAATATATAAAGGAAGTTTGAAATTCACAATGTGATCGCTGATTCTTTCCTGGTACCAACACTGCAATCTATATAATCTGCAAAGCTCTGATGTTTGCTATCAGTGGTTTACTGAAATCTTGGTGTAAATCTTCACTGACCTGTGCTTCACTTTTTGCAGCTTCATATTTTAGCAATAAATGCATATAATGCCATTGACAAAGAAGTGAATACATATGGGTATTGAAGAAAACCTGTCATGAAAGGAAAACTGCGTGTAATTTTTATTATTATCATTGAACAATTGATATGGAAATTGTAACTACTCTGAATCACGGAACCAAATAATTTTTGTGATCTAAATTCCAAAATAAATACGGGAATGATTTGAGATGCCATTTTTGCATCTATCTTTGTATTTAGATCACTAAATCAACTGTCCGCGCATAATTCTTGATAGTTACATTTACACTGTACGTTTATTCAAATTGATGATTTTCACGAAGTTTATTGAGTACGGCATTATTAAAATATCATTACTAATATATATTTATTAGTAATAGATTAAGCATTAAACTTACGCAAAAATTGCATTAGACACTATTAATAGTAAATGTTATTTTCTCGATAGAAAAGAAATATTGCAAATTTCACAATTTCCAGCTATGGTATATGCAATATTGCGTTTCGGTGTTTCTATTGCGTTCCGGCGTTTCGGTGCACTCCGGTGTTTCTATTCACCGAGTTTCCCTGCAATCTTTGCCTTTGGGAGAGCAGGGACACCAAGGCGCACGGGCCACAGCGGACTGAGTTCTCTGTGGGGAGGAACAACGTCAAGTGGGAGCCAGTGGCAGACCTCCGGAAGGTGCTGATGCCACCACTACATATCAAATTGGGCCTTATGAAACAATTTGTCAGAGCTCTCGAAAAGGAGTCGGCAGCCTTCGGGTACCTTCCAGATATCTTCCCAAAGTTATCTGAGGTAAAGGTCAAAGTCAGTGTCTTCATTTGGACCACATATAAAGAAGATCCTGGAGGGCGAAGAATTCCCCAAGAAGTTGACTATTAAGGAGTAAGTAGCTGTGAACAGCTTTTCTCAGCGGTTCGGGGCTTCCTGTGCAATCACAAGTCCGAAAACTATGTGGAGCCAGTTGAGACTCCGGTGAAGAACTACGACACAGTGGGCTGTAGGATGTCCCTCAAAGTCCATATCCTCGATGCTCATCCTGACAAATTCAAGGAGTACATGGGAGCGTACCCAGAGGAACAAGGCAAGCGCTTTCACCAAGATATACTGGACTTTGAACGCTGCTACCAAGGACTGTAAAATCAGAACATAATGGGAGACTACATTTGGGGGCTGATTCGTGAAAGTGATTTACAGTATAATCGTAAATATCAAAACCTACTCACTTCTAAATCTTTTGTGGTCATTTTTGTATTACTTCATTATAAATACATCTTAATTTGTATTCAAGTGTTGTTTTTTCTGACTTTATGTGAACGAAAAGACACAAATTCCAGTTTTATCATTGGAAATAGGTAAATATAAAAATATCACTGTCCTGGTCACAAAAGCTAAGTTTGTGGGGAATGATAGGCATTTTATATACTTTTTAGGCATAAGCAATTATGAAATAACACTTGCTACACAGGAACAAAAATTGTGTTGAATAGTGAATTATCATCAATGTTTGTGAGTCATCTTTGGTCTCCTGTGAGCAGTATATATTGTTTTTCAAAAATTCTCCTTATATTATTATTAGATTATCTTAAGATAAAATCATATTTGTTGCTCATTTCTTTTCTATTTAATCTGTGAGCTTTGTGTTTTATGATTTAGTTTTCTTCAAAATCACCAATGGTTTTCAGCTAGATGAGCAGTCTAATTCCTATAGTTTCACATTAATTATTTTTCTTCTATTTACGAAATGGTCGTTATGCCTAAGTAACATGGAAGTATGTCGTCATGGTAAGTATATATTTCAAATTGCTGATAATTTGCATGATTACGTTCATTACAGAGCACGAGGATTTCTAGATTTATAAATAGGATTACACTGGGCATTCTGGGTAATATAAAAAACAATCATGATCAATTTGGTTTGAATTAAATACCTGTGCGTCCTGGTTATGATGATAAAACAAATGTAATCTAATTTGTTTCCCAACATTCAACATAGAACATTCCACTTCTGTCAAATGGTCAACAGACATTTATATTCCTGGTAATAATTATAAGGATACGAGAAGTAGGTTACGTGACCCTCTTTGGTGAATTAATGTTAGATTTTAGAAAGCATTTGCCTTGATCAGTCACAGCATTGAATTAAATAAATTAGGAAATGATGGGTGTTCAAATTTAACAATAATTTTTTTTAAGTGATATGTATGCAGATACATCTTTTTTATTTCATCCACTCCATATTACTCCACTCCCCAAATATTCAAATTAGGACTAGTCGTCTTTATACTGTTTATCAATGAGCAATTGATATGCATAAATAATGACCCAACTGCCAAAAATTATGCAATTAAATGAAGTTGGGAATATATGAACTTCAAACATACAGGGCGTTTCAAAGTGGTATAACAACAATGCCAGATGCGTACATGGTAAAACAATCAAAACAAACAAGGGTTTACAAATAAACACGGCTCTATAGAATGTCAAGTACAAAATGATCATTTTTGTATATCATAAATATGATAGGCTTGAATGTGTCAATCATAAAATGCTATTAGAAATCAGAGTTGACGGCACTTTGTCTTGAAATAAATAAATCAACTCTGTAGCAAAAATCGTCTTAAAGCTATTTGATTTGAATTAAGCAATTTTACACCAAAATTAGGAATTAGATTTACTGATTGTTTGATAATATTATCGTCTGTATTGTTCCACTATTGGTTGGCTTTATTCATAGTATCTTCTGAAATGCATTAAATGCTAGGAAAAGTTTGTGGCTACAACTTCTATGAATGAAACACACTCAAAGCCATCTGCAGTTTTATTTGCAAATGCGAATGGTTGCCTTGCATGATAAAGGAACATGCAGTGAATCAGTCCTCATGGAAAAAGTTAAAATAACCAAACACCAGACTGTCTGAATACTGCTAATTCAGTCTGCGAAGTTCACTGTCGAATCAGGCTTACATCGACCCGTTTAAAATATATATCTTAAGCCCAACAGTTAACTGAAAAAATAATCTTCTGTTTCTTCTTCTTCTTCTTCTTCTTCTTCTTATTATTATTATTATTAATAGTATTAGTATTATTATTATTGTCGTTATTGTTGTTAATATTATTATTTGTGGGGATTAAAGTAATGATTTTGCCACTGATAGCTTATATATTTGTAATTGTATCATTTTCGCTCTGTGTGTGTGTTTGTGGGTGTTTGGATTTTAACATAGCTTTAACAATTTTTCAGTCATATCGCTACGATGTCTGCAGTGTGGCAGTTTATAGTGATGTCTAGCACTTGGACATCATGCCACAGACATGTAGCATGATGTCCCACCCAGTCACATTATCCTTACACCAGGCTGACCAGTCCTAACACTAACCTCTTAATGCTGAGCACCAAGTGAGGCAGCTGTTAGTAACATTTTTGTAAGTCTTTGGTATGACTCGGCCGGGGATCAAACCCACGACCTCCCGCACCCAAGGTGGAAGCTCTAACCACTAGGCCACCAGAGTGGTCATTTTCAGGATTAACATCAACAATACATCAAATAAAGAGTACAAAGAAAGACAACTATGAGTACAGCAAAATACAGTAGATTCAATGATTATAACACTACTAGTAACTGTATGAAAACAGACCAAGCACCAATAAAGATACATAACTTACACTAAGAACCAAAAAGAGCCCACATATCTGTCAACACTACAGTACTAATCAGCCATTAATGTATATGTGTATGGTTCTTACTTAATATACTGTCCATTATGTTCCACCATGAATTACTTTATCACGACCCTGACATGAACATAGTGGCTTAAAAGTGACAAACATCAACATAAAGCCATGTCGGTTTCGATAATGTTATCATTCCACATGTGAATCAGACACGTGACAAGCTATCCCTTCCGCAAGGCAGTTAGCAAGCAATGTCGACATTTTGATGGTCCAGATTCAATCAAAGTGTAAAAATGCTAACTAAATGAAAAAAGAAAACTAAAAATTAAACAACGGAAACTCCTTTGAGGTCACGTCACTTACGAACCAACTTTACACCCTATAAAAATAAAAAATAAAACATCTTCAGTGTAAAATCGGACCTAAGTATTCGTGGCTTTGAGAACATTAGGCTTGTTTAATTCAATAATTTCAGGCTTATTTACTGTACAAATATTTGTGTGCACCAGCCAAGTTGAATTGCTACATGTTAATTCAGAGGTTTTGTTTTCATAATTCTTGAGGTTGAATATTAAATATTCACCTAACAGTATTTCTTTAGTAATTGTAATTAGTAGTAAGGTATAAGATTAAATGTTCACCTACATAGTATTTCATTAGTAATTATGCTTCAAACACTTAGCAGTTTAGAGTTTTACACAAGCTGCTTGATGTTTATGAAATTATGCATATCCACTGTCATTAGTGATAATCTTTTCTGTTAATATTTTTAAAGACTTCTATTTTAGAACATCTCTCACCAGAAGCAGACCAACTTATCTCATTCACATTTTAAGTTTGTAATCATGGTGCTGATCAAATGTCACGTTTGACCACCGCTGCTGTACAACTTCCTCTCAAATAAAAAGGAAATGTATGCTGAAATAATTTATCTGAAGCTTTAATAAAGCACCTGGCTTTGTGGCTAGTGAAATGACTACTAATGATGGAACTCCGCCATTACAAAATAACACATTGCTACAGAGATGCTCCTAGTTAGTGCTTGATCCATGCAAAATTTGCCTGAATAACCCCTTGGAAAGCGTTGTGGCACAAAAACTTCCGCATATTAGTTTAAAGTGCATATACAAATATATGCTGTGCATCGGTATCAAATTTTTTTAAAAAGAAAAATAAGAATATTTTTCAAACCACAATACCTCTTCCATTCCAAAGTCTGCAAATGTACGTTAACACAAAATGAATTTTGGAAATCCCGAATATTATTTATAAGCAAAACACGTGTGACCTGTTGGGGCTCTGCAACTGATACATGATGATTGTTACATTTCTAGAAAGTGAAAGCATCCATTTTAAATCACTGTTCATTTTCAATGTCAAGTTAAGTGGTGGCGAAAATGTGGAACAGGAGAATGGAAAAAGTAATGACGTTTCTTGCGAAATTGGGGACTATTTGTCAACACAGTGTCAGATGCCCAGTCAGATATAGCATCAAAATAGACCCCGAGATGTGCAGCAAAGTTTCAGAGTTCTTAAGTGTCAGATTACAAATGGTTAAAACACAATTTCAATACAGGAGATATGTTATGTGATATTTGCTAAAGTTGTAGGTAAAGTAACCATTGTACATCGGAAATCGGCGGTTTAAATTTAAGGACGTAAAGTCTTGCATGACACTCCGAATCACATCTTATCAAGACATTAAAGGTTAATTTACTCAAGTCTAGCATGATGGAGCAGGTAAGAAAGCAATGCACTAATTAACAACAGTGAGGTTTTGGGAGAGTTCTTGGGAAATATCTGTTGGAGCAGAAGTATCCAAGAGACAATACCTTTGAGCTGTGGAAAATAGTTTAAAAAAAGAACCATAACAAAATATTTCCCAACTTGTTGAAACTTTTTTCTAAGCTAGCTATGCATGTCAGCAGACAGTGAAAGAGTGCTGTTATCACAGAAGAATATTTACACACACCACAGAAACAGATTAAGGTAAGAAATAATAAATACATTTACGCTTATACAACTAAGGAGGTGGAGGACATAGTTTGAAGATGTTTACTTTGATATAGCCCTGACAGAGTGGAGCAGGAAGAAAGCAAGATTAATATTTAAGTGTTAGGTAAATACTGACCTCTACCCCTTTTATCTCTACTCCTTCTTTTTTTGCTGACAAGAGGAAAATCCCCCCATACATCAATATTCTTGGAGCATCTCTGCATTACTTTCAATAAATCGATTGATAAAATGTTTTCAATAATTTTATCACATCTGGAATTTATTCATTGGTATAACTTGCACGATATGTATTGTATTTATTATGTTGCAAGTTCACATTACAAAGCCCCATTTCATTCCTTTGCTGGAGATTTTGTTCACTATAACACACAGTGAAAATTTAAAAAGGACATGCAGTATCGTGAAATAAATCCTAAACAACAGTCGTAAAGGTTCAATCACAAGTCAAAATTTATAGGCTATTTAAAATCAGTTCATGTGGTGATCTGAATGAAGTCCAATATTTAATGTGTTGATATGCCAATAGCATCTAATATGGCAATGTGTCAATAGAATCGATGCAGCGCAATGGCATACTACATAATGTCCTTGAATGAATCACAATTATCCCAAAATAGTGGTAAAATCCTAAAGTCAATGAGCATTTTGTATATCACAATTTTGGTATGGGGTGTATTGAAAAAAGTAGTAATTATTACATTAGTACTTTTAAACAACTTGTTTTTAAGAACACCACTGACTATATCATCTTTAATATAGTGCACAGATGACCAGAAACTAATCCACAACAGAAACTGTATGTTAAACATTGGTATTCTAAGAATGGAAACTTAATAAATATTATTTTAGATTACTGACATCATCCTTGAATGCTTACAAATGGCTGAGAATGATAAGATGCATTCCATCACCCTGCTGATTGGACCTGAATGGAGAATTGCACCACGTAGCTTAACACTGGATATCATCCATGGTCTTAGCGTATTCGTCACAGAAAATCCTTTGTCCAGCATCAGAAGGCTGTATATGGACTCTCAGATCTTCACACAAGAGGTATGTATATCTTCTTTAGCTTGTAGGTAATGGCCAAGAGTCAGGCCCCTGAGATTGTATTGTTATTATTATTGTTCTTATTATTATTATTATTACTTGCTGGGTTACCTGTATTGCAGGGCAACATGACATATAATTCAATATCTGACTTCTGGTTGTTTCATATATTCTAAGAGCAACGCAAAAGCTGTAAATCTAGCGCAAGAAAGATATATTATTTTTATCCCTCTGTTAGACATAATGAGAGAAAAAAAAACAAAAACTATACTTAAAAGTGTAGAATGAATTGCAAAAAAACAGATATTCATGGTCTTATGAACGATCTCTAATTTTTTTTATATATTTCACATTTTGTTTGCAACAAAATATTGAGTACCAGAATACAGTGTGGCAGTTTAAAGTGATGTCTAGCACTGGGGCATCATGCTGCAGACATGTAGCATCATGTCCCACCCTGTCTCATTATCCTGACACCAGGCCAACCAGTCGTAACACTAACCTCTTAATGCTGAGCACCTAGCGAGTCATCTGCCAGTACTATTTTTATGAGTATTTGGTATGACTCGACCTGGATTTGACCGCCTGCATCCAAGGCAGATGGCTTAACTACCAGGCCACCGGAGTGGTGAAGAGTCAACGTAAAGTCATCAATTCATATGCAGTTTACCCTTACTAATATAGATATAACTTATCTTTTTCTATAGATTTCCGATGTCAGCTCTGTGAAAGGTATGTTTGTTTAATCACTTTTTTCTGGAAAATTTAATCCTATTTAACACAAAATCTTAAAAGAGGAATTTTCTATAATTACAAGTAAATTTTATGGATTATTTGGTAGGTCACTCATAACATCGAAAAAGATGAATTTTTTCTTCTTTACCTTCATCACCATATAATGCAAGGAGTAGCTGCTCTTAAGCATTATAAATTCAGCTTTATTACTTAAGTAAGTCATGAATCGTACTTGAAATGGAACTTGAAATAAATAATGACACTCTAAGCTGTATTTGATTTCACACTAAAAGTAGGGCATCGATTACTTAGTACTTCCATCAGCCCAGTTATTTATGACATGCATTGTTCACATTATGTACCCACAAAATTAAACTTATAAATAATTTACCGTTCATATGTTTAAAGCTAATTACATTTTATTGTCACTGTTAGTAATGAGACGTTTTCCTCTCTGTTGTGGATAGAAAGGAACATTTACTTTATTTATTTTCCAATCAAAAGGAATTATATAGCTACATTGTGGTGAACGATTGGAAGTTCATATATGAAAAGTATAAATAGTAACATTCCAAATATGACTGCAATGATAAATGCAAAATGAGCTAAAGATATTGCCTAAATTATGAGCATCGTATACTTCAGTTTAGACCTCGATTTGTTCATATTGTTTTAAGTGTCAAACTATGCATACGATTATCAAACCCGAATGATCTGCTTTCATATCTATGTTATCTCAAGATGGATTGTGACTAGCATTATTCTGAGGGTAATTAGCGTAAGTTGACCTCAAACTCGAGATAACGCAAACATGTTTTTACTCTGATGTCACGCCTTTTTTGGTCATATATCGCATGCATGCTATATGATAGCAAAGTGTCTGTATGTAAAGAATATTTATCTTACTTAAAATGGTTTTCGTCTTACTGAATGACTAATATATCAATTAAAACCATGCCAATTATTTTTGTCATACTACCTAATGTTTCAGAAGCTTAGAAGATATTATGCTAAATAGGAAAATGTGTACACTCGTACATGTGGGTAAATGCTGTACACGTATGAAATAATGCATATAGTGCATGCTATGTTATCATTTAGTATGGGCTCAGTATCAGTTTTTTCAGGTGCGTGGTCATTTTATTTCTTTTGAAACTCTGTAATGAATGTGTTAATATTTATCTCGTATGAACAAATTCCGGTCATGAAATGCTCAATGACATATGTAATTAATACATTTATCATTTATGAAAGCAAATTATGCCATAAAAGCATGAAGAAATCTAAAAAATAGTGGATTTTACTAGTATCTGAGGAATTACCAGTTTATCTGAAACATAATACTGCCAGCAGTTTCAGCTTTACAGAAACCATTATTGTAGTTTCAAGAAAGATTCAAACAAAAACTCTCATTGTGTTTTGTTGAAGATGGAAGTGCAAGTTTCTTCTTAGTTTCTGCAACAGAAACTACTTCATCAGTTTCTGCAATAACTTTTTAATGGAAACAACAAACGCTGTTTTTGTTTTCTATGATACTGCTTAACTGCAATCTGCATTGGAACGAGAGCTTGTAGTAGAAGGAAGCTATAACTACGTATAAATTGAGAAGTAATGGTTTCGAGGCAGTTTCTTTTTTTCAAAGGGGTATTTGAAAGTTTATATGAAGCTTCTAAAGGATTCAAAAACTTCTTTCAGTTTATTTGAAGAACTATGAAGCTTCCATTTTAATTTTCTAACCGCACTACTGACACATACATGCTTTCTCTTGCTGCATGCAAAGTACATGTATACAAACATGTGCTGGTATAGTTTGTTTGTTTCTAAATGTTAATGAAGCTAAATAAAATCAGTGAAATTGCAGTTTCAGTTACCAGCCGAAGCCGCTATAATTTTATTTTCAAATTGCATAACGTTTCTCGTTAGCGCAGTGGCTCTAATTTAACTACATATATAGCAATACTAAATTACAAAGGAACTTAATAGCATCGCATTTGATAGTCTTGTTTTGAACCTGTTTTTATTGACGTGTACAATCCCTCAAGAAATTTTACAGCACATTTGGAACTATCAAAAGCATTTAAGTAGACGTATTTATGCAAAACAAACTTTACTTTTTTGCATCATAATTTAGGAAATGACAGTAAAAGTGTAGAAGATGGTTATTTTTAAAACTCGTTTATTTCCTGTCATTTTCCAATTCTCATGGAGGATTTACTAAATGCTGTAGGGTTATAAATGATAAGAGTTTGTGAAGATTGCAATACAGGGTTACGTCTTTACCAATACCTTTCTTTTGTTAATTTCTGGAAACATTCCCATATACAAATTATCTAGAGTATTAGAATTTTATGTGGGGGCTGTCATTACATTTTCTGGAATATTTTGGAGTGTTCACAAACACGTTGGATACTTAAATGGTAATGTAAATATACAATTAGTAACAACTAATATCTCAGTAGTGCACACAACACACCATAGACACCATGCAAGGTAGCGTAATGAAATTGTGCTGGCATATGTAGATGACAAGATTAGATTTATAAACCGTAGCAGGAATTTTATTTTGTTTACACATATGAGAACTGTTAGATTCTGTTGAAGGAATAATGTTAGCAGGACTGAGGAAAAACTGCCTGAGATGGACAAATAAATATGGTAGGCATGTTTATATCTAAAGGTAGATGACTTAATTATGGTTTTGAACAATTAACCCATTTTCAATATTTTGCAATGGGGCACTAGAACTAAACACCTTTTACAAACATCAATATATTTTTGTATGCTTTATTAAATTTTGGAAGGGGGGAGGCTTTTGTTATCTTGGCATTTCACAAAGAAAACAATTCCTTTTGGTAAGATGCTTATTGTTAACGGCTATTTAGCAAGAACTTGCTTCCTAACATATGTATAGGTTTCTGAATCCGGTTAGAAACCATTGGAGACTGGAATGTGTGTAGTTTCTAGATTTTGTGTGATACAGATTATGTCAGTAGCACTTAGACCCATAAATCAATATATTGTGGTTACTGGTATTTTCATGTTACAGAAACAGCATAATACTGAAATGGACTTTTTATGATCCTGTTAGTTTCTGGTCAGAGACAATAAAAGACATAAAAGCTGGAAAAATTGTTTTATTTCTTCATCGCAGTTATCCTGACTTTAACAAAAGTTGCTTATATGATTCATTAGGTACCTATGTTGCTGTGATGACAGCAATGAATTATATAGCATAATTCAGGCTGTGGAAATAAAGGCAGAAAATCTATCTGATATCCCGACATAATCTCCATTGGTTCCAATCTTAATTCTGCTTATGAAGGTAATGAAAGATCACTATTTATTTCTATGACACATGTGCATCTCAGAAGAAATTCTGGTTCATAGTTATTTATATTTTGAAATACTAAACGTGACATGTTTAAAATAAAATGAAACAAAACATTAATTTTGCAGTGTTCAAGGAAAGACATGTAACTGTTGTGCTTAATTCCACATACAACGAATGGGAATATGTGAGTATTCTAAATTTAGTCATCCGCATATTGCTGTGCTTGTTCTTTGTACTAAACATAGCGTAATTAATGACAAATGTAATACCTTGCAATCGTTTGCATTTTTATGCACAACGTATAGCATTCAAAACAATTAAACTTGAATTGCAATCGTCAAAAAATTACGTATACATTAGTAACTTTCTAGGATTTACTATGCCAGATATCACTGTACTATGCACCTGGAATATCGATTGTGATGATGATCATTATATCTATCTATCTATATATTACGGTGATCGATTCTCATACTATAATACAATATGCAAGGGGAATAATAATGTGTAGCTGATGGACATTGTATTGACAATAAGCAAGATGTTAAAGTTATCATAATTGAGATATTCGGATTGTCATTAAAATAATTTAAAACAGTTCTGTTTACTCTGTTTAAAGGCTAGAAATTTGCAAACGCACGTCATTATTTTAGCTTTATGAGACAGCATTTAGTGTCGGCTGTTATTTTACTGTGCAATCATCAGCAGCTCGAAGCAAACATAAGGTGATGAAGATAATTCAAGATATAAAGAGCAAGTTTTAAAGAAACAATTACACATCATTTGACTATTTGATAATCTTTTTTGATGCACTGTCAAAGTATTAAATATTTTCAATCAAACTGAAACCCTTTGCAAATTATATCATTTTGACAGATACTTGCCTCTAAGTGACGCACTTTTTGTGGGATTTCTCTAACAGTATAATGTACCAATATAGAGACAGTCGTACAGCAATGCAAAAAGTAATGTTTTTTTTATAGTGCATTCTCGGCATGAAAGCTAAACATTCCAGTGCGATGAATAGGTGTTGTTGCCTTGTTCCTCGTGTATATTAGCGAAACAAGATTGACTGTTTTGTGGAATACCTGCAAGGAAAACAAGGAACCTTATTGATTTCATTCACCATATTTGTGTTTAATTAGTAGACTCGATAACTCTTATGGTGATAAATAGAGTTGTAGAGTTGAAAACATGGATGATATAAAAATAAAATAAAAACATGAAATTTACTTTAAAGGCACCTGAGCTGAATTAACTTTGACAGGCACCGAAAAAAAAAGCAGATGTTGAAATTCACAGGTGGCAGATTCAAATATAAAGAACTCATAAATGTTTATGTGGAGAAGAGATAATTTGGCTCAAGATCATGTTATGAATCTGGATCTTAAATATGTAACAGAAAAAAGTTAAAACGAGCAACTTACTTTGAATCAGCAAAGAATTTACTTGCCTATAATACAAGTGAAAATTCCAAAGACACTTACATTATTGCAGAGTGAGCGTGGGGTGTATAATCCAGAGAGAAAATTGAATTTCAGTCAGTTCAGTGATGGATTGGAATTTTTATCCTTCAGGCATATACTAGGCATATACTAGGTTATATTGGAATTCCAATGTACAATGGGGCAAAGTACAAGTATGTATTGGTAAATATTAAAAACATAAGGTTATGACTTTATATGATAATGCTCTAACTACGTTAATATTTCATAGTGATGTGCTGTCAGGCGGCGTGTTAGAACAAAATGTGCTGTATAAAAACTTTATTTATGAAGAAGAAAGCCACTTGTAAGCAATATTAATAAAATACTAAGAGGGAATGCAGACCGCAGTTTAAGTGTGAATTCAAAATGGTTAATACCATGAAGGCCATATTAGTCTATGGCAAGGTCCACTGTCCGTAATGTGTCTGATTCATTTCATATTATCTGCCGAACCAAATAATTGCCTGCAATAACTCACCCACATTTTGTGTGGCTTCCACACCAACCAGAAAGAATTTTTATTGAACATATATATATATATATATATATATATATATATATATATATATATATATATATATATATATATATATATATATATATATATACACTCGCCTAGTCAGTTTGAATAATAACAGAGAGGAACTTTGTATGGCAAAAACTCTACGACAATTGTGTTTTGGGTGGATACCATATCAGCATTACGTATTCCATAGCAACACAGAAGGAATTTGTCTTTTTATTAACGATTTAGCAAGTTTTTGTCAATGATCATTATTAAACCATTTACAAAAGGTTCGTATTGGGTGGCTTTCTTCACAATTAGGTGACTTCAACCTAGAAAAGTACACGAACAGGTTTTCTTGCTATGGTTGGGTGGAAAAATAATTCAGTACTTCTTCAGACTGATTGACTTATATGCATGATTCACTTTGTCCGAAATGGATACATAGGCCAGGAAAATGTTTCACTATCGCATCAACTAGGTGAAAAACTTATTCTTAATGAATGTACACTGTTTAAATGGTTCTTATTTATTTGTTATGTGAGTGTCCTCTCAGTGAACCAGGTAAAACAAGTGTTTTGTCCACATCTCCATAAAGACCATGTCAAACTTATCACACTTTACAGACATTAGTCTTTGGCAGCAGTTTGAGAGCTCTTAATCATTTAGGCCTTTCACTCTTACACACAAGGCATGTTTGACACCAATCAGGTATATTATTTGTAAACGTACAGTAACCTGCACAGTTTTTTAAATGCTAGTATATTAATCAATTTAACCATGGAACATGCTTTTGTGATTCTCCACTGTTTTGCAGTATTACCAGTGATATTAAAATGTACAGAAATTAATAATTTAATTTTAAAGCGCTATGATTAAACAGAACATAAATTTCCAATGTAAATCTTTGCAATCGATTTGAACCCCAACTATGGATGAGATTCTTCATGGATAAATTACATGGCGTATTATGTATAATTCATGGCAAAGATACCAGTATGTTTAGTTATATCACCTCTTTGCAAATGGGATCACAAATCATCCCCATAGTAAATGGGAATCGTAATGAACCGTAGTATTTAAATGTAAAACATGGTGCTACCAATATTAAAATTGCCACCCAAAAAATGATGGTTTGGGTCTACTCTGGCTGATCACATCGATAGCTATAGATACGTTAGAAAATTCCAAATGAAAATATAAATTTAAAAATAAATTTTAAATACCTTGAAATATTTCTAAAATTTAGATCACATGCAAACTCAATATTTCTTTTACGACTCTATGCTCATAAACTAAGTGACAGAAGGTAGCAGAACCAAGTAGTTGTGTTAAACTTAAATAATTCAGTTATTAAAGTTAACATGAAATTTGAAGAGGAACTTAAATTATTATGCATTAAATCCAAACTAATCCTCTCCAGTTCTACGCAAGTCCAAAATAATCGAATATTTCAAAGAATTAAAGATACTCGAATGCATTGGTTTTCCAGCAGCCATAATGTATCAAAATGGTGGTTTGATGCTTATGCACTTGACAGTCACCATTCGTGTATGCTCACAACGGTACAGGATAAAAGCTACTGAGTTGGCACTATGACCAAGCAGTGCATCGACCTTGATCTTTCTGTGCAGTTTTGAAGGTTATTTCCTGATGACTTCCACCAAGACGACATAGATCTCTGTTCTAGTGGCCTTGGTAAGGCTTCGGCTCTGGGCAAAGATGGACACCAGGCTGCCCAAAAATGTAAAGGCAGAAAATAATCAGGATATCCGACTCACGCAGCATCAGTAAGAGCCCATCCAGTTTTGACTTGCTGTGGCATACCAGGTGACTGGAGTACCTCAAGGACAAACTGCATGCAAAATGAGACAGAGTGCGTGCCGGGATGCAGCAGGAATGAGGCTAATAATCTTTGTTCTGCTAGTTCAGTAAATATCTCTAGATTCTTAATATAAAACAGCAACATTTACCAACATGCAACTGATTGTTGCAAATTCCTATGTCTATAGAATTGTCCATACTAGACTCGATAGGGTGAGCGTGGGGTGTATAATCCAGAAAGAAAATTAAATTTCAGTCAGTTCAGTGATGGATTGGAATTTTTATCCCTGAGGCATATACTAGGTTATATTGGAATTCCAATGTACAATTGGGCGTAGTACAAGTATGTATTGGTAAATATTTATATGATATTGCTATAACTACGTTAATATTTCATAGTGATGTGCTGTCAGGAGGCATGTTAGAACAAAATGTGCTGTATAAAAACTTTATTTATGAAGAAGAAAGCCACTTGTAAACAATATCAATGACATACTAATAGGGAATGCAGACCGCAGTTTCAGTGTGAATTCAAAATGGTTAAGACCATGAAGGCCATATTAGTCTTTGGCATGGTACACTGTCTGTAATGTGTCTGATTCATTTCATATTATCTGCCGAACCAAATAATTGCCTGTAATGACTCACCCACATAGTGTGGCTTCCAAACCGATGAGAAGGAATTGTTATTGAACACACACACACACACACACACACACACACACATATATATATATATATATATATATATATATATATATATATATATATATATATATATATATATAGGCCTAGTCAGTTTGAATAAAAACAGAGAGGAGGAACTGTTTATGGCAAATACTCTACGACAATTGTGTTTTGGGTGGATACCATATCAGCATTATGTCTTCTATAGCAACCCAGAAGGTAGTTGTCATTTTATTAACGATTTAGCAAGTTTTTGTCAATGACTGTTATAAAACCATTTAAAAAAAGGTTTGTATTGGGTGGCTTTCTTCACAATTAGGTGACTTAAACTTAGAAAAGTACACGAAGACGTTTTCTTACTATAGTCGGGTGGAAAAATAATTAGTACTTCTTCAGATTGATTGACTTAACTGTGCATGATTCACTTTGTCGGAAATAAATACATAGGCCAGGATGATGTTTCAGTATCACATCAACTAGGTGAAAAACTTATTCTTAATATATGCACACCGTTCCAATGGTTCTTATTTATTTGTTATTTGACTGTCCTCTCAGTGAACTAGGCAAAACAACTATTTTGTCCACATCTCCAGAGAGACCATGTCAAACTTATCATACTTTACAGACATTAGTCTTTGGCAGCAGTTTGAGAGCTCGTAATCATTTAGGCCATTCACTCTTACACCCAAGGCATGTTTGACACAAATCAGGTATATTATTTGTAAAGGTACTGTAATCTGCACAGTTTTTTAAATGCTAGTATATTAATCAATTTAACCATGGAACATGCTTTTGTGATTCTCCACTGTTTTTCAGTATTACCAGTGATATTAAAATGTACAGAAATTAATAATTTAATTTTAAAGTGCTATGATTAAACACAACATAAATTTCCAATGTACACTTTTACAATCGATTTGAACCCCAACTATGGGTGAGATTCTTCATGAATTAATTGCATGGTGAATTATGTATAATTCATGACAAAGATACCAGTATGTTTAGTTATATCACCTCATTGCAAAGGGGGTCACAAATCGTCTCCAGAGTAAATGGCAATCGTAATGAATCGTAGTATTTAAATGTAAAACATGGTGCTAAAATATATTCCAATTGCATTGCTGTACGACTATCTCTAAAATTCCAAATGATAAAATATAAGTTTTAAAAATAAATTCTAAATTCCTTGAAATATTTCTAAAATTTAGATCACATGCAAACTCAATATTTCTTTTACGACTCTATGCTCATAAACTAAGTGACAGAAGGGAGCAGAACCAAGTAGTTGTGTTAAACTTAAATAATTCAGTTATTAAAGTTAACATGAAATTTGAAGAGGAACTTAAATTTTTATGAATTAATTCCAAACTAATCCTCTTAAGTTCTACAAAAGTCCAAAATAATCAAATATTTCAAAGAATTAAAGATACTCGAATGCATTGGTTTTCCAGCAGCCGTAATGTATCAAAATGGCATTGTCCGGAACTCCTCTGAGTAAATTCAAAATAGTCACAGATATTTTAGTTTAATGACTACTTTGCAACTCCAATTAATAATCCCAACATATATCTTCTCTCAAAGTATATCTAGACACAACATTAAACACATACGCAGACTGATGTAACAATAAAAAACATAGGATATAAGAGTTTAAAATAGGAACGAATTAATAGCTCGATTCTTTCCACATATACCCATATACTGGCCAAAACACATTCTTCTACTCACTAAGTGACATTTTGCAATATCCCACATTGTAAACGAATCCACCTGATCTCCCCATCCAGTCGAAAATAACTAAATCCTTGTAAGAAACCTAACAATATATATATATTACCTTTTATTTTGAGGTTTAGATGAATATGAACTATATCGAGGGGAATCAGGCTGATACAAGTGATTCCTTTTCCTATACAATTTTTAAAATGTTGGTTCTGATAATTTACTGGTATATTTTAGGCGGCATGCTTTTAGTGTTGATTACTACATATCTAAGTTCTGGTTTTGGGAACCAAAGTTTGGACTCTGTTCAAGGTAATGAATACAATCATTCTTACAGTGACGATTTTAAATAGTCTAGACATACATTTTATTTTATCTATTTTCGTTTTCTTCTTCTTTGCATCACTCCAGATTTATAAACTCCATTGTACAGATGGTGGAATTCCAGCAAATAAGGCAAGACAGATCTTAGATAATATTCTCCTTTCAGTTAAACAATTTGAATTTAATTAATGTAAAATCTATAGTAATTCAATATAGAAATCGCACCGGTTAGTTAATTACAAACATACGAAACTTAATGAATTCGCAACAATCACTCTAGCTACTTATTTGGATCAATATATATGCCTAAAACAGAACACAAATATGTGACGAATTAAAGCATGAAAACATGGGTTGTATAATATTGTATAATGTTAACAAGGATGTCAATTTAAATTTTGCTAATTATCGAAAAAATGTTATAGTATGTTTTATCCAATGTTCTCAATAAATGTCATATTCAGCTAGAGGTCATGATGATGAATCACAAGAAAAAGGAAGTCATTAGTATTTATAAAACAAATTAAATAGTGATAACATGTTTTCTGCTTAATGCCAATTAGTTTTTATCAATTAGGATCATGTTTACATTCTTGTTGATGACTATAGTACTCTAGAATTGCATATGCAGATGAAGTCCGTGCATGTCATCTGTGGTGTAACTGATGTAGGGCAGCCCAGAGGAGAACTCCATGACTATCTAGAGAACAAGATGCAGCTGTATTCAAGGCATAATCTATTTCTTAGTCAATCTCTACAAAGAAAGAAAGAAGGAACGATGCAATTCCCAAAAGGCTTCACATCCAGCGAAATTTTCATCTTAGAGCATAACTACAGTAACATAGGAGTTTTCTTCGGTACTCCGAAATTAGATAGACAGGTGTGGGTCCTGATTTTACATTTACAAAAGTTACAAGTTTTTGTTTTAGTTTGCATTGCATGAAAATCCAGTATAACTGAAATCATTGTAAGATATATTTTAGGCAACATATCAAGTGTGGGAGAAATGGGTTTTGCCGTATGTCTTCAAAACATGTCTCTTCTGTGAATATAATGTTAAAATGAATCGAACGCCAGGTATGTATATTCTTAAAATGTTCAAGATAAATGTATGCATTTGACATTATTTAATTTTTTTTTTAAATATAGCCCATAAGCAGTCTTCTTTTCCTTTCTTGATATAATCAATCGCAGCAATTTTTATATTTCATGACAAAGTTCCTAATACAAATTAATGGGAAACTCGGTGAAGTCTGGCTGAAACGTCGTTGCATTCAAGTCTTGCAAGATCTGACAAAATACTCTTAAATATTATAAAAAGCCACAATAAATGCATTGGTTTTAAACAGACAAATCTTTGGTTATTTAAACATATGAGTTATCAACTATGACAAAATATAATTTATATCTTAACGGTCTTGCATACATTTTGATAAATGACTTGTTAATCATTTGAGCTATGATTGGAGATGTTTAGAATCTATTTATTCACAAACGTACTTTACAGAGGCATGCACTATTTGTATATTAATACATTGTCACTTTGCTTTCATAATTTCTCAAGGAGGTATAGCAAACAATTGCCAACTTCATTACATGACATAAGCACACACAAATCCAAGTACATGTGAAACGTTCAAAGCAAGATGAAACATTAGGGAATAATCGCTGTTGTGAAATATTTCAAGTTGACACGTCAAACACTTTAAACACATCAAAGCCCGACCCAACGCTTGAAGTCATAACAATCTTTCTGACCACACCCTGATCCCAACTTCCGAACTGATTACAACGTCTGCCAAGAGCCACGTACCCTCTGGAGGCCAGATTAAAAAACCTACTTAAAACATGACCCAAGGACATAGTTGCTAATGCCGAAGCTAAAGTCGAAGAAAGTCTGAAACAGTGTGAAGTATGTGATTAGAGTTTCACATTATGCGATAGCGACCATTCAACGACCAGATCTGCATCACAGCACCCCACTCATTGGGTGATTATTGGTATATGATGGGGTAGCCAGATATTTAAAATCAGTCACGTATAACGTGTGTATCCAGCCAACAACAGCACTAGATCGGTGGCATGGTGGGTACAGCTCTTTGGACACATTTAAGTGCTGAAACATGGTCCGCACATAGTGAGTTAGGGTGACATTTCCTTGAAGGCCTAGGAAGTTGTAGGCAGTGGAGGGGATGGCGTCAACCAGCCTTTCGCCATCAAGTCAGGTAACCTCTTCTTTCAGGGACAAAGAGGTGTGGGCCAGAATGATCTTATATATGAGCACGTATTTCAGGCATTAGAGATAATTGTAATATCACTGACTCGGCCTCTCACGTGCAATGTATTAACAGTCTTCGATGCGCACCACTCAGATAATCTTGGCAGGCTTAGAGCAGGCATCGGCAATTGACACAATCTTTCCAACTCTGCTCAAAGCCTCTACTTTGACACCACTGCAGGTCTACTACAGGTGTCCAAATGTCTGCGTCTATTGATTTTGACGACATCTCGGCCAACCACCTACTCATACTTTTTGGCGACGTCACCGTGACTTTGAATGCCATCTGATTTCTTTCAATCTCATCCAAAAGGCTCAGTGGTAGATCATGAAGCAGGTAGAAATCCGCTGATATCTCACTAGTGACACAGTGAGCAGCTCCTACATGGATTTTAAGGTCAGCAACACTATCCCACAACCTATGCTTCACGCTTACCAGCCAGTCTGGCCACCTGCTGCACCTGCATAGGGAAACTCCTTCAATCGGCCTCAACATCCTCAACCATATCTCAGTCAGCTAGTTTATAAGACCCAGCCACCAGACCACGCACAATGAACGCATAAAAGTGCGCAATCCCAGTTGTGATAGTGGACTCAAAATGAGACTCATACTAAGTGAAGGATGGTGGGTTTTCTTGTCAACATTTTCAGATTCATCATCAACGTAGTGCCAAAGGTGGCATTAGCTCTGACCGATAACTGCGACAAATGGAGAGAACCCTTGCGCGGTCAACGCAGTCAATACAGCCACTCTGGAAGGAATTCTGATCCTCGCCGTCTAAGGTGGTATGAAGGTCATGATAAAGAAGTAATGCAAGATAGCTTCCCTCTGCTGGTGGCCATGCCAACTGATAAGCAGGCCCTGGTCAGTGAGGTTGCTCGAAAAATGATTCAACGCGCAACACCATTTTCGTTAACTTTGCTATACATTCCGCTCTCCATATTACCTCAGGTGTACCCTGAGGTCATTGGTCGGCTTGGCAGTCTGAAGACAATTCTCACTGATCTGCAGATGATAAGATGCAGATAAAATAAGGCTGCTGGAGGGGATAGTGAATAAATAAGGGTAGTTTTGGCCCCAATCGATCATATAAAGTACAGCACAAGGCATTTACACACACTCCTGCGATTTAATGCGAACAACAATGTGTTTCACTTTCAAAGGCCAGCTGGTCTAAGATGGTTGTTTGATGCTTATGCACTTGACATTCACCATTCTTGTATGCGCACAACGGTACAGGATAAAAGCTACCGAGCTGGCACTATGACCAAGCAGTGCATCAACCTTGATCTTTCTGTGCAGTTTTGAAGGTTATTTCCTGATGACTTCTACCAGGGCGACAGAGATCTCTGTTCTAGTGGCCTCTGGTAAGGCGTCGGCTCTGGGCAAAGATGGACACCAGGCTTCCCAAAAATGTAAAGGCAAAAATTAATCAGGATATCCGACTCATGCAGCATCAGTAAGAGCCCATACAGTTTTGACTTGCTGTGGCTCACCAGATGACTAGAGTACCTGAAAGACAACTGCATGCAAAATGAGACAGAGTGCATTTCGGGATGCAGCAGGAATGAGGCTAATAATTGACATCAGTACCTCGCATAGCTGGGGAATTCACTGGATGGCATTGTTGGTAATGCCTCACTGACTGTTCGTTTTCAACTTGTATGACCTAGAGCCATCGCCAGTCCTCATTGTGTTCCTGCACTCACATCGTGGTGGCAATCCATTGGTTTTTCTCATCACCCACTCAACACATCCTGTTCACAAATATGGTGATGGGCCCTTCTAATTCTGTGGCCCGCATCCATTGATGTGTTGAAGATGTTGAATCGCGATCCGACATCAGGCGCATTGCTTGCTGCTTCGCTGCTGTTGACCCTCTGGCTTGTTTAGAATGCTGATGGCAAGGATCATGCGTGTCATACTGGCTGACATCTTTGGGCATTACATGGAACGCACGTGGATCTTGCTCATTATGCCACCAAGTCTGAGCCTACAACAATCTCACTGGTGATCCTGACCTGAAGGACCCGGTTGTATTCATCGACAACATGGGGTCCTGGTTGTATTCGCCAATAAAAGCAGGAACCCGAGGGAGGCATCAAGCAACCTTTCCGTCTTTGATTCGGGGTCAAGCTCCCCAACATTATTTAATTAGTATTCGGTTAATAATTAAATAATAATAACCTACAAATGGACAATTGGAAATACTAAGCTTACATGTTATCTAACATTATATGTATCTGGTGTTTGCTCATTTAAATTTTTCATACATACAGGTTTACTAATGAGCCCAAATTAAATGACTTACTGCTTGTTGTATCTTCGATTATTACATTTTCATGCTCCTGAATGAAAATTGATAAAAGCCATTCACATACCTGTCTCTTTAAACTTTGAAACGTATTTAGTGTTTAACTGATTTTACTGAGATTTTAATGTCATGGTTTACATGCTATAAATGTGTCCAGTAAGGAAATCTGTATGAATGCAAGTTGAGAGTTGTTTTCTTCAATAAGTTACGACACGTAAAAAAATTAGATTATGTAAAGAAAACTTTGTATGCATGTTAGTGGATGAGAGAGATATTACATTCCTATAAATCAGCCAAAATAATAGAATCAGAATGTAAACTTCTTAAATCTATAACAATTATTAGATAATGTTTGCCTGTCATATTTTTTCTCTCATGAATATTGCTTCGCTGCAGAAAGTAAAGACTTGATAAACATCATACAAATACTTTTCATGGATTTAAGGTTAAGCCATTATTTAATACATTATTTGGGATTAAAGTGTGGATCATTGTGTCTAAAGAGGTTAATCATTCTATTTAAGGAAATTAGACCGAAAACTGTTCGACACATTACATTACATATTGCTTTGTGCGGGTTTATACAAATTGTTGCATTACAAGTTTATAATTTATAAAATATTAATATTCTAGGACATGGACATGTTTTTCTACAAATGTATCCAAAAGGCAGATGGAAGTGGAGTTCCTTCTGTAACCTTTTTGGTTCCTAACATTGGGCGGAGCATAAAGTTGTTTGCAAGTACCCTCATCTCCTGCGTGAAGAGATTTGCCAAAAACAGTCCCTTCTCCAGCATCAAAAGAATATACATTCGGTTTGACGAGTATAATCCACAATTCCTAGAAACCAAACGGGTTAGATTAATAATAATGTACTAATCGTTATTAACTAGAAGTGAAAACAATCATCAGACTGATTGGACGTCAAACACATTTTAGTTTTATCTGTTATAATCAATCGTCTGAGCTGAATGGATAGCAACAAGAATAAACTATATAATTAGTAAAAGCTATGTCACATACCACATTGTACGCCGTATCATCTTGGTCTTTCGTCAGTATACTCTTTGTATATTTTTCTTGCATTGCTTTGACTCCAATGTCTCATAGTAAATGATATTTATAACAACAAGGTCAATGGTCACCAATTATACAACAATTTTAGACTAAAGAATAATTGTATGCATAATAATTTGACACATGTCAAGTCAAGCATATTATTTACGTTAATATACACATGCCATAGTTTTTAGATAGTTAATGTGTAATAACATATCATGATGTTCCAAATTTACATCATAAGGTTATTGAAAGGAACAGCGTAAAGATCAAGCGATCGAAATGTATTTCAAAGTCGGTCCACTACGCTGCTCTGTGGTTATGTCAAATAATAGAGGTACTATATGTTAAGTGATAAACAGAATCTTGCATATCTGCTCGCTTGAAATGAAATTTAAGCAACTCTTCAAACAGATTAAATATTTAAATCACCTAAGCCCACAACGGATACAAATATTTCGACTCGTTTCATAAATGTCTTTGAAATGGGCACTCCTGTAAAATCTTGTATGTATCTCCAGAAAATATGTGATGATTGCTTTATTCATGGTCTCATTTTTAATGAATAAAGTCGAGTGTTCTTCTTCACCAGTCATTTAGCATGGGGTTGAAATTGGGAAACGTATGCATCACATCATGCAGGTGTAATTAGGATCCAATATATATATTATTCTACTTTTATGGTCAAATACTCGTATAAGTGTTGCTCTAATTTTCTGCATTATAATTCAATACAACAGTGTATATTTAATCTCTCTCTCTCTCTCGAAATTAGTTTACTCCAGATTGTAGTCTAATATCAGAACTCATTATTTAGATTTCATTATAGCCAATATATGACACAAATTTACAGAATATGTTAGTTATAAACTGACATTGCATGATGATCTGCATTACTGGTAGATACAGGTGTACTGTAATGTTTGTATGGACGCCATACTCCTATACTGTTATTGCCACTACAGCAGATCTTATGTACGGAGTATGCAAAGCTTAATAGCATTTTCATTTCAGATCTTTGAAGAAAAATGGGTCAAGACCAGTGGAGGTAATGTAGCTTTGTCAGAAAGGGCAAATCATTTAACGTTTAATTTTTACTGTTCAGAAACGTCAAATTAGCATGAGATAGGGACAATAACTCCGAAATATTAGTCATCTTTAACCAGCCTGTGCCGTAAAGTAATAAAACATTGCGTTTAATCTGTGGATAATTTATCATATATATCAAACCTTTTCCTTAGATCTCTTAATTGTTTCTACTTCTAAGAACTCTCCATGAAGTCAGCGTAACACACTTTAACTTTACAAGCTGATTATAAACTTATTTTTATATGTCTATTGATATCTTTCTGTGGAACTCCATAACTGTCTCGTTTCAGGTATACACAGATCATTTTTCATTATGTGCAGTTCATTTATCTTTATATGCAGTTCTAAAGATTTTGCGTGCAGTACGTTTGTCATCATTTATCATTATTTGATGTGCAAGCACATTATATGCAGTGCAGACACCGTTATCTACCACTTAAACACCTTTATGCTCAGCGCAAATCCATTTATATTCCTTTGTATGCAGTGCAGATGCCTTTATATGCAGTGCAAACACCTATATATGCACTGCAAATACATTTTTATGATATGCATTTATCATTATGTGCAGTCGATTTGTCATTATATGAAATTCAAACACACAGCAGATTTGTCTTTATATGTAGTACAAACACACTTATATGCAGTGCAGGTGTCATATAAAACCCATTTTTCATGTTATGCCTTGCAAAATCATATGATGTGCAAACTCATTTACATGCAGTGCAAAAACCTTAATATTACGTGCATTTGTTATATATGCAATCCAGTTATCATGTATTCGGTGCAAACATATTTATTTGCAATGCGTGCCTATGTGTGTGTTTGTGTGCGTCATTTGGATTTTAAAAAAGCTTTTGACAATTTTTCAGTCATTTCACTGTGAAGTTTGAGTGTTTAGTATTAGTATAAAATGATGTCTAGCATTGAGCCAACATATATATATATATATATATATATATATATATATATATATATAGAGAGAGAGAGAGAGAGAGAGAGAGAGAGAGAGAGAGAGAGAGAGAGAGAGAGAGAAAGAGAGCGGGAGAGACAGAAAGACAATCAGACATATGTGCAGTACAGTCGCCTTTAGATGATGTGCAATCGTCTTTATATGCAGTCCATTTAAATTTACATACAATACAAAGAAAATTTAGATGCGGAGCAAACACCTTAATATGCAGTGCAATCGTCTTTATATGCAGTGGCTCTTACATTATCATGATCAGGAAATCTTACAGACATTACGGATAAGTGCCGATATAGAACATACAGAAGGAGGACGCTTTCTTACGTTCACCGTGAAACATGTCTGCTATGTTGATGCTAGCCTTAGAAGTAATCAGCATTGGAACATTGTTTTAGCAATTTTTATCAGAAATGACCGATGTATGTGCCTTAGAGATTGTGTTCCAATTTGATTCCAATGCGAATGGGCATCTGTTTTGACAGACTACTACTAAATCATAAAGTAAGAAGGGCCAAAGATGCGATTCCAGATAAAGCCATTATGGTAAGCCTGTCTGATACAGGTTTTATAGTTTTCATATATTAATCGTTGCATAGTCGACTTAATTCACACTTCTAGTGCCCTCTTCATGTTGTAAAAGGGTGAACATATGAAAAAAAAACTGAAGTAAATAATACCTCACCCAATTATTTAAACAGAAGGGGTGGGGTTAACATCATTTCGCGGCACAGAAATTAGGCTACATATGACAGCCAGTTATGATGATAGAGGAAGACCCCAGGTCGATGTTTTCCGTCATAGACTAAGCACATTTTGAGTACCAACAACCCTCCCATTACTACTGGCAAGATCTTCGCAAACAAATTGTGACAACGCGAGTTGATCTAGAATCCACAATCTGAGCACATCGAGAGGTGAGTAATCACCTATCACCACCTTTGAACTCTTGGCAACAGAGACCCTTTGAAGAGAAGGAAATCAATGGACACTAAAAGTGTTAAATACAAAAAATGCATTATCTTTTTCCCAAAATAGGATTCAGGTTGCAGTAGAGTATTTGTGTTGATGGTGTTCTAAACCGTGTATTGCAATATGAATACAAAAATAACAAATATCATAAAACCTTCATAGAAAACCCGTATAATGTGTTTATATAAATCAATGTTAGTTTGCAGATTGCTATATTATTTTTACCTTAGTCTGTTATTTATTATTATTCTTATTATTTACCAAAGCCATAGAAAAATAGAAACATTATATTCTGATACACATTGTAATACTGTCTTTTGCAATGTCATATATCACGATACGATTTTTGGATGCGATACCCAGCACTAGCTGCAACTGTAGGAGGTGTTATTGGAAATCATATAAAAGATGAAAAAAGCAAAAACTTAGTCTGAAATCATATAGTTTCAGAGAGGAAGATTGTTCCAAGTATTTCCCTGTGTAATCCTATGGCCAGTACTAACCACATTATCATTCTCAGAAGCTCACAACTGGGGAATTGGTGATGCTGAGATTGTAGAGATTGTGGGAAGGGTTAATGTCCCTGGTACACAAACATATGAATGTCAACAAAATGTTGGTCTTTAAGTACTTCCTTTTATTCTGAAGAATATGTTTGCTACTCAATTTGAATATGACCGATTATATTTGTTTACACATTATAACTCTTATCATTAACATTTTTCATTACACGTTTGAGCAAGTGTACTGTTATTTCCATTAAAACGACTCTATATTAGCCATATGAAAATTTAAAAAATGGAGGAACTGATCATCAACTCCAATTTTTTAATAAATAATATTAGGCATTAAAAGCTTCAATGTTTACCGAAACATGCTTGAAAACATTTAATCAATCTACATATACATTTCAAAAAACCATCAGCATAATTTTGATCTTAAAATTAACACAATTAATAGTTTTCATTTATTACAGATATAAATCATAGCCAATACGTTGGCATGTTGCATTGTCGTTACAGGTCCATACACAACATGGCACATGAATTGCATGTCAACCTAACCCTCAACGGTACCCATAGGCTATGTTCTTAATATGTAGTAAACAAACAAAGTAATTAAGAGTTTGCGCGTAAGAATTACCGTCCTAATTCTAACAGTTAAATCAAATATTAAAAGAAGAATGTAATTAAAAGTATTATAGGGTCTAACTCAGGGTGACCACAGAAATTCAAGGGCAAATTCCCTGATCGTTTCCTGATTTTCCTGGACTGAAATAGTGTTTCCCTGGTTAAAATGTCCAGCACGTACAGCCACTATCCACCTCTTGTAGCCACACCATCTCTGTCAGTAAAGACAAGTACATGCTTATTATACTACACCAGTTATTTTTCTTTAGATAGTAACTTTAATGGTTAATAAAACACATCACATATAATAAAAACAAACAGAAACCAATCAACTGGTTACTGTTTTAAGTAATGTAACACAAAGCGTGCCTTTTACTTACTAAGTATATGAAAAATGTAATACTTAAAATGAGTTTGAAAATTTATTTACTGGAAGTAAAAACGCTTTCTAGACTTTATATAAATGTCTTTACTTAACTTGTAAACAAATGGTTTTGTTCGCTTTGATGTTACATATTTGAACTATTGCCTTGCTGGAAAGATACACAAATCACTATTGTACAAGTTCGTGTAAGCAAGAGCTATCATTAACAGATGGTTGATAGCATAACATACTGAGAAGAAAAAAATGATTTTTTCATAGAACAACAGTTTTATCAAATGTAATGCCGTTATTCAAAGTCACGTTGTTAACTCTTAACTTTACAAGCTTTTATCTCAACTTATATTTAGTTCCTCAATTTGCTTGGCCGGGTTTGCTATTCCTGTGCTCATGATGCTAGTTTCTTTACAATTATATATAGTACACCAACTTTGACAAAATTAGTCTATATTGTTTTCTTAATATGTAGTGATGTGAGTCTAAAGCAGTATTTAAACATAAACCTTACATAGCCGCCTTCTGGGGCAGTGGTTGCTCATTTCCATTTTGAATTTGCATGCAACTATTTCACCATGAATTTAATCTATAACATTTTTTGCTCATAATGTGAACATGCAATTTCAGCAGCGCTTGACTTGCATTATCTTGCACCAGAAAGAACCAGTAATTTTTGTACCATAATAAATAATAAAGTAAATATATCATGGTTTAATTCTAATGTAATTTTAATTTATATGAAATCTAGGACAAACTTTATTTGTTGCTGAGACAAAATACTCTGATTTTTTCACCTTTTTAAATTCCATGCATTTTTCTAGGCGAAGTTCTTCTTTACCATTTTCCATAGAATTTCAGACAATGTGGCCACCCTATTTAAACTGCTGAGAGGGTGCAGTCCTTCCGCTGAATCTTTGTCTCTTTTCTGTTCAAGTTTTTGTTATATACTTATCCACAGATAATTTGTAATACAAAGAAAAAATGTTTTAATAGTCCACCATCAATACTGTAATCTGCATTCTATCTTAAAAAAGAAGACAATGGCATTATTATTTCACGTTTTTATTCTCCATTGATTCCGTTCTGTTTGAAGGTGTCTTCATCGCAGAGAGGTCAGGATAGATCAGTCATCACTCGCTTCTCACCGCTACAGGTTCTGGATTCAATGAGTTGTCACAACTTGTATGTCAAAATCGTGCCTGTAGCATGCGGAACATTGGTGGTTCTACCGATGTGTTTCTATGTGATTGAAGAAAATGCACTTGGGGTCATCTTCCACCATTATAACTATATGTCCTATATAGCTTGATTGATGTGCTGAGAAATGATGTTAACTCTACTATTTCTGTTTAAATAATTGTGTGGAACATGATATTTATCATTTTATTATCATATGTCCGCTTTTTAGTCATGATGTGGAGGGCCCAGCACATGTTGACTAAACTGACTCTGTACTGATCAATATATAACAAAAGATAAACACCTGCAATATATAGGTCCGACAATGGCGATATCTGGAGTCTAAATTTTTGCCGATTTGTTCCTTCTCATTTGATTGTTTATTCGTAAACTAATGGTGTCACCTCCCATTTGAATGAAATTGGGATCAGACACCATCTCAAAGGCACTTTCATTGAGCCTTTCTGAAAAAAATAACTGGAACAACATTCCAAGAAAGGACAATTTGTTTTAAGATGCGGAGACGTCTTTGATGGTGAAATGATAAATATTCCTGTTTCTGAATGTTTTATTTTGTCACTTATTGGTAATATCCATGAGATTACCATTGTAGTTTTCTATGTCATGATAATGTAAAAAGGATATAGTATCAAATGCATTGCATATAAAGGCGTTTGTATTACATATAATGATGAATCTACTGCATATAACGATATCATCAATGAATATAAGGTGTTTCATTGTATATAAAGACATTGGATTGCTTTTAATGGTGTTTGTACTGCATATAATGATAAATGGACTGCATATAATGACAAAAGCACTGCATATAGATGCGTTTTCACTACATATAAAAATAATTGGGCGGCATATAATGACCAATGAAATGCATAAACTTAAAATAAACAACACAAGAGAATCATGATATTCCATATCTTTGTGTCTACCGATGTACCCATGTCTTTACAATTTAATATTTCAAATGACTTGGCAAGGTAACATACAATAAAAAATACAATGCTATAATTTATATAGCATTATTTATAATGGATGCTGTGCATTCAGAATTATTCCTGAAATATTAGTCCATTATTACATTCCTCATTCTCTAATTAGGTTTTTTTCATATATGTGCAAACAAATTATGTTCATTATTAGTAGAAGCTGTTAAGGTTTCCAATTAGAACAGTTTTATGTGTAATCTATTCAATTTCAGAAGAAAACCCCAAACTACAAATCGATGAATCACAGGAGAAACAAGAAGGTATCTGACGTTTTGCATTTTCTTTTTGTTGTTTTGTTTAAAATGTAGGTAATTTTATTAATGACATCTGAAGTCTGTTTAGTATTTTTGCTGATTGATCTTATGTTAATATCTACATTCAAGATATCAGTTTTTTACATAAATAAAACCAAAGTCAAAGGACATGCTCATAACGTAAGAATATATTTGAACTTTTATCACTTTATACTTTGCGTGTGAGTGTGTATGTGTGTGATGTGGATTTGTATCGTCGTTTTAACAATTTTTATGTTATATCCCTATGACGTCTATAGTGTGACAGATTACAGCTGTGTCTAGTACTGGGGTATCATGCAAAAGGAATCCAACATCATGTACCATCTGCCACATTAGCCTGGCACCGGGCCGACCAATCCTAACACTCTCCTCTTACTGCTGAACACCTAACTAGGCAGATGTTAGTACCATTTTTATAAGACTTTGGGATAACTCGGCCGAGGTTCGATCCTGAGATCTCCTGCATCCGAGGCTAGCACTCTAACCACTTTGGTCACCGGAGTGGTAATTCATATTTTGCTTTTGCATCCTTGGCCAATTGTAATTTAGAATAAAGGAAAGGGACAAACACATCACATGGTATAGAAAAAGGATGCAAAGGAGATTAATCAACAAATAAAACAGATGCTTATATTGGTATGAGACTTTATCTCTAAACAATCTACAGGCAATGGTCAATAAACAATCTACAAGCTATGGTCAGTAAACAATCTACAGGCTATGGTCAATAACCAATCTACAGGCTATGGTCAATAACCAATCTACAGGCTATGGTCAGTAAACAATCTACAGGCTATGGTCAATAAACAATATACAGGCTATGACAGTAAACAATCTACAGGCTATGACAGTAAACAATCTACAGGCTATGGTCAGTAAAGAATATACAGGCTATGGTCAGTAAACAATCTACGGCTATCGTCAATAAACAATCTACAGGCTATGTTCAATACAAAATCTACAGGCTATGGTCAGTAAACAATCTACAAGCTATGGTCAATAAACAATTTACAGGCTATGGTCAATAAACAATCTACAGGCTATGGTCAGTAAACAATCTACAGGCTATGGTCAGTAAACAGTCTACAGGCTATGGTCAGTAAACAATCTACAGGCTATGGTCAATAAACAATATACAGGCTATGGTCAATAAACATTCTACAGGCTATGGTCAATAAAAAATCTACAGGCTATGGTCAATAAACAATCTACAGGCTATGGTCAATAAACAATATACAGGCTATGGTCAATAAACAGTCTACAGGCTATGATCAATACACAATCTACAGGCTATGGTCAATAAACAATCTATAGACTATGGTCAATAAACAATCTACAGACTATGGTCAATACACAGTCTACAGGCTATGGTCAATAAACAATCTACATGCTATGGTCAATAAACAATCTTCAGACTATGGTCAATAAACAATATACAGGCTATGGTCAATAAACAATCTACAGGCTATGGTCAATAAAAATCTTCAGGCTATGGTCAATAAACAGTCTACAGGCAATCGTCAATACACAATCTACATGCCATGGTTAATAAGCAATCTACAAGCAATGGTCAATAAACAATATACAGGCAATGGTCAATAAACAATCTACAGGCTATGGTCAATAAACAATATACAGGTTATGGTCAATGTACAATCTACAGACTATGGCCAATAAACTGTCTACAGGCTATGGTCAGTAAACAATCTACAGGCTATGGTCAATAATTGTCCAGATATTATTCCCAATGGTACATATCAAGCTATCAGTTACTAATAGCTTTTAATTAAATTAAAAATGAGGATTAGTTGGAGACCTTTTAAACTAAACTTTATCTTCAAATGCAATACCAAATCAACCTGACCAATGAAAACAAATCTACTTTATAATCCAACCTTTCACCATCGATTGCTGTCGACAAATGCTCGAAATGTATAGATGACTATACTATACATACTAGGTGAATACATGTCACATACAAGTTCGATGTTGACTTAGCTAACAGATCTTACATAAATACAAAACAATTATTCTACATTTAAATGTCAAGAAGAAATGCAACTGAATGCATGCTATTATTAAAAAACAATCATTTCTTCAATGTAAAGTGCGTGTAAGGAATATATCACGTTTGCCTCAACCGTCATCCACATATACACTGCAATGTTATGTTTGTCTGGAAGCAATATAGCTGTGCACTCAGTGTGTTTGGGTAAATTATGTTTATGGTTTTTTTTGTGGAAACCTTGTTTTATGATTCTGTTTTCAAATGTGCTAGAAGTTTTGCTCTAGCATATGAGAAACATGCTCGTTTTCATTGGGTTTGTACATATAAAAATATGGTGATGTTCATGTAAAGTATTGATGACAGTATAAAGTTCTGCCATTTTTACATATTTTTGTATGTCTTTCTTAATGCAAGGTCGTTTTCTATCTCTTTATTATGAAAGAATGTTCAGAAGTCACATATTTTAATCATTGGCATATATTCAATTATCTTTCTAAGCCATGATCGAGAAGGAGACTTCTAAGCAAAAGTCCTTGGTCTTATCTTTCTCTCAAACTGTTAAATGTCTACACATATTATATACTGTCTGTAATTACATAAGACAGTGAGTCCAGGGCACCTCAACCTTTCCACTGTCACATCTTGTTAGGGGGAATTATCACAAATATTAGAAACTTAAACACAATAAAAACAGATAAAGAACAAAACTTTGTTGTGTTTTATTTTCGGAGTTATTTAACATTTTTGCTTTGCACACGAGACTCACTTTGGTTGTAACTGGATTTAAAAGTATTGAACTATGATGTGTAGCGGTCATGCACCACTTGTTATACCTTTCATAATAGTACATATGATGGATCATTTAATAAGAGAAATTATCTGACATAAGCAACATGTAATCAAATCATTTAATGTATTTAAACTGGAATCTTCCATTCTCTGCATCACACTAATTACGTCTGCGCACTTATCCAGTTTATGCTTATTATCTAAGTAAAATATTTATTATTTAATATGTGCAATATCTCATTTGATCTGCTGATCCTTGTATATGTCTCAAATATTTTTTACATGCTAGTAATTTTCATACGATAGTAGCATAATCATTACATTTGATAACTTATATTTCTTGATCAGTTGGAACCTTTTCATTTGAAACATGCAATTTAGCTTTACACATTGATGTAAATCACAGCTAAATTCCACTTTATATGTCCTTCAAATAGCCCGCAAGAAACAGTTGATAAATCTTATTTCTACCAATGCTGTAGCAAATTATAACAGCTGTTCCAGTATTAGTATATGTATCCATATCTACTTAGTTCCTTTGAGCAGTGTTGCAATCAAGCCATTTTGTTTTCTTCATGCATATCTAGGTATGCATTTAGCAGTCCTCAACATTTCATCTGAATACATGCCTCAAATTGATATATGATAAGTTCGTACCTGCCTCAAATTGATATATGATAAGTTCGTACCTGCCTCAAAGTGATATATGATAAGTTCGTACCTGCCTCAAAGTGATATATGATAAGTTCGTACCTGCCTCAAAGTGATATATGATAAGTTCGTACCTGCCTCAAATTGATATACAATATGTTCATACCTGCCTCAAAGTGATATACAATATGTTCATACCTGCCTCAAAATTGATATACAATATGTTCGTACCTGCCTCAAAGTGATATATCATAAGTTCGTACCTGCCTCAAAGTGAAACATGAATTGTTCGTATCGGCCTCAAATTGATATACAATATGTTCATACCTGCCTCAAAATGATATATGATAAGTTCATAAGCTACATATGTGATCTGAACGAAATAATTTCTTACTTTTTAAAAAACAAATCCACATTCCGTGCTTAGGTTTAAGAACCCATGTCTCTGATGTGAAACTAAATAAAATATGAAATTTTAGATATCTCCATTTCATGCAGATTTTTAACATCATTAATATTATATATTGGCACAAGTGATGTACAATTAAATTAATTTCTAAAGAGAATGATGACTGTCCAAAGCTCAATTTATATCTAATAATTTCAAGCCACTGACTTTAAATCCATGGAATACATGGTTTTGGGGAATAATTGATGCTTATATTATATGTTTCATTGTTTTCAGTTTTCCTTTCTCATACAATAGTTGAGATGTTTATCAGTTCTATGACTAAGTGCAACTAATTTGGTCACTTGACTTTAAATCATACAGCCATCATATGCCCATTACTGGTTCATTTTAAGCCATTTTAATTGGGCTGAATTTGTTATGAAGATATATCCTTACTTCATCTTGTTTTTTTGTTCCTATACAATTACAGTGGTGTCAGGAGTGGTTGATTTCATGTTACATGCAAAGGGTTATAATTCCAGTACAGATGCACATTTATGCTAGCTGGGTTGATTGCTGAATTTTAGGCACAAAATGAACAAATTGCTGCCCATATTCTCTACACTCTGTTTTTAATCATTTATAGAAGTTTTCATCGTGAGTATTTTGGAGACAATCCTTTCATGCTGCACTTTCCTCATCATTACAGTAGTATAAGTGATGATTTTGTTCATGTTACATTTATGGAATAACTTCAGTTTTGTTTTGTTCTGGTTTTTTGTGAACTTACAGTTCTCATGTTTTGCAGAGCTTTATTTGTTGTAGAGATAAAGGGGTGTAAGACTGTAAAACATTAAACACAGAAGGATCAGCTTTGGGGTGAAAATAGCTTTAGTGATTAAACGGCTCGTTTATTGTTGAAATTTATTACTGTTATAATAATCTGTGTTCTCAGTGGTAGAACCATAACACAAAACGGAACACCCATGCCTGGATATCATGAACAATGTTCATTTTATACTAGGTCTAATTAAGTTCAGTGTTTTAAATAAAATGACTTATTTAACCTGTAACATTGGAAAAGGAGATACTGTTATGACTAAGGTCGAGTTAGACTATATAGATGCTGGTCAAAAATCCTATATTTTGGCCATCATAATTGATATTCAAAAGGATGAAATTTGTCCCCATCTCCACGTAATAACGACATTTAAGGTCATTTAATTAAACTTTGTGCCAAGCTGTTGGACTGGTTCTAAACCTTTGTGTACACACTCGTTCTTCTTTCAGTGTATAACTGTATGAAATGATTTACATTCAATAAAAATTAAATATTACATAAAACAGATTTAATCATATAAAAGCCAAAGAAGATTCTTGATTCATTTGATAATGTCAGTTTCTTTTTACCTTAATGCATATATTCCTCTATTCAGGTAAACAGGGTTATCCTTCTGAGGATATCTTGTTGAAAAAGACCATGACCTACTCGAAGCTTGCTGAAAAGTCCAAAAAGATCTCAAAATATCTTCCTCTAGAAGATGTGGTTTGTATTATTTGGACAATACTTTATGTGTTTGCTGTTATATTATTTTAAAATTAATAATATTATACCATATTATATCATTTCCTTTGTCTATGAACTAATTCGCTTCAGTACATTTTATTATTAGCTTAGTTTGTTCAGATACTTCTCAAATATTGAAAATCTGTATATTTAGGATATTTCTGAGAATTTAGGTCGTAAAAGTATCATAAACATGGCAACGTGCCAAAAACATTATCATATATCTGTTAAAGGATACGCTTTCTTTCATAATGATACATTTATATAACATTCAACAACACTTCTATTTGCCGAAATACATAGCCATATCGATGGACATTATATAGACTCCAATGTATTTTTCTATTACCTTTACATGTTAATAATATAACTGTAATATCTTGAAACCCGCGTAATAATACCCATATAATTATCTCTATATGTAATGGAATAGCTTCATTTGAAAAGTCCTCACTGTTGTACCCATAGAGTCACTTGGACTCTTTGCTTCTTGGGAATTTATGGTGCCTATTTCATTGAATTTATTTAATAAACCTGAATAAACGATACAACTCACTATATAAGATTCATGGTGACCTTGATTAGCTGCTGCGATTGGCTTATTTATTCAAGCGAGATGAAAACTGAGCGTGTACCAAAGGGAACTAACAATACCAGAATTCATTTAAGTAGATACAAATGAACATTTTACCGCTGAACATGACCATTTTGTCGTTAATGTTCAAGACAATATAATTACAAGAGGCTTTCATAATACTAACTAAATATATTAATCCGAGTGCTAATGATTTATGCTTGATTAAATATGGCAGTTTAATATGTAAAATTACCTTCGAATGCAGGTCTCATTCATAGTCTGCTTAAATAATTTGTGAGGAGACATCCAACATTTACACATATAACCAAAGATATTTTTGTCCAGGTCGCTTTCATTCATTCTAAATGATTGCTTGTTCCCATGCACGCAAATATAAACAAACTGTCGTATCAGAACAGATGAACAAGTCGGACATGAATAAATCAACATCTCTTACAGTCTATATCAAACAGAGGTTCTGCAATCAAATTTAAACAACTTTGATCATTGATGATTATAATAGATGAAACTGCTATATTAGAATATGTAGTATAATCACAAAAAGTGTAATTGTATACAAAACATGAAAGAAGCACTGGAGAAGACCAATATTCGTTGCTCATCTCAGAGAGAGACGGAAATGGGGATAGATGCTGATTAGTGCAAAACCACCTGATTGAATGAAAACTGACCTCTATGCCAGCACCTATCCAACGAAAATAACGATAAAAGAAGTACATTTGGTATTAGTGCAAGATCCACTACATTTTATTCCTATGTAAACATAATTTATGAAAATGTATTAAAGTTTAAGTTATTGTGCTATTATAAGTTAAAATATTTACAAATTTCCTCTTAGGTACCCCAGAAAAACCTTCCAGAAATTATTGTCATAGACACATGAACCTTAACTGTTAATCTTGAAACGATAACACAAATGTACTTTTGCACTAAAAATGACATAAAAACTGGTCATTTGCTCTTAACATCCCATTAATTTCAATATTGATTAAAATATAACATTGGTGAAAAAAAACATACTTAGAATGTGTCAGAAGGGATGTAATAATAGCACACACATACTAACACATGCCAACAAATTTATTTACCCTCGCCCAAAGACATTAACGTCTCAGTCTTCCTTAGTAAGACTGTCCACATCCCGGCTAAGAATTTAAAGTTGCTACAACATTGGACTAAGGTTGGGGTAACATTGTTAGATAATGTTGTGGGAACGTGATTTGGTGAACTTGCTAACATGTGCTACAACGTTGTTGCTGAACGTCACAAAGTAACATTCCTACAACATTCTGACAACAGTCTACCTATATTGAGAGTGAAGAATGAAAGCTGGATCTGTTTCTGAAACCCATATGCCCCACCAGTGGCAACAAAGTCCAAAAGGTCAATCAAACATTATAATAATTTCAACATTACTATCCATCTCAAAGCAGTAGAGATAGCAAGATTTTCAAGGAGGCTGCCATTGTCACCATATTGGATGATAGATCTGCAAAATGTTTATTTGGAACAAACTAAACATCACCAGTAATTTGGCCATAATACAATGAGTAAATATACAATGCAAGGGCACTCGAGTGCACAAATCACGCAACCATTGTGCTAATTTGAGAACTTGAAAGGTAGTGATGCATGATAATTTCTACAGTAAGTTCAAATTCACACACAAATGGTAAGGATGCTTATTTAAGAAGAAACAAGTGGGTATGAGAAAAGAAAACAATTCAACATATATTTTACCATCACTTTATTTTGTGTTGATTTTCTGGATTTGTTTAGGTTCAGAAATCAAATTCAGTGTCCTCCACATCAAGTCAATATGTGTCTTCTGCTCCTGCAAATTGAAAAGTAATTTTAATATTTGAATGCCGTCATATCGTCTCAGCATGGCTTACATATTTAGAAGTCAAGTTAATTAGTGTAATCAAGCTGGAAAAAGTTTGTAACGAGGCTAATTTAACGTCTACTTTAAAATCTATGATTAGTTTAAACTTATTCGTCATTATTATCAATTTGGAATATAGAAGAAATTTAACAAAGAATAACGACAGGGCTTGCACAAATAATGCGCAACCATTTACACATTTTGTTCAATATTCCACGCACTTCGATAGAACTTTGTATATATCCCGCAATCATGCATTTTGACCCATACCCATAACAATCCCCACCTAAGCAATTTCTTCTAGCCCTAAATTGTCCATGTTATAATTTAGCAATTCACCGTATAGTTGATAACATATATTATTTATGATTGCTGTGTTTATTGATTACCAAAACCTCATATACATAATTATCACTGAAACAATACCAGTATTACATTGTTTACAATCAGCATCATAATAATAATAGAAAATAATATCAAAATTATATGGTTCATTCATGTCTGTAATTATCAAAATTTAATTACCTTTTAATGTGCATTTCTTAATTTACATCTATGCATATCAGCACGTGTCCTTCTGTCCAAAAATTAATATCTTTAAATGTAGTAATTTATGTACCTGATTTTGTAAATATTATTTGGTCAGGAACAATAAGATATTATGTTCTTGAGCTAAGCGCATCTGCAATTAAACACACATTAACTCGAAGCTTTGTATTAGTATATATTGTACATAGTTTTTGTTTGCAAATGGCACCGCGTCATGGCATCGTGTTTACATGTGCATCAATATGTCAACCCTCAAGATGAAACAATTAGTCAAAAGATAATATCTGACAATAACAAAGTTAATTTCTGCAACATAAAATGCGAACAATAGATTAATTAATTAATGTGCATACCATGGTGATTGAAAATAGATAATTCATCGTCTCAGACAAAAATGTTATTTTGCCTGTACAGGACAAGCTACAAACTTCAGTTTATATATTCGTAAACAATTGAAAACTATGATTGCACGCCATATCTGTAATCAAAGAATCCAAGGAATAAAATATTTTCCAATAAAAATATTAATCTAGATACAGTTATTTGTTTATAACATAAAAATGAAAACATTTACAAAACATTGATGTCAAACACAACATTGGTACAACGTTATAAAAAGTCACCTATTATATTTGTAAAAATGTCACTATTGATTGTACATGCTTTTATGATCTATACACATAGGTGCCGTGTATAATTTTGTATATATTTTTTAGACCAGAGGATTATTAAAGTTATGTTCATGTGTAATGCTTGAGCATCATTGCTAGAACGTTATAAACCCATGTAACCATATCACAACCTTACAGCAACATTGTGAAAACAATACGTGTTAGCTGGGAGAACTCCAATAATTGGATATCATATATTTCGATTTCATTTTGAATGTTTTGTATTGTCTCGCAAGAAGTAAAAAATATTAATACACTTATAATTTTCCATGGCAATCTGATATAACTTCTTGCCTATGAAATATTTTTGCGTGACATTAATACTTTGAAGGTTGAAGTGTGCTTATATTAATGAGTAAAATGGTAATGAATGAAAGAGGTATACTAATTACCTTCAGTATGAAATGATCAAGGAACTATGCTTAGCTATAACACATAAGCGGTATATAATGATAAATGTTCAGTTATGGGGATTTTGTGGGAGTTTGTATGCACATAATAGTAATTATGTTATAGAAATACACTCAAATTATCACACCACTATGCATAAAACCTGGATCTGTTAATCTTAGGTCCACGTGAATGACTAAATCTTTTTCTTTTATCAAGTTATACCACCTTTCATCCTGTACTGAAAGATTTATAGTCCCCATATAAAATTATGTCATGTAAGCTTTGAGCAAAGCTGGATACTCAACATCTCTCTCTCTCTCTCTCTCTCTCTCTCTCTCACACACACACACACACAATGGAATGGGTAACTTAGCTGTTTATATGCCCGCCTTAAGGCAGAACATGTTATGTTATATGGTCCAGCCATCCATCTGTCAATAGCCAGTTTCATTCCTGCACATACATGTATACTCAAGTACTCCATGATCTACAGTAACCAGTCTTTGCATACTGCTTACACTTATGCTAAAGGAGAATGTTATCGATTTTGAAATCAAGAGGTTTTTGTTGTTGTTATAGGGTTTAACGCCATTTTTCAGCACAAGATAGGCTAGTCAAGAGGTATAACAAAGAAAGTCATTGTAACTAATAGATGCAAAATGGTTTTCACATACTGAATCGAGTGTTACAAATGTGCCTTGTACCTTGGATAATGACTTACCATATCGATGTAGGTGCACCGAGTTCTTGGGTCAAGGTCTCTCTAACTGTAAGGAAAAATGTATCCACACAATTAATCAGCTTTGTGGGTTTTTTCATATCTACGGTTACAAAACAGTGGTTTCCTTGCACTTAAGACACAAATGAAGCCTCTTGATTTGAGGTGAAAGTGTAAAATTCTATTCCACTGCTGCTATTTATTGTAGTAAATGTCTGACAAACATTGAGTGATATTTATAATTTCTCATTTTTATTCTTTCAGGATTAGCTTCCACAAGACCACACAAATCATCGAAATGAAATTCTTCTAAAATAGCATTGTACGAATGACATTTAGATTGACAGTTATTTGATTTGATCACCTTTTTGCATGAATTTGATAAGAAAGTTGTAATGTTCATGAAGACAGCTTATGAGTTGAGTCCTTGTAATATAGGTAATGACTGCATAACCCAACATTATATAAACAACAAATTCGTAGCAATGGGAAGAGATGTTGATGTTTTTTGCATCTGTACAGACACTGAATAGATGTACATCAAATTAGCCAGAAATATCAGTAATATTAGTTGCAAAATTATTTATGTGCTCAGTTGTCATGCTTATCATTCGTTTACAACATTTCATGCATGCGCAGTGAGGATTTTCGCCATAGGCCCACGTGGATAATGATAATGAGAGATGGGACAGACCAACTAATATGCACTATTGGAAATAAAATGAGTACAAAAGATAAAAGATGTATAGTTGGTTTTGATCTAAGCCAGCAGACTGTGGTACAACATAACTTGGAAGTGGTGGAATGAAAATGTCAACCAGGACCACATGTTGTTGAGTAGACATGTTTGAGGAAGCCTGGGTGGCTTAGTGGTTAGAGCAGTGGAAGCAAGACCAAAAAGGTATGGGCTCTAATCCTAAATGGGACCAGCCTGTGTCAGCTACAGTAATGTGTCCTAGGTCAAGGTACTTTACTGCAATCGTTGTAAATAACCTACTTGTGTTGATATGCCATACATCACCCAACCAAACCAAGACAAATGTTTTGAATACCTAATATTATAGAATCGGTGTAGATTAGAACAGTAATGAAATATATATTATTAATTACATCTAAGTTCGTATTTTCTTTGTTATTTGAATTTATAAGGGCGATTTTATTTAAATTGTCTGAGTGTGTCATATAAAGTAAATGTACTTTTCTTCTTGTAGTGTGTAGATCGCCTGACATGACCTGTCCACTTTAAACTTTCATTGGAACTGTTATTGGGGATTGTTACAACAAATAAACATGCACAACAAAGTGCATGCACTGTGCATATTTTGTGTGAGAGAGATAAAGCCATATTGTGCACGCATGAAGTACACACAGCAATACATAGTTCTAAACAGGACCATGCCGATTACGAATATTCAACTGGAAGGTCAACCCATAATATCACTTAGATTGACATTTAAAAATGAGCGGTCTCTCCTTTGTAACCAGATTTACAAAGCAGCATATGAATGTGCAAGGGACAAACCATATGCTATGTCTTCTAATTTATGAATGCGACTTAGCTTCAAGATCATAAATTTGAAATTGTTGAGAAACTGAGCAGGAAATGTATACACTGACACTGGTCCTGAATCTAAAATGACTTAGCCATTATGTCATTGTTCGGAGGCATACATTTATCCGACCAATGGAAATGGAAAGTCAAATGTATATGCACCATTGACCTTTGCCTCTGAGCGTTTTTTATGCTCAAGGACCTAACTTGGAGAAAAAGACTTAATGATAGAGGTCAACTAAGAGAATCGGCGGGTAATGTGTTTAACAAACACAGACTTCTAAATTAACCTAATGCATACAAGACATAATACTCATGCGTCATAGTTTAAAGTTAGCAGCCTTCGTTGATTTGTATGACATAGGTGTTATGCACTAGCCTATGTTACTAGCTGTACAGATAACACAATGATCTTTAATATGAACTCTATATATATATATATATATATATATAGTGCGAGAGACAGACACAGAGAAACACATACGGTAATCTATTTTATTTTATTGTCAATTTCATTATATTTATTTCTATATTTTGATAGCAATACGTTTCTAATTTGTATTCACTACATAATAATTATGGAAGAAATTGCAACAAAGCTTAGAATATATATACTCTTCATTGAAGATTGCAGTGACTTGTTATTAATGAGTATTTGCCAGAGGCTTAAATTAAACTTCTCCACCCTACTATCACTTTCGACTATTTGAAACGCAACTGCAAGAATAAGCTTATTTGTACAAGAATCTAGAAAAGAGCTTCTTCTGCATTTTCCCTGTGTTGTCCATGATTTATTGAGGTATGTATTATTACCTATGACAAAGAACACATGAAGCACCACCCTTGTACTTTTAAATCATTTTCCTAAAATAGACATATAATAAAGCACCAGTAACAATTGAAAGTATATGTGAACCCTGACTCGAACAGTCGCTAAAAAGAATGATGTTTACAACCGTCATTTGTCAAAAACACTGAAGATCAGATATTGCAGACATTTTCTGTTTATATTTATGTTTGATTATCAAAGAAAATGAGTCATGTCGTGATATCTCGGTCACCAAAGTCGGAACAGGATGACACGCGAAGTCATGGTCTAGACTGTCTAAAGCAAATAGTAAAACGTGATCTAGCAATGAAGATGAAATCACTATCGTAATAATACTTATAATTTATACTTATCACTTTTAAGTTAAAAAAATCCCTATGCTTAAAAAAGCACAGAAATGGCTTATCATTTCAATCTTATCAACATGAAATTCTTTTTATATCTTAAACCAAATTACGTGAATATAAGCGTCTTCTGAATGTTGTCCATATAGTTCCAGCCTCGTTTGATAATATGGCGATACAAAATAAAAATGAACTACCATTTCTCTAGCTCCAAGAAATGGCAGTAACTTTCTGGATCTTTCTCGAGTGACAAAACTGACAGGTATATCATGATATCAATATCATTATATTTTTCAAGATCATTCTGTTATGAAAGATCATTTTGTTGTACCTAAAGTCTGTATATTGTCTGAGACAATTATGTTGTATAAAATCTAGATATTGTTTGAGACCATAATAGTGTGAATAACATGATTTTTTTTTACAAACTTGATTCTTATCTAATGATGATTTTGGGAAACATATATGCTTTTTGAATTGTGTGGTTATATCCTTATTTCTCATCTTATCAAGGTGTAGGATTAGTTTTGAATGTAATAAAATCTATAAACCGGCATCTAACTCAATGTTATGATTTTCCCCTTTAAAATACTAATAGTTTAGCTGCTATGAACACTGCGTTTAGCATTGATCTTCATGTTGCTTCTCTTTATGTTGAAATCATTTACACTGACAAAATTATAAAACTGCAACACTTTAACATCTTATTCTTTCATTCAATAAAATAATAATTGTTGAGTTGTTTATTCTACAAAAACAGGTAAAACTGTTTGGGCTCAAATATTAGGATATTTTAATCCCAAGTAATTGACGTGATGTATAAGATTAGGTTTTGTGACAAATATATGCTATATCTTTTATATATCTGTTACGATTCTAAGGTCACAAACTTAAGTAACAGTAAAGAAGCAACACCAACATATTTTGTAAACTTTAACAAACAATTTAATTATTAAAGTGATAAATAAAATATGTATAATGTACCGTATAATGAAGTGAATCCAAGCTAGTCCTTATAAAGGTCTATGAAAGGCCTAAAAGAATGAAAAGTCCCTTATAATTTCCAATACTGGAAACGCATTGGTCCTCCAAGAACCGTGACGTCAAGGTGGCATTGTCTGGCATTCTTTCGAATAATGTATAAACAGTTCCAGAATAATAGTATAGTCCAAATAATGAACACTTTCTATGACCACTGAACAATCCAAGCAAATGTTTTCCTCTCGAAAAATAAATAAGTACAACATAAAACACGTCTGCAGACTTACATCAGGAACACAAAAAGTGTGAATGACTCCATAAATCTGAATGAAACTAAATGCTTAATTGTCTCCTTAAATACACCGAATATATTGTGACAGTACTTCACATCAGGCCACATGTGACAGCAGACACTATTGATTTTGATGAGCATAGCATATTCACGTGACCTTTGGTAACCAATGGAAAACCACATAATTATTCTCGAAGCGTTCACATCAGATCAATCACTGAAATTCTATGCCATTTTAAGTCTTATTATTATCATTATTATTATTAATTTTCAGCTCGTACGTAAATTTATTTATACATTCTGCGCTATTTGCGTTCTTAAAACAGAGCAAGGTTACTAGCAATTTCTAACAAAATATATTCTTTACAAATTACAGCCATGAATAAAAATATTAGATAAAATCATGTACTAGGAGTTACCTACACCTCCCGTCACAAAGAAAATAAAGATTTATAAAATAAAGCTATGTTTTTCAATATTAATCAAATACACACATGACAATCTTTAAAACAAAATATATAATAAATATACAGAATGTATATAGAATACCACAATATATAAATCTACGCCATATGCGCCATTATTACGATTAGTATTACTAATTGTTTGCACGTACATAAACATCTATTGATAGGTCCAAAGCAATTTTCGTTCTTAAAACAGGGCCAGGTTATGAACAAAGTTTGTAACAAAAGATATTCTGTACTAATTACAGCCATGAATAAGAAGTATAAGGTTTAGATAAAATCACGTACCAGGAGTTACAAAATATACAGATATACATAACACCACCTTTCATAATGGAATACTGCAAAGCCCTCCATTTGTACGTATGATGTGTGTCTGTCTGACATGATAATTTCCTTCTTAGCCGCTATTTGGAAATTAAGTAAGCTTCATAAATGGATTGCGTGTGTGGTAACCAAATGCAAGAGGGGTACAATTCAAGGTTTTGTAAGATGAGGTCCATTAAAATCTTTCAGGGGTAAGATATGTATAAATTCATTTACAGTGACAATTTTCAATAATTTCTGGGCACATTTAATAGCGAGTGGATAAATAATATATTGTGACCTCTTGTTAGTACATCCGGACCAATATTTGTCTACAAGACTTCACAAAGAGTTCGGTTAAAGTAAACATAAAGTTATTTTGCATGTGTCTCTACAAGGAAATGCGCTTAAGATATGAAGTCATGTTTTCCTGGTTAATATTCAAAGGTCAATATTGATTATCCAATCTGCCCATTGTTCTTTCTTAGACTCCATCATTTGTGCTGTATATGTCAAATGTGAAACACAAAATCACAGAATCTGTTCATTTCTCATTGCAGTTAAGAATATGCATATTGGCGAGTTATGTACTCCAAGCGACAAAGAAGCCGAGATTTATAAACCTCTTCATCATCTTGTTCTCGCAATCAACGAATAGTTTTGAGCTTATGCAAGCTGAACGAATTCGTGCATTGATGCCAACAAGCATAGAATCTTAAGACAAACATCTCCAATCCAGTAGATAATTATAATTACCTGCATCAGTTACTTTAAATGACTGTAACATAAAAATAATCACATGGGATACAAGGGGTAAAGGATGAAAACGGTATTTCTATCACGAATACACTTAAACTGCTTGTTTCAGATGTCCTGATATCACGTTGTCAATAAAAGACTCGAAGCCTTATGTAATTGATGACATCATTTGTTTAACAAGTATACCATCACTGATGCCTATAATTTATATAATTGTCCGTTTTCCTTTACAATAAGCCTTATGTTGTAATGTGATTATTATTTGCAAACTTTATTCTTTACATTATTGTAATGTTTAGATTTTATTTGAAAGCCTCAGTGGTGCTTTTTCATCTTATGGAAAGATTTTCCAATTTTAATTTAAGCCACAGTTCTTGTAAGCCAGAATTCATGTACGCATGTACAATTTATCAAATGAAAAAGGAGATATGAAGCAATAGAGACAACCGGGGTTTCAGGTAGGGAGCACTTCATAGTTCACCTTGTCTTTAATCCAAACTTATGTAGGCGATGTCGTGCGTGCTTGAAAAATGCAATTCTATATAGTGTTGTAGTTTAATTTATTTCCAAGGTCAAAGTTTTGAAGAAAACGATACATAAGACCAATGAAATTTTATGATGCTTCGTTTATTTTCCCACTGTAAATGCAAAACTAAGTTGAAAACTTCAAAAGCGTTCATAGAAACCATTTATCAGGTTTCATAGCTGTTATATAGCGAATGAGAAAATATTTAAGTAATCATAACAGAAAAGTGAGATAAAGAATGAGAGTGAACATGATATGAGAGCTGCAATAATTCACAGAATGTTTGCACTATTGTACATTTCTAAGAAACGTATTATGATCTCTAAAGAAAATAATATAAGGAGAACCTGCACTGATACAAGGACATTGATTTACAGAATTTATATATTAAAACACACGAATGAATACAATCTATCACTACCAATTTCTTAAGGCATTGTGCAGTGTCGATCATCTGCAGGACTAAATTACAGAATCACTTTTGTTTATTCACACACATGCAATGATGTTATAAAGAAATCTAAAATTAGTTTATTGACATTAAAACAATGTTGTGAGGTGCTACATATCTTTATATCAGTCAATATATTTAGTATTATATACAAAATCTACAGTTATAACTGAAAAACGTTTAATTAATTCTTTCATAAATACCCATATCCAGGCTATTTGTATCGGTCTACACTGATAATGTCAACGATTTGATGGAGAGACATTCTCAATCAACATTGCTTTTGATCAACCTTACGCTGCCTGCAGTGTCTAGGGCGTACATGGAGTATCATTATCGGTACTGAATCTGTGTATTATTTAAACAAGTCTAAATGGTGAATATGAAAACAACTCGTATATCGAAATGTATTTACAAAGTGTATCCATGTATCGATTGCTTTAGTTGGGTTTTGAGCCACCACACCAGTTATGTACTCCTAACATAATGGTCACTGGTTATATTGGTGAGTAACCTCAACTTTTACAACTAATTTTAAGACATCAGTTTAAAGAAAAAATGAAAGCTAATGTTTAGTGCTCTAAGAGATCTACAATTTGTTTAAGTAGGACTTTATTACTCAAATCTATTATTTTAAATTTGCTCTCATGCATAGTTTTATGGACCGCTCACATCTAGACATTTGCCTAATGCACTGCTCATACTGTTTTGTATATCTATATTATGTGTATTATTTACATAATAATACTTTTGCAAGTTTAATAAGTTAATGGCATATTTATCCTAATGTCCTTTGATCATAGTTTGCGCTTTTAAAATGAGCCGTGTGTCAAGAGAGTACATTAATTCATTCGTGGATTTCAAGGATAGATTGCACTATTATAGCTGAAGACAAAATATACCTATGATTTGACCCCAAGGTTGCATGTTTTCTTCAAGGTCACGACTGACCTACTGCATGATCATTTAATTCCTAAACTTTCAATTTTCCTGTAATCATGTATGCGGATTCTTATTTAATTTCAAGTATCGAATAGTTTTCTTTCATTCACTTCGTCACACGGAGCCAAAACACACAGCTTTATCTTTGTTAGCCAAAGGTAGTATATCCACTTTCGTTCATAGTTGATGAGAAAATAAATCTATGTAATTATCCTTGGCTAAGAAAGATGGCTGACTGTGCGTAGGTTGGAGGTCGAAACACTATCATAAAGTGCTTAACAGTGAATGGTTCATTGCAAGAAACACGATTTGATAGGTCTTCGCCTTTTAGCATGTGGAAATGGGTTATAAACGTATGACCAATTCGAATTCTTGCAATGACTACTACTTCTTCCCTATTGATTGTTCCCTAGGAAGGAGTCCATTCTACTAGGGCTGGATTGGTTGCGTGAAGTTTGTTATTCACTACATCATTTCATGATGCCTGCCACTTCTGACATAATACTCTTTGAAAATCAGTATACGATATTTTAAAATCAGATGGTTTTAGGGATATGGATCTGCATTTCTTTACCTTTAATACCAATAAGAGAAGACGATGCTCTTCAAAATACGTTTGCTTTCGATATATTGCAGAGCAAAGTATATTGCTCTGGTTTCGGCTGAAAATGTTTTGCACCATTTGGTAAGCAACTTTGTGTTGTGTGTTTTCCACTAACGAAGGCTGCAGCAGCAGTATCCTCGTCCTTTGATCTGTCAGTATAAAGTCTTGCGTACTTTTTAAATTCGGTTAGAAAAAGTTCATGCTAAGATTTGTGGAAGATGAAATGGTTTGTCTCAGATTTTGTTCCATGGTGTAGCGTAAATAGTAATTTTGGTTGCTTAAGTCGCCAGGGTGGTGTTTTCGAAATAAATGTTTTTCTGAGTTTTAGAAAGATCACATTTTATACTGTCAAGGCTGAATGGTATTTTAATGATAAAGGAAGGTATGACGTTGGTTTATTTTCGCATGAGGTTTTATATTTGGGTTTGAAAAACAGCCGAAAAAGCACTGTTCAGAGGGTTTGGTCTTAATTTGCGAACATACTGTGCGGAAAGCATGTCTCTGCTATATGATAAAAGTGGTTCGTTCATTTCAGAGAGAAGGGTTTCACATGGGGATGTCTTAAATTCTCCCAGAGCCAGTCTTATTTTTTGATGATGAATTGGGTCAAGCATCTTCAAATATGACTTTCTAGCTGAACTATAAAAAAGGCAACCATTGTCCAGTTTGGAGCGAATAAACGTTCAGTATAAATTGAGGATGACTTTTCTATCAGCACCCCCATTCAGTGTGCGCCACTACTTAAAGTAAATCTAGTGATATAAAGCATTTAACTTTCAAGTTCTTTCAAGCTGAGTACCTCCCACAATATTTTATACTGCTGGTTACCTAGCGATGTTGGTATTAAAGGTAATGAAAAAGCAGATGGCGCTGCTAAAATTGTCCTATTGCCCTATCTCAAGAAACAACTGATTTTAAAATACCGTATACTGTTTTAAACCTAGTATCAAAGATACTTTACGTCAGAAGTGGTAAGTATCTTGGAATGATGCCGTGAACAATAATCTTCACGCCATCAAACCATCCGAGGAGAATGGACTCCTTCCTACACAACCATGCGTAGGGAGGAGGTAGTCATTGCAAGAATTCGAATTGGTCATACATATATAACACACTCCCATATACTAAATGAACATACCTTCCCCTGCTATGCAACCTTCATTGGCTACCGCTTGATCCAGAATAAAACATAAAATCTGATCACTGTTGCATTTGTTGACTTGATTCAGTCCAATATATGTAGCTGACCTCACGCATGTGTACACTCCGTCTATAAATTCGTCTTCTCGTTGTCCCCACTATTTAAACGTGTGTGTGTGTGTGTGTGTGTGTGTGTGTGTGTGGTGCTCTTTGTGGTCGTTATTAAACATTTATAATTTGATAAAACTAAAAGATTCATAACGTATATGTAGTCATTAATATTCTTATAATAAATTAATGTATTAAAGAATAGAGCATAGTAAGCATTTATTGCTAAACTAAACCAAATTAACACCATCGTGAAGCGTAGAGATAACTACATACCTTCCTTGCAGAAAGAGTATGAGACTCGGTATAATATGCACAAACTATCGATCACAAAATTAATTATGATTTATATCTTTTTGATTAAATTATGATTTATTCTTTTCTAGACTTGAAATCGGTATAATTGGTTTCTCATATATGTGAGGCAAGGTTGATCTTGTATAAATATGTCCACCCTCTCTGATACGCACATGGAAGAGATGGGTGTGCCCCAGGGCAGTGTTTTATCTGTGACGCTTTTCAACATAAAAACCAATAGCATCACCATGTGTTTGGCTCCTGGTTTGGATTGCTCCTTTAATGTTGACGATTTTCTAATATGTTATCAATCAAAACACATGAATACAATTGAAAGACATCTACTACAAAATATAAACAAGATTCAAATTTTGGCCAATAGTAACGGTTTCAAATTTGTAAAGTCAAAAACAGTATGCATGTATTTCTGTCAGTTACGAAGACACCATGATGAACCCGAACTCGCTCTGAACGGAACACCTATTACAGCTGTAGAGGAAACAAACTTTCTAGCTATTATCTTCAACAAGAGACTGACATTCATTCATACTGTTTTTGACGAATTTATAGACGGAGTGTACACATGCGTGAGGTCAGCTACATATATTGGACTGGATCAAGTCAACAAATACAACAGTGATCAGATTTTATGTTTTATTCTGGATCAAGCGGTAGCCAAAGAAGGTTACATAGCAGGGGAAGGTGTGTTCATTTAGTATGTGGGAGTGTGTTAAATATGTATGACCAATTCGAATTCTTGCAATGACTACCTCCTCCCTACGCATGGTTGTGTAGGAAGGAGTCCATTCTCCTCGGGATGGTTTGATGGCGTGAAAATTATTGTTCACGGCATCATTCCAAGATACTTACCACTTCTGACGTAAAGTCTCTTTGATACTAGGTTTAAAACAGTATACGGTATTTTAAAATCAGTTGTTTCTTGAGATAGGGCAATTTTAGCAGCGCCATTTGCTTTTTCATTACCTTTAATACCAACATCTCTTGGTAACCAGCAGTATAAAATATTGTGGGAGGTACTCAGCTTAGTGTTTTTGACGAGAACATTATGTAGTACTGAAGTACTGATAGCGCGTCGAAGATGATGCTGTTTAAAATACATTTTTTCGACATGATAAAAGTTGTGGAAGATAGAAGGGTTTGTCTCGGATTTTATTTTGTCCTGTAGCGTGAAAAGTACTTTCAGTAGTTTAGACAGCCAGGATGGTGTTTCGTGGATGGACGTTTTCTGAATTTTAGAAAGATCATTTTTTTATGTCAAGGCTGAATGATATTCAAATGCCAAAGGAAGGTATACCGTTTGGTTTATTTCATATAAAGTTCTGTATTTGGGTTGAAAAACAGCCAAAAAAGTCAGGTTCAGAAGGTTTGATTTTAGTTTGAGAGGATACTGTGCGGAAAGCATTTCTCTATGATGTGATAAAGGAGGTTCGTTCGCTTCAGCTAGAAGGCTTTCACAAAAGAATCTCTTAAATGCTCCCAGAGCGAGTCGTATTCATTGATGATGAATTGGATCAAGAATTCTCAAATATGACTTTCAGGCTGAACCATAAACAACGCAACCATAATCCAGTTTGGAGCGAATTAACACCCCAGTCAGTGTGCGCTACTACTTTAAGTAGATCTAGTGATTTTAAGCATTTAGCTTTCAAGTTCTTTAGGTGTGGAATGTCGCAGAATAGAAACCAAGTGGGTTTTTGGACTAAATGAATAAGACAAACACAGTCTGAGAAAGATGGAAATTTATGAAATGAATTAATCAAGAAAAATATATGATGTAAACATGCAATGATTCTGTCACGCTCTCAACATACGATTGACTCAAATCACTCTACACAACATTCACACATTGAAAATAAATCAAAATATTAAATCAATATGAAGTACAGATCCAAGAAATCTCATGGACTGCATATACGCTTCAAACAGTATTTTACACTATAAGAGAGATTCACATAATCTCGAATATGAACTCTATTATAATTCAAAATAATCTTGTGAACACAACTAAGATTCAAAATAATCTTAAGAACACAACTAAGATTCAAAATAATCTTATGAACTCAACTAAGATTCAAAATAATCTTATGAACACAACTAAGAATCAAAATAATCTTATGAACACAACTAAGATTCAAAATAATCTTATGAATATAAAAATGCAATCGGAACAAAACTTGATCCAAACGTATGATTCTAAACCTCTTGTATAGTCGCATGATTTCTTTGGTTGGCCCACACTCTTATCGGCCGCTCGCACCCTTTATGGATCCACCACGTGTACAATCTTACGTATACACGCGTACAGACAGCATACATCACCCTTTTTAATTTGCTACGTCTACGTCCGTGGAACAGACATACGTACATACGTACATAAGTATCAACAGCACGCAGCCTTCAATACTCTGGAAACTTCAGACAGCTCTAAACAACTTTAGACAGCTTCAGACAGCTCTAGTCATATTCACAGTCACAGTGACAGTCACAATCACAGCGACAGACACATTCACAGGGACAGACACAATCAGCTACAATAAAACCAAATTGGTCATAATAATAGTTTCTGTATAATCTCTAGGTATATGATAATACTTTAACCTCTAATAGTGACTTGTAATTCAAAGTTCAACTCTGCGTTGTAATAAATGAATGATTACGCGATAAGACATTACAAACCGATTAAGCTTCGCATATCAAATGAAAATGTAAATTTAACACTTACCCCTATGGCTGGAGAACAATGGAGAGCTTACGCTCCTTGACGTGATCCAAAACAACCAGTGTCAGTTTTAGAAATTGATCTTGCTTAAATCCATAGGAGAGTGAGCAAAGGTCAGGGTAAAATACCCGTGCATATCATGTTAGTAATGTTACTTCGTCACAAGTAATTTCTGGCAAGGTACATGTTAATACAGTCGCTTACCTGGAAAAACACGTATTTACCCTAAATAATGTTGTACGCATGTACAACGAGAAATAGTCGAATAGTTCTAAGGTAAAATCAAGTTATTTCTTTGCCTAATTCTGTGACATGGAGTAAAAGTCAGTTTTCTGTCGAAGGTAATACCTAAAAACATTGTTTCCTCAACAACTGGAATAGGTGTTCGGTCCAACGTGAGTTCGTCTTGATGTCGTCGTAAATGACAAATGCATCATAACGGTTTTTATTTCGAGAATTTGAAACCGTTAAAAATGGCCCTATTTTGAATCTTGTTTATATTTTTCTGTAGTTGTCTTTCGATTTATGCAAGTGCTTTGATCGATAACATATTAGAAAATCATCAACGTACTGCGAGCAATCCACACCAGGAATCAAGCACTTGGTGATGCTATTAATTTTGAAGTTCATGTTGTTGTAGGGTTTAACGCCATGTTTCAGCACACAATAGGCTATACATGGCGGACATAATTAATGGTGATGGAAGAACCCGGTAAAAACCCAGAAAGAACCCCATACCCACGAGAAGCTACTGGCAAGCTTTTTCACGTACCCACATTAGCCGAATCCGAGACTCGAACCCACGCAGACAGATGTGAGATTGCAGTTATCTGTAACGGAGAGCGCAATAGACCACTCGGTGCCCCAAATTTTGAAGTTGAAAAGCGTCACATATAAAATACTGCCCTGTGGCACACCCATCTCTTGCCCGTGCATTTCTGAGAGAGTAAAATCCACTCGCACCTTGAATTATCTGTCTGAGAGAAAGTTTGATATGAAAGAGGGCAGATGGCCTTTTAGACCTAGATCGTGCAGGTCAATTAGGATCCCGTACTTCCATATCGTGTCATATGACTTTTCTGAATCAAAGAAAACCGCTACTAAATGTTCCTTCTTGAAAAATGCGTTACGAATAAATGTTTCCAGTTTAACCAGATGATCATTGGTGTTCCGGCCATATCGAAAGCCACTTTGGAAAGGAGATATTAAATTGTTAGTTTCCAAGTATCACACAAGCCGCGTAGTGATCATTTGTTCGATTGTTTTGCACACACATCATGTGAGTGCAGTGGGCCGATAGCTAGTAGGATCTGTGCTATCTTTACCGGGTTTGGGAACTGGTATTACTGTTGCTTCTTTCCAAAGATTTGGTACATTGCCAGCAATCTATAAATCACTGAAGATTTCCAGAAGAACTGTTAATGATGGTTCTGGAAGGTGTTTCAAAAACTGGTAATGTATTTCGTCAGGCCCAGCGGATGTATCGTGGGCCTTATTCAGATATTCCATCAGCTCAAACAGTGTAAACGGTCGATTATAACTTAATAGGTTATTCTATGTGAATTTCAACCGTGTCTTTTTTTTTCGACATTTTAGTCTTCTGAAGGCTTCTGAATAATTAGACGATGGGTGGATTTTTAGAGAAACTATCCGCAAGTATATTACCTAAGTCAAGTTTGGAATTGAAATTCTTGTTGTTTGGTTTGAGATGTCTAAAAGAATCGTGTTTTCCCTTTTCATTTATTTTGCGGATCGTGTCCCACACAATCTTTATAGAGGAACGAGCATTTAAAGTTGAAAAATGCCCTATTACTTTCTTTAATCGTGCGGCGGGCTTTGGACCGAACAATATGGTACTTAGTTAAATTTTCGGGCGTTGGATGATTAAGTGTTTTCAGTGCTTCTCGGCGTTATCTAATTGCCTCTTTATATTCCTTTGTGAACCATTTGTTTGGGGTTCTTCTACAGTTTGGCGAGGACATGGGAATGGATTCTTCTGCATTGTCGGTTAAAACAAAAAATTTGTAACGTCGTTGTTATTAAGACAGATTGAAAAGTGATCACTGCTGTGAAGGTCATCAGCGACCTTCCATTCATAGTCGATAGACACACAAATTGTGTCTAGAAATGAAGTCTTCTACTTCGAGGCTTCAGTCGCTTATGTGGTTTGATCCCATCAAATGTTATGGGCATGAAAATATCCGAGCAAAACAAATGGTGCGGGAAGTTGTTAAACAAGTTTATCTAAATTGTTTGGTACTATGTTGGTGTTTTGTGGTCAGTAAATAGAACAAAAGGCAATCACTCGATGAAGTGTGACGCTTACAGCAATTGCTTGCATAGTTTTGTTTATAGGGATGACGCTATGAGGGGCTCCATTGTTCACAACAACAGAAATTCTTCCTGAGGCCCTGTCAACATTTTGCGAGTAGGTGTTAAACAGGCTGTAATTTAAGTGTAATGTTATCCGTATATTTCAAGAATATTTCCTAGAGACAGTACTGCGAGTTCGCTTAAAAGAGGAGAATATCATTGTAATTTGCTTTAAGTCTTCGACAGTTCCATTGTATGATGGTGTTCTTCATTATTAATTTAAATTGAAGACTGTGGAGCTAGGTTAGACCTTTCGCGGAGGGAATTTGTGTGGTTACGATCTCCTAGGCTTGGCGTGACCAGCCGATTTGTCAAGACCGGGCCCACCCGACCACCCGTCTAGAAGAAGTAGAGGCTAGAATAGTGTATTGCTTTGAAAAGCCTCTGCTCAACTACCAGGATCCTTTCCTCCCCCGACACGGGACGCAACCCACGGCAAACAGGTTCCCTCTGAGGACATTTCGGGCCAATTATACAACCTTGGACCCGCAGGGGGAAGCTAAGTATGTGTACCAAAGGCCCTAACTTAAATCCCTACCCAATAATATATAATATATAATCAATAATATAACTATATAATAACTACTGTGTATATTTTCTGGGCAAGAAGTGTATGCATGTGACTTAGTTTCAAGGTCATAAATCGGACATTCTTGAGAAACTGAATGAAACGTATGCATGCAGCTAACACCAGTCATGACCTTAAATGCTTTAGCCTCCATATTATAGCCCAGAAGCAGTCAAGTACTTATCCGGCCGATAGGAATAGAAAGTAAAATGTGATGTGATTTTTATTTTTAACGTAGCCTTTAACAATTTTTTCAGTCATATCGCTACGATGTCTGCAGTGTGGCAGCTTATATTGATGTCTAGCACTGGGGCATCATGCCGCAGACATGTAGCATGATGTCCCACCCAGTCACATTATCCTGACACCAGGCAGACCAGTCTTAACACTAACCTCTTAATGATGAACGCCAAGCGAGGCAGCTGTTAGTACTTGACCGGGGATCTAACCGACGACATTCCGCATCCGAGTCGGACGCTCTAACCGAAAGTCAAATGCATATGCCCAAGTTATATTAACCTCAGGTGGCAGTGTTTACCTTCAAGTACCTGACTAGGAGAGATAAACTAAAAGAATCGGTGTAACGTGTTTAACAAACACGGACTTCTAAATTATCTTAATGAATACAGTAGATAAAAAGCATACGTCACAGTTTCAATTTAGCAGCATACATTGACTTGAATGACACAGGAGTTATGAATGAATGTACGTTACTAGCTGTACAGATAACACAGTGGTCATTACAATTAATTATATATAGCCAAGACATATAAATAAAACAGAAAAAAAAACGTTGTGTTTGCAAAACTGTACATGATTATTTCTACAGTAATGACACCTTAAAATTTACTATATTGCAACTACTTCAATATTTCGCGGATCCTGTCTAACATTTTATGATGACCTAGAAATCGATGAGCCATAATGACATCTATTATTTTATGTAACTTTACTTGAGCGCAAATTATATCCCTGGTGTTTCATTGTTATAGTAGTAATTATACTATTGCGTGACTAATGAGCGAATTTAGAGAATATTTAAAAGAAAATGCGTTGGCTGCAAAACTATAATTTTATTTGTGCATGCAAGTAGAAATAGTCATGATAAATGTTTCAAACTCAACGGTTTTTTGTTTTATTTGTTTGTTTTGCTATGTTTTGTATTTGCCTTTGAAAAATACTTGTTAAGAGTCGAAAGCGCTGAGTCTAGTTAGATACTAGTTTTGCATTGTTTGTTGTCAGTTTATTGATGCAAAGAGAGAGAGAGAGAGCGAGAGAGCGAGACAGAGAGAAAGAGCGAGAGGGAAAGAGAGAAACAGATCTGGCAATCTTTTTTATTATCAAATATCAATATATGTATTCGCATGTATTAATAGCGATAAGGTTTTTACTTTTCTCGCTCCATACTAATTATGGTACAAATCTATATACTGTGTGAGACCATTATGTTACATAAAATCTATATATTTTGTGAGACCATCATGTTGTATAAAATCTATATAGTGTGTGAGACCATTATGTTGTATTAAATCTATATATTTTGTGAGAGCGTTATGTTGTATAAAATCTATCTACTGTGTGAGACCATTATGTTGTATAAAATCTATATATTTTGTGAGACCGTTATGTTGTATAAAATCTATATACTGTGTGAGACCATTATGTTGTATAAAATCTAAACATTTTTGACATCGTTATGTTGTGTAAAATCTATACATTTTTGAGACCGTTATGTTGTATAAAATCTATACATTTTTGAGACCGTTATGTTGTATAAAATCTATACATTTTTGAGACCGTTATGTTGTATAAAATCTATATACTGTGTGAGACAATTATGTAGTATAAACTCTATACATTTTTGAGACCGTTATCTTGTATAAAATCTATATATTGTGTGAGACCGTTATGTTGTATAAAATCTATATATTGTGTGAGACCATTATGTTGTATAAAATCTATATATCGTGTAAGACCATTATAGTTTGATATAATTTTGTTTAAAACTTGAATCTTATCTGTTGATGCTTTCTGTAAACATATCAGACGTTATTTCCCCTTTCTCATTTTATCAAGGTGTATGATTACTTTAGAGTGTAAGAAAATCTATATACTGGCATCAAAGTCAATGTTATGATTTTCCCCTTCACTGTGCAATTTGCTTAGTTGCAATGAACCCGATGTTTAGCATTTAAATTCACTTTGTTTCTCTTTATGCTGTAACCATAGTGATTAACAAAATTATAAAACTGCAACAATATAACGTCTTGTTCCTTCATTCAATAAAACAATACTTGCTGATATGTTTATTCTACAAAAGAAGAGAAGAAAATGTATTACCTTAAATATATCGATATTTTAATCCTGAGCAATCAGAGCGATATATAGATTAGGTTTTGTGACATATATGTACTACATATTGTATGTACACTTTGTATAGGTATATAGCCACATGATTGAAATTCAGTAAGCTTTGTAAATGGTTGTGTGTGAGGTAACCACAAGCAAGAGGGTCATAATTCGATGTCTTCTCCGGTGGGTTTCCATTACAAGATTGAATGGGCTTAGAAATGTTTAAATTCGGTAACAGTGAATATTTTGATTACTTTCTGAGCAAATTTAGTAGCGATCGGATACATGATAAATTGTGTTCACTTGCTAGTTCATCCGAGCCGAAATTCGTCGGCAAGACTACAGAAAGAGTTCGGTAAAAGTCAACAGAAAGGTATTCCACACATGTCTCTACAAGGTAACGTGGATTAGATGAGAAGTAATGTTATCCTGGTCAAGGTTAAATGTCAGTACTGATTATTCAGTCTGCCATTTTGTTGACTCTTAGACTCCATTAGTCGTGTTGTATGTCAATTGGAAAAAATAAACTCACTGAATCTGTTATTTTTCGTTACCGTTTAGAAAATACATGTTTGGGAATTTAAAGTTATCCACAATTAATCCGCGATTTATAAACCTCTTCATTATCTCGTTCAAACCTATCTCGCTTAATGAAGCTGAACGAATTCGTGCATCGATGACAACAAGCATTTAGACAGACATCTCTTACCCAGTATAAGCTGTATAATTACCTACATGAGTTTGTTTACATGATGGAAAACAATCCGAGACAAACCCAAACATCTCCCACAAGTCTTATCATGAACTCCTCACCGAATTTAAAAACTACACAAGAATTTATACCGATGGATCAAATGATGAGGAAAAGGCTGCTGCAGCCTTCATTAGTGGAAATCACATAACACAAGTTCGCTTACCAAATGGCACATCAATTTTTTCAGCCGAAATCAAAGCAATAGACCTTGCTCTGCAATATATCGAAAACAAACGTATTTTAAACAGCATCATCTTCTCCGACTCACTATCAGTACTTCAGTCACTACACAATAGAAAACTGGAGAACCCATTTTTAACAAATATACTCGTCAAAAATACCGAGTTGAGTCTCTTCCACAATATAATATACTGTTGGTTACCCAGCCATATTGATATTAGAGGTAAAAAACCATCAGATCGCGCTGTTAAAAGGGCAATAACTCAAGAACCATCTCATTTTAAAATACCGTATGCTGATTTCAAACCTAGTATCAAAATGATGCAATGAATAACAAACTTCATGCAATCAAACCAACCCTAGGAAAATGGACTCCTTCCAACAGAATCATCCGTAGGGAGGAGGTAGTCATTGCAAGAATTCGAATTGGTCATACTTATATAACCCACTCCCACATACTAACAGGTGAAGACCCAACAGAGTGCGTTACTTGCGATAAAACATTCACTGTTAAGCACATTATGACGGAATGTTCGACCTACAACCAGCGCGCGATCAGTAGTACTACAATGTTCATTGATATGAAGGAACTTTTTGATATAATAAACGTAAGTTGTATTCTAGAAATCTTTAAAGAGGTAAATATTTAGTCTAAACTATAACTGTTATTGCCATCACGTTGACAAGTTTTATGTAATGTATATACCGTCTTTTACATTCAATACCTTTACATCTGTCATCATTAAGATACACAGTTTACATTCCCCGTTCATCGGCGAAGCTTTATTTATAACCGTTTCCATCTTGTCGTTTTACATTCAAACCTTTTACCACCTTTACATAGCCCTACATAACCCTACATATCACGTTTTGTATGGCGCTAAAGAGCCAGAGTTTGCTGATGCGCCGTAAAAATATAATCAATCAATCAATCAATCAATCAGTTTTCTTAAATGAATGTAAAAGAAAAAGAAATTATCACATGGGATACAAGTGATAAAGGATGGAAACAGTTTTTCGTCACAAATACACGTCGAATACCACTTGTTCCAGATTTCCCTGTATTACGTTGTCAAATAAAAGACTCGAAGCATTATATAATTGACGACATAGCTTCAGTTATTTAACATTATACAAGTAAATCTTTCAGTGATGGCTATAATTTATTAATAAATATTACATATTTTTCATTTGATAAAAATCTTGTTTTAATTTGCTTATCATTTTCATCCTTTATTTTCGCAATATTATAATATTTAGCACATGTTATATTAAAACCGCGGTAAAGTTTTTAAGCTTTTCTACATCTGTTATGGTTTTAATTTAATGGAAACATTTACCAAATTTAATTCGATTCACAATTCCTGTCATCTTGCATAATTTATAAACTGAAAAAGTATACAGGAAGCAATATAAATATCTTGGGTTTGAGGCAGGGGGCAAGTCAAACCTTTGCCTGTTCATAGTTAACCTCATTTTAGATCCACCGGTGTGTCGGCGATGCGTTGCGTGCTTGGCAAACGAATTTTGCATTATTTAATGTTTTAGTGTAATATATTTCCAAGGTCAAAGTTTTGAAAAGTCCACCACCAACAAAAAAAAAAACCAGCAAGACAAATATAAATTAGCAAAGCTTCTTTCATTTTCCACTGTAATCACAAAAACTAACCCCTAATACTTTAAAACTTCTCAGAGATTCTATTTATCATGCCTTAGATCTGTGATATAATAAATAAGAAAATGGCCCAGTTATTGTGTTAGATGGAGATAGAAAGTGAGAGCAAACATAGCATGAGAGTTATATCTTACTATATGGAAGTTTGCACTTTTTTTTACATATATAAGAAAAGTACTATGACTTTTTAAATCGAGTACTCTGATAAAAAAATGTACTGAAATAAGGACTTTGGTGTACAGAATCGATTTATTAAAAGACCCCGAAGTATATGTATATGAATACAATCTATCACTACACATTTCTTAAGTACTGTGCTGCCTTGATAAGCCATATCCAGGCTATTTATGTTGTTCTTTCAAAATATCGACGACTTGATGGAGATAAATTTTGAATCGGTATCGTGTGTGAGCATAAGTTTCAATCTCTATCAGACCCAGAAATATATGCATGCCGTATCTAAACGTAGATGGAGCAGCTTCATCAGTACTTAACTGGTGGATTATTTAAGCAAGTATAAATGGTACATTTGAAATAAACATCGAAATTTGTCTCCAAAGTCTCTCTTTGTAATCTATTGCTTTAGTCAGTGTTTGATCCACAACACAGGTTATGTATTCCTAACATTGTGGTCACTGATGCTACTGGTGAGTAACCTGAACTTTTGTAACGGCATTTTAAAAGGGGGCGATGTTTTTTAAAAACAAATATGAAAGTTGACGTTTAGGGTACAAAAAGAAAACAGTTTTGATATAGAATGAATGTATTACTCACATCTAGTACTATTTTGAATGTGCTGTCATCCACACTTTTATGGACCTCTGACATATGAACATTTATATAATGCACTACTCATAGTATTACTTCTCATGTTGTTTATATCTATATCATGTGTATTTTTCCATAATAATAGTTTTTGTAAGATCAAATAATTACTAGTATTTTTAGACTTATGTACTTTCATCGACGTTTGCACTTAAAATATAAGTCATGCGTTAAGAGGCTAAGTTTATTCTTTCATGGGTTTCAATGTTGAGTTACATTAATATTGTTCAAGTAAACATATGCATGTGATGTTGACCCCAAGATCTCATGATTACTTGAACATCCAGATTGACCTAGGTCTTGATCATTTAATCTCTGTAAGTTCGAATTTTCTGTTATCATTTAGAAAGATTCATTGAAACAAATATTTGACTTCAGGTAACGAGTAGTTTTCTTTCATTAACTTCTTTGCATGGAGCCAGATTATATTTGTTAGCCAAAGATCATAGATCCACTTTCGTTCATATTAAGTGAGGAAATAAATCTTGTAACGATCCATTGCTAAAAAAAGATGGCATAGCTGGCACAGAATCACAACACAAGCGTCTATGATGGTCTTAATGATTATTTATAAAGTAAGTGCACTTTCTTTACATGCTTACATATTCATTACTTTTAGCCTGTACAAATTTTGAATCTATCCACACACAAAAGCAGTCTCATCAGTTTCTAGTGCGATCCGCAGCTCTTGATTAAGATAACCATGACCTTGAATCTCAGAGTAATTGAAACACATTTTCGAAGCATTCGTGTAGTAGTTTATTAATTTAGAGCTTCACGTAAATTCTGATTTTTGCTCATAGTAGTGAATGTTGTTTTGCAGGAACTGTTTAATCACACTCTTTGTCGGGGATTTCAAATTTAAACCTGAAATCGCGATTGCAACATTATTGTTATGATTAGGTGGTATGAAGTTAATACAAACCAAGCGTAACCAAAAGTTTATCGGAAACCATTTCAGACCCAAATATAATCAACCAAGTTTAAAAACGTGTAACATATTTTAAATCATCTGAGTCACTTAACCGTCTGTAGCGTGTCCCATGACAGAAAATAAAATAAATTCATAACCGTTGTAATTATTCTCATATATCCCCTTTTATCCCGTCTTATTTGTCCTCTTCAGGCTCGAGGTTGAGTTTTTTTTCCTTCAAAATTGTTCTAAAACAGCTAAATTACTCTCACATGCAGAGATTTTACAATTAACAAAAAGAACAGCCAGAGTGATTCCAAAGATCAGGGTGTTTGCAACAGATATGATCTTTTTTCAACACTCTTAGATATATGCCAATTAGGTTTTGATTAAAAATGCTATTATTACATTCAAGGACTTAATTAATTTAGAGCCAGAGTATGTTAGCGTTTATAAATTTGTCTGGGGCATCAGCACTAGGACTAAGCAGCTAAGTACAAACAATGATATTAAACGGGCAACCAAAGTTTCAGCTTTAAAATCTCTAACTGTATCGATATTTAAATGGCAAATCCTAATAATTAAATTATCTTAACATGCAAAAGTTGTTGTAAATCTTCAATATTTGTCATATGATACTTGACCAAAAATTTACAAAGGAATGACTTTTACTCCTCTGCATACGGTGTCCTGCATGCCTGGGGATGTTAAACGTCTTGGGATTGTCCGCCAGAGTGGGACATACATCATGATCATTGCATTGGTGAAGGCTGTGTATAGTAAATTTGTTTTGGTCATCAAGGCACATTACCCCATGTTCAAAATACATAGCGTGTCTTGGTCTGTTCTCACCAAGCGTGCTGACGTCTAAAACGAAGAAACTTGTATTACTGCATTCCTTCAGTGTCGCTTCCTTCGAAACCTGCACCATGTTCTGATGATCTCACTTAACAGAAGTAAATCATCAAGTCCGGCTGGTTTGTTGCATTAAAAAATGTCTCTATTGTAACATTTTTTGCACAAAGTCTAAACAACGTGCTTTCCTTTTAATGAAACATTGAAATGTTGCACTTGCATCCATACCCTGATAACAGACTCGGCAATTATGTATCTTAAAACTGTACTCTATCAGTTCCGTGACCATTATCTATACTGAGATATCCAGTTTAATTTTTATTTGTTTAGTTGCTTTTGTCTCTCATTATTTCATCCTTTTGCGTGGTTCAAATCAACTATATCAGCGAAGTATGATTCGTTATGTAAAGAACATTAAATGTATTACCTTACTAACTTTCCAGGTTGCTATCAATTGATGCGTTTGAAAGCGTCATATTTAAATTGTAAACACTGTATTAATTGGTATCAACATCTAATGGATATGTACATAAATGTGTCATTTTCATGGTGATTTTAGGATTGGCAGGTAACAAGCGCTAACCGTAGCTTAGCAATACAAAATAAAAAGGAACTACCATTTCTCTAGCTCTAAGAAATGGCAGTAACTTTCTGGATCTTTCTTGAGTGAAAAGACTGATAGGTATATCATGATTTCAGTATCATTATATTTTTCAAGATCATTCTGTTATGAAAGATCATTTTGTAGTACATAAAGTCTGTATATTGTCTGAGACAATTACGTTGTATACAATCTAGTTATTGTTTGAGACCATAATAGTGTAAATAACATGATTTTTTTTACAAACTTGATTCTTATCTAATGATGATTTTGGAAACATATATGCTTTTTTAATTTTGTGGTTATATCCTTATTTCTCTTCTTATCAAGGTGTAGGATTATTTTGAGTGTTATACAATCTATATACCGGCATCTAACTCAATGTTATAATTTTCCTCTTCAAGATAATACTTGTTTAGCTGCTATGAACACTGCGTTAAGCATTTATCTTCACATTGTTTCTCATTATGTTGAAATCATTTAAGGTAACAAAATTATAAAACTGCAACACTATAGCATATTATTCCTTCATTTAATAAAATAGTTATTGTTGAGTTGTTTATTCTGCAAAAACGGGTAAAACTGTTCGGGCTCAAATATTAGGATATTTTAATCCCAAGTAATTGACGTGATGTATAAGATTAGGTTTTGTGAAAAATATATGCTATATCTTTTATATATCTGTTACGATTCTAAGGTCACAAACTTAAGTAACAACAAAGAAGCAAAACCAACATATTTTGTAAACATTAACAAACAATTTAATTATTAAAGTGATAAATAAAATATGTATAATGTACCGTATAATGAAGTGAATCCAAGCTAGTCCTTATAAAGGTCTATGAAACGCCTAAAGGAACGAAAAGTCCCTTATAATTTCCAATACCGGAAATGTATTGGTCCTCCAAGAACAGTGACGTCAAGGTGGCATTGTCGGGCATTCTTTCGAATAATTTATAACAGTTCCAGAATAATAGTATAGTCCAAATAATGAACACTTTCTATGACCACTGAACAATCCAAACAAATGTTTTCCTCTCGAAAAAAAAATAAGTACAACATAAAACACGTCTGCAGACTTACATCAGCAACACAAAAAGTGTGAATGACTCTATAAATCTGAATGAAACTAAATGCTTAATTGTCTCCTTAAATCCATCGAATATATTGGGACCGTACTTCACAACAGGCCACATGTGACAGCAGACACTATTGATTTTGATGAGCATAGCATATTCACGTGACCTTTGGTAACCAATGGAAAACCACATAATTATTCTCGAAGTGTTCACATCAGATCAATCACTGAAAACCTATGCCATTTTAAGTCTTATTATTATCATTATTATTACTAATTTTCAGCTCGTACGTAAACATTTATTTATGCATCCTACGTTATTTGCGTTCTTAAAACAGAGCAAGGTTACTAACAATTTCTAACAAAATATATTCTATACAAATTACAGCCATGAATAAAAATATTAGATAAAATCATGTACTAGGAGTTACCTACACATCCCGTCACAAAGAAAATAAAAATTTATAAAATAAAGCTTTGTTTTCAATATTGATCAAATACCCACATGACAATCTTTAAAACAAAATATATAATAAATATACAGAATGTATATAGAATACAACAATATATAAATATACGCCATATGAGCCATTATTACGATTACTATTACTAATTGTTTGCAGGTACGTAAACATCTATTGAGAGGTCCAAAGCAATCTTCGTTCTTAAAAGAGGGCAAGGCTATGAACACAATTTGTAAAAAAGATATTCTATACACATTACATCCATGAATAAGAATTATAAAACTTAGATAAAATCATATACCATGAGTTACAAAATATATAGATGTACATAACACCACCCTTCATAATGGGATACTGCAAAGCCCTCCATTTGTACGTATGATGTGTGTCTGTCTGAAATGATAATTTCCTTCTTAGCCGCTATTTGGAAATTAAGTAAGCTTCATAAATTGATTGCGTGTGAGGTAACCAAATGCAAGAGGGGTACAATTCAAGGTTTTGTAAGATGAGGTCCATTAAAATCTTTCAGGGGTAAGATATGTATAAATTCATTTACAGTGACAATTTTCAATATTTTGTGATCACATTTAATAGCGAGCGGATACATAATATATTGTGACCTCTTGCTAGTACATCCGGACCAATATTTGTCTACAAGACTTCACAGAGAGTTCGGTTAAAGTCAACAGAAAGTTATTTTGCATGTGTCTATACAAGGAAATGCGCCTAAGGTGCGAAGTCATGTTTTCCTGGCCAATATTCAGAGGTGAACATTGATCATCCAATCTGCCCATTGTTGTCTCTTAGACTCCATCATTCAATGCTGTATAAGTCAAGTGGGAAACACAAAATTACAGAATCTGTTCGTTTCTCATGGTAGTCAAGAATATGCATAATCGCGAATTAAGTTCTTTAACTAAGCAACAAAAAAGCCGAAATTTGTAAACCTCCATCTAGTTCAAACCGATCTTGCAATCAACGAACAGTTTTGTGCTTATGCAAGCTGAACGAATTCGTGAATTGATGACAGCAAGCATATAATCCGAAGACAAACATTTCCTACCCAATATATGATGTATATTTACCTATATCAGCTTGTTTAAATTACTGTAAAAAATGAAAAGAAATAATCATATGGGTTGCAAGGGGTAAACGATAAAAAACAGTATTTCTATCACGAATACGAGCAAAAAACTGCTTGTTCCAGATGTCCTGGTGTTACGTTTTCAATCCAAAGTCTCGAAGCCTTATATAATTAATGACATCAATTTTTATTTACAAGTAAACCTTCAGTGATTGCTTTAATTTATAAACTTAATAAATTTTTATTAAAATTAAACCCCATGTTTTGATGTGCTTATTATTTTCAACATTTATTCTTTGCACTATTGTAATGTTTAGGAGATTTAATTTTAATATGGTGCTTTTTATTTTACGGAAACAATCTTCAATTTTAATTTAAGCCACAATTAATGTAAGCATGTACAATTTATCAACTGAATAAGTGGGAATGAAGCAATAACGACATCTCAGGTATTAGGTATGTGGCACTTCAAGCTTTGGTATATACATAGTTAACCTTGCCTTAGATACAAAATTATGTAGGCGAGGTCGTGCGAGCTTGAAAAATTAAATTTGTATTGTTTAATGAGGAAACAAATCTTGTAACGATCCATTGCTAAAAAAAGATGGCATAGCTGGCACAAAATCACAACACAAGCGTCTATGATGGTCTTAATGATTGTTTATAAAGTAAGTGCACTTTCTTTACATGCTTATATATTCATTGCTTTTAGCCTGTACAAATTTTGAATCTATCCACACACAAAAGCAGTCTCATCAGTTTCTAGTGAGATCCGCAGCTCTTGATTAAGACAACCATGACCTTGAATCTCAGAGTAATTGAAACACATTTTCGAAGCATTCGTGCAGTAGTTTATTAATTTAGAGCACTTTTGTGCATATGGAAATTTGAGCTAGGGCTTGTGGAATTTAAGTCGAAGCTTGTGATTTTCATTAAGTCACTAGGACTAGACCTGTGTCTAAAAAATCTTTTCTTTAAGCACAGCCTTTCCAAGGAAAATGCTTGCCTGACCTTTCACTAGGCAGGCAAAAGCTTAGATATGAGGTTCTCATAGCTAATAAAGAATAAAACGTATCCTTGGTCTAGACTTTATGACAAGACGTTAGTAGTAGTAAAGGGGGTAGGTATAGCGTCAATGGGAATTAGCATTAAAAACACCCTTGGGTCGCTTTAGCGTCAAGGGAAATTTAACATGGAGAAAAATCGTGGGTCGCTTTAGCGTCAAGGGAAATTAACATGGAGAAAAAATCGTGGGTCGGATTAGCGTCAAGGGAAATTAACATGGAGAAAAATCGTGGGTCGCTTTAGCGTCAAGGGAAATTGAACATGGGATTTTTTTTTTTTTAAATTTTTTTAAATTTAAAAATTTAAATTTAAATTTTTAAAAAAAGGGGTAGGCAATTCAAAGGCTATCTCTTTTCGAGATATATGGCTGGCCCTGAAAAGGGCCTTTGGTTTATGTTAATATGCCCTTAACATAAAGGGCATTTGCGACATCTTCTTGTCCTCAAACTTCGTCTTACAGCAGGGCCATACATCAGAGTCCTCTTGAGGCAACCTTGTCTCTCTATATAGACTCTTCTTATCCACAGGCTGCTGCTGGTCCTGTGGACAACGGTCCACTTGGATCGGACATACATGAGCATGTCCGTCCTGAACATCATTGTTGAGACAAGGGTTGAAGATTCAACGTCTGTCCACATGTTGAGGCTCCGAGAATAGGTGAATCAATGCAGTGAATTGCGCTTATTTATAGGGACATAAAGGATTGAAACGGATTGAGTTCATTCACCAATCCGAACACGCGTTACAGAATTCAGTCAGCCCGCATCCAATCCGAAGAGAGCAGTCTGTGACGTCACGTAGTCAATATAGATTCGCTAGCGCTTGTGTACAGTCAATATATGCGACAGTGATTCAACATGACGGAAACTCAGAAAACGATCCAATGGGGTGCACCAGCAGGGGAGACCGCCCAAGGGAACCCGGACTTACTTTCAGAAGAGGTGAATTGGGATTTTGTGGATTTTCTCTCCTCGCAAGAATTTGTTCCGGAACCTTCGTTACCTTCTTCATTACCGCAAGTGGAGAATTTTAGACAGAGACAGAAAGAAGAATTGGAGAAATTTATACAATGACAAATGGAAGCCGAACAAGTTTTTCTCCTACAGCAACAGCAGCAAGAAGAAGAGGTAAGAAAAAAACAACAGCAGCAACAGCAAGAAGAAGTAACAGCAAAGAAACAAGAGGGTGAAAATCAAACGGTCACGGTACTGTTGGACATTTTAGCGGAGTTAAGAAGTCTGAAACAAATGTATCAGACTTCTTTATCACGACCGAAGAGAATACGACCTTCCCGAGTTAAACACGTCAACCCTGTGACTAAACCTACCGTACCACCCTTAGTGATTTCAACCCAATCATCATCAACATTACGCAGTTCAGAAGTAGGCCTTGACCGTGGCAAAGGCATAAGGCAGTTAAAGTTGATTGGTTAAACTCACCCCTACACCAAAAAAGGGCCCTTTTCAGGGCCAGCCACATTTCTCGAAAAGATTTACAATTTCAAATTGCCAATAACTCAAAAAAACCCACCCATTTTACCCTTATAGTACGTGTCTTTGTATGAGTGCGTGAGTTTACGTTCTTATTTTAAAATCAAAACTCAAAGACACTTACCTTTTTATACCTAATTTATTCTTTTCTCCATTGTTACAATCCAATTCACAATTCATAACACAACACTTTAATTAAAAGTTCATTGACTTCTTCTTTCTCCTTGTTTAGTCTCTCTGTTTTTTCAATTTCTTCACCGTCACACTCTTTTCCTCTTCTTCTTCCTCCTCGCTTTCTTCCCTTCTTCTTTTTTTCTCCTGTTTCTTTTTCTTCACCTGTATTCTTTCTTCCTCAGAAGAATCCCTCTCTTCCTCTGAAGAATCCCTCTCTTCTTCTGAACAATTCCTCTTTTCTTCTGACTCCTCTTGTTTCTTTTTTGGGCAATCTGGAGACCAATGTCCTTTTTCTTTACAATAATAACAGGTATCTTGACTTTTGTCTTTTTTATCCACTGTTTTTTTTTCTTTTTTGACGGTCTGGACATTCTGAAGACCAATGCCCTTTCTTCTGACAGATATAGCAAGTATCCTGACTTTTATCTCGAAAGGAAGGAGAGTAGTCCGTAGGCTAGTCTGAAGAGAATTTTCTAATGACCCCTCGCAAAGCTCTGACGAAACGTTCCATCTGGGTAGTCTCTTCCATCGTTGTGCTCGGTTTGAGAGTGAAATGAATAGTGAAAGGACAAAGACACACACTCTTTTATATACGCTGGTCTGCCATGACTATAAATTAGTCTATGGTGTTTGAACTTGAGTCATTTGACGTTTTTCACTTAAGATGAAACGATCCCATTCATTTGAGAGGAAAGAAAAAGAAAGTAAGAGGCAGAAACGTGATCTATCGCCTCGTACCAGGGCTGAAATCTTGGCACAAATTCATGCCAGTGATTTTGAAGAGGACATGAGTGAACCAGAATTTGAAACCTCTAAACCAAGTTCGTCACCCTTACTCAACCCTGAAAAATACTATTCCATTCGAGAGACGGAAAAGCGCTCCTCTAGAAAATTTAGAACCACGGCTTACACCTACACGGTGAAGTTTAAAGATTTCAAGGCCCACGTACCCTTGGAGAAAACAGAAGGGTTCATCACCGAGATGTGGGATTCTTTGCTCACTTCACTCAAGCGACAATGTCAACCCAAAGAAGACGATCGCTTGACACTATCCATAGATCACGACGGTTTGAAATCCCCTGTTTGGATCGAGTTTAGCAGACCCGCAGAACTAACCCCTTCCAAAATCATGGACAAGATTCAACACGTACAACAATCTAATGACCAATTTGACATCATCGATGGTAAAGCCACACTGAAAATGGCTCACGTCTCTCTTCCTCAAGGGACTGGACAACGCAAAAAGATGTTATTGGTGAACGACCTTCGCAGCATTAAGCGTAGCCTTGTCCAAATTCACAATCCTCATGACCAGATGTGTTTAGCCCGTCCCATCGTGGTGGGACGAACCTATGCCAACAAGAACGACACGGTAGAATGGAAAAGAACCTGGAAAACTATTCAACAATCCGATCGAGCCAAACAACGAAACGAAGCAGAACTCCTGTTGCAACAAGCTGGCCTGTCCAAAGACACACCCTGTGGCATTCCTGAAATGCAAAAATTGCAAGATGCCCTAGCTCCACGATACACCTTGAAAGTGCACCCTCAAGAAGTGCGCGGACCTCTGTTGTTTCGAGGCCAAGACTTTAAGGACGGAAAAAAAATTCGCCTTTATCATCACGATGACCATTTCGATACCATTACCAGTATCACTGGATTCCTGGGATATGTTTATTATTGTGAGAAATGTGACCGTGGTTATAATAATCGAGAGCAACACAAACATTGTGGATCGAAATGCCCAGGATGTTTGGCCTCTTCACCCTGTCTGAGCGAAGAACCAGTGCCTTGTTCCGCTTGTCTGCGCACGTTTGTCAGCCCTACCTGTTACAAACAACATCTGAAAACGCAAGGTTCACAGAAGAAATGTGCTTGTCAACTCCTGAGATTGTGCCCTACGTGTGAACAAGTCATGCGTACCAATAATACCAAGGCACACGTATGTTCAGGAAAGAAAAAATGTCACATTTGTCACCACATCGTCGACTTGGAACACCAATGTTACATGCAAAAATACCAACCCCCACCAGAGAAAGAGGACGGTCACAAGAATAAAAAAGGCAATTTCATCTTTTTCGATTTCGAATGCATGCAAGAGACTGGCATTCACATTCCTAATTTCTGCGTGGCTCATCGAGCGTGCGAGAAGTGCATTCAAGAACCTATCTTCAGTTATTGCCCTCACTGCAGCAAGATTCCCGGAGGGCGTGAAAAAATCTTTCGAGGACCGAACACGTTAGCCGATTTTGCCCAATGGGTCTTAGACCCCGTCGACAAGACGTGGAGCCAAGAGGACATCGAACGTTACGGAGATTGTCATCGTCATGCCACGGTGATGGCTCACAATTTCTCCGGATACGATGGACAGTTTCTTTTGAGGTACTATACGGAACAAGGCACCGAGCGTCCTAAAGTGACTTTGAACGGAGCCAAAATCATTTTCATGCAAGTGGGACAAGTACAGTTTAAAGATTCGATGAGTTACTTGGCCATGCCTTTGAGTCGAATGTCTAAAACGTTTGGAATGACAGAAATGGCTAAAGGGTACTTTCCACACTTTTTCAATACGGAAGCCAACCAACATGCTGTTCTACCCCATTTACCCGAGGCTCACTATTACGACCCCGACAACATGCGTACCGAACAACGAGAAGCTTTCTACGCTTGGTACCAGGCTCACGCCTCTGACTCCTTCGACTTTCAGGAAGAAATGCTAAAGTATTGTCGTTCCGACGTGGACATTTTACGGCGTTGCTGTGGAAAATTTCGAGAACTGTTCATGGAACACGGAGGGGTCGATCCTTTGAAAGAAGCTTGCACCATTGCCAAAGCGTGTTCCTTAGTGTACCGCCAACGATTCATGCCTGAAAACACCGTGGCTGTCATCAGTCCTAAAACGACCCACTATGTCAAACGTCAATACTCGGTCAAAGCCCTACGTTGGTTACATTACTTGTGCGACAAGGAAGACAAGTGGATTCAGCATGCCCGCAACGGAGGGGGCGAAAAGACCATCGGAACGTATTCGGTCGATGGCTGGGACTTAGAAAACCCCAAGATCGTGTACGAGTTTAACGGTTGCTTATTTCACGGATGTCCCGTCTGTTACCCTGACCGTGACACTAAAAATCAGTTTTTACAACGGACCATGTAAGACTTGTACCAGGACACTTGTCAGCGACGCTTGAAGTTAGAACAGCAAGGATACCAAGTGGTGGAAATGTGGGAACACGAATACGATCACCGTATGAAAACCGATCCCGAGTTTAAACGTGCCGTGGAAAGTTACAAGCTGATGGACCCCCTAAACCCGAGGGATAGTTTGTACGGAGGAAGGACCAATGCCACCTGTTTGCTGTACCAAGCCGACGAAGAGAAAGGAGAAGAAATCAAATACTTGGACGTGTGTTCGCTGTATCCCTACGTGTGCAAATATTGTCGCTTTCCTGTAGGGCACCCGCGATTGCTGACGGAACACATCGACCTGAAAAACATTCGACAATACGAAGGCTTGATCAAGTGCAAAGTTTTGCCTCCCACGAACCTATACCATCCCGTCTTACCTCACCATTGTCAAGGCAAACTGATGTTTCCCTTGTGCCGTACTTGTGCCGAAACGTGCAACCAAGATCAGCCTTGTCAGCACAGCCTGGAAGAACGGGCCTTGACGGGAACCTGGGTCAGCGTATAATTGTTCAAAGCTCTGGACATGGGATACCAACTGTTAGAAGTGTACGAAATTTGCCACTTTCCCAAGACACAACAATACCACAAGGGTGACCCCACTCAGAAAGGCATTTTCGCCGACTACGTGGATGCCTTTTTGAAACTGAAACAAGAAGCCAGCGGCTATCCTTCCTGGTGTCACACTCCCGAAGACCAAATAAAATTCAAAGAGAAATATCGGGAACAAGAAGGCATCACTTTAGACCACATCGAGAAAAACGAAGGCAGGCGATCGTTTGCCAAAGTGATGTTAAATTGCTTGTGGGGTAAAATGGCACAACGACCGTGTTTACCCAAGACGGAATATTTGACAGAACCTTCCCGCTACTTCCAGATGATTCACGACAAAACCAAATACATGAAACACGTGGACGTCGTTCGAGAGAATTTAATCTTGGTCAATTACGAAGAAGATCTGGACTTTGTACAAGACGACCCTTTTGGAAATGTCATCATTGCGGCTTACGTGACAGCTCATGCTCGCTTAAAATTGTACGAAGCTTTAGAACTGTTAGGGGAACGCGTCCTGTACTTTGACACGGACAGTTGCATTTACATCCATCATCCGATTCAACATCACCCTGACATCGAAGGAGACCGTTTAGGAGCCTGGACAGACGAGCATCCCGACGACAAGATTCTAAGTTTCGTCAGTGGCGGTCCCAAAAATTACGGCTACGAATACCGGGACAAACAAGGAGAAGTGCACACGACGTGCAAAGTGAAAGGACTGACTTTGAATCATCGTACCAGTCGTGTGGTCAACTTTGACGTATTGAAAGAAGCCTTGCAATCGGGAGAGGATGGAAACTTTAAAGTGACCACTCACCAACCGAACAAGATTGTACGTTTACCCACTCACCACATCGTCAGTCGACCTTTGGAAAAAGTTTATCAAATCGTGTACCAGAAGCGAGTTCGACTTCCCAATCATTTTACCTTACCGTATGGACACGTTGGTATAAAACATTGGTTGTAAGAGGATAGTCACCCACCAGAAAGATGACTTCGCCACAGCAAGAATCGAGTGAGAAACCCGATGAGAACTCCAAGTTCAAACCCTACCATTTTCCAGTCTTCTTACCTGACTATTGTGATTGTGCCCGTCGATTGGACACGTTTCAGAAATGGCCTACGGATAGGGAAGGATTACCTTCTTCGCATGTTTTAGCTAGAACAGGATTTGTCTACTTGGGACCTGAGTCAGGATTGGGATACGAGGTACAGTGTTTCGCTTGCGGACTGAAGTTACGAATGGATCTATGTATCTATAAAGATTCAGCTATTCTGGAACATACTCGATGGTCTCCGCACTGCCCTTACCTTTCTATGGCCTTTCCACCCATCACACTACGGTACAATGTTGACGGTACCTTAGAGACGGTACCTTCCAGAACAGGACATAAAAAACGTAAAAAAGGAAAGATGTACAAGCTGGAGACTGCATTGCGACTAGTATAAAAAGGGGGCTATGGTCAAGATCGATAGTTCATTGTGACTACCAAGACCGAACGAACAAGATGAGTACTTTCAGAGAAACACAGAACAAGTTGTTGAGAAGGGCACAATTCAAGTGTGAGGCTTCGGAAGTGGAATGCGATTGTGAGCCTTGCGATGGGTACGATGCTGTACGTTGTGATCTGAGCGATGCCGTAAAGCATCATGGGAACTTTAGTGTCCCTACCCCTATCATGGAAAGTGATGCTGTGCGTGTCAAACCTGTGGGATGCGAAAGCGATGCTGCTCGTCCTCTTGGACATTTTACTGGGTTTCGTTTTAAAGGGGAATGTTCACCTTCACGTCTACCCCCCTACGGATGTCATCCAGCCCTGAGCAAACTCCTACCCATGTCACTCAACCCTCATCGAAACGAACCTGTGAAAGACGAATATTCGTTTCCTGTGCGTTTGTCGGAATACTGTGACTTTGAAAATCGTCTTCAATCGTTCAAAGGAAAATGGCCAAAGTATCTGGGAGGACCGACCCCTGAAGAATTAGCCAGAGCCGGATTTTTCTACTTGGGCGAAGGAGATAAAGTCAAGTGCTTCAGTTGCGGTGTGTCACTTCACCACTGGGAACCGCAAGATTCGGCCTACGTTGAACATGCTCGATGGTCACCGAATTGTCATTACTTACCCTTAGTGGGGCCGAGACATTGAAGTAACTTACCATGTCGTTGACGAAGAAGAAGCCAGATTGGTTAGGAGTCAAATGTTGGACATCACCGAGACCAGTATTTAAACTTCATTTCAAAAACGATATTGAATCATTACCTAAAGAACTACAAGAGAAGATTTACAAGGAAGTTTGGCAGGGGTTTGCCAGAGTGAAATCTCAATGGGTCACTGTAGAACTTTTGTGTCGAGAAATTCATAAGAGGAAAGTGAAAAAAGTCAACCAGTGTGTTAGATTTCTTTGGGTCAAGGGTGCATTCCTCCTATTGTATCGCTTTAGACCGTTTACATCAAAAGAGTTCAGTGACATTCTTGGACGTTACCCTGAATGGCAGTGGTCAGAAATTACTCACTATGTGGATTACTTTTGTGAATTGTACGGACTGACCTATTCATGAATACTTTACAAGAGAACATTCGTGCTTTGCCTGTGGAGTTGAGAGAAAGGATTTACCGAGAGCTGGTGAAAATACAAGTGAAACGTAAAGAACAATTGCATCCGTTACGTCACCAGATCTTTAACCACTGGTACCTGAATGGTATAAGAGAACTGATTCGTCAGAAATTCTTTCAATGGTCAGACATTGTTCAACACTTTGAGGTCGCTAATGATCGACATGTTCATAATTATGGTTACTTCGAGATTCACCTACAGCAATACATTGAGGAAGACGAGTTAAAGGATTACCAACATTTGTTACGTGGAATCTACTTAGCGGAAGAGGAAACTTCTAAACGAACTCTGACGTTTAGGTTACAGTATGCAAGATTTAGATTCCCTACTGGAGAACGAAGATCTCTGGCTAGAAAGTACGTGTATTGCATCCAAAAAAAAGAGAATATAAAAACAGGCTGCCATGCCACGGTTTATGTCACATGTCATCCAACAGATTCCGTGGAAGGAACTCAATGACCATATTCAAACCGTGGATCATTACCATCAATTATTACAAGAACTATATCCATTCAATTTGGGACGACAAGTGGTGTGTGTCTTAGTGACTTGTTTTCTGGGATTTCGTTTACCAGCCGATTCTTTGTGGACTCTTTACGATCAGTACTTACCACCTTCATGGCCTTAAATGGTCACGAAAAACTCCTTTTGCTCAAAGCCTTGCGTTTTCATCTGGATACTTCTCGACCTCAACAGGAAAAAAAGATTCGTCAACTTTTAGCTACCCAAGACGTGTATGACGATGTGTGTGTAGCTTGTGACTTACATCCCCATTGGACAGATGTCCGTGCCTGGAAAGAATGGGGTTTTGAGGCTTGGACCCAAGAAGTGGCCCAGTATGCACGAGAGTTGTTCAAGGAAAAAAGTTACTTTTCAACCCGTGTTAGTGACGGTGCCAGAAGAACCCGTCACCCAGGACAGGACTGTCGTGGACAGACCTGAAAGACGCTTTCGGGAGGACACTTGTGTGACCTTACCCCCTACTATAGAACTGGTTAGAACATTACCCAACACACATGGTTGTTGTACAGACACTTGTGTTTATTCCACGTTCATTGTTATCATGTGCCTTTTATCCATGTACTTAAGCCTTTGGCTTTTATGTATTTTTGTCTTTCGTATTCATGTTTGAAAAAAAAATTCAATAAACGTGTTCTGAAAAAGTATATAAACTCTCGTCTTGTTTGTTTTTCGTGTCACAAGTGACATTTCTCACACCATGGCTACCTCTGCTGTCTCTGCTCCCTCTTCCTCTACTGTCAAAGTCATCGACGAACACTTAGATCGTGCCAGTTGGGAGGCTTTGTATCTTCGCCATCCCTTTAACATGCTCATTGCTGGACCTAGCGGTTCTGGCAAAACCGAATTCGTCAAACGTTTGATCGAACATAAACATCATTTGATCGATCGGCCCCCTCAACGGATCGTGTGGTGTTACAAAGAGTGGCAATCGGCGTACAGCCTCTTGCGAGAAAGTCAAGGCGATTCCATCGTGTTTGTGGAAGGCATTCCTAAAGAAGACGACGGCATCGTCTCTGACTCCCGTCAAACCCATTTGGTCATTTTCGACGACATGTTAGGAGAAGACGAAGAAGAAATTAAACTGTGGTTCACGCGCAAAGGGCATCACCGTAATGCCAGTGTCGTTTACATCACCCAAAATTTGTTTCAACAAAGTAAAGCCCATCGCACCATCAGTCTCAATGCGCATTACGTGGTCTTGTTTAAAAGCCCTCGAGATAAATCGCAAGTGCAAGTCTTAGCCAAACAGTTAGGAACGCCTTGGCTGACTCAGGCGTACGACGATGCCACTCAAACGCCACACGCCTATTTACTCGTCGATTTGAAACCTACGACCCCCGAGGATTTGCGATTTCGTACCCACTTGTTTCACCACTGGTGCCAAGATGGAGGGCCTGTCCTGTACACGTCTCCGTCCTCGACTTCATTTCACTCCCCATAAAAAAAATCTATAAAAACCTCAGACCCTTTTTCGTCTGTCTCACACAGTGTGAACATGACGTCCCTTCAGTCGCATCTTCCCGTCAAATTGATTCGTGCCTTATATGGCATCAGTCGAGAAAAAGATCCACAAACACGAGCTCGTGTCTTAGAAGCTAGTCTCAAAGAAGTCTTACGATGGTTCACGGTGACGGCACGTCAATTACTCCAAGGAATCATTCAGATTCCTCATCAAACCAAACGCTTTTTCGATCGAAACAAAGTCGCTTTGGTCCAACTGGCCGATCCCCGCATTGACACTCAAACCAAAAAACAAATCATTTTGAAACCTGGAGGGAGCGGTACTCTAGGAGGGGTCATCATTCGCTCACTCTTAAGATGGGATCCTAATGCCCCCAAAGTTATCCCCAAGACAAAAGTTCAACGAAGCCCCAAGAAGAAAAAGAAAAAGACCAGGTCCCCAAGAAGAATAACTTCTCCAGTGGCAGGACCCTCCTCTTACCAGACACCACCACCCCGGAAAAAGAAAAGAAGCCCCCAGAAAAAGAAACAGAAAAAAAGTCCCCAGAAAAAGAAAAGTCCACAGAAGAAAACTAGTCGCAAGAGAGGCACTTCGGCCAGGACGCAACCTTACACTCGCAAACCACGACCTGCCACAGCGGTGACTGCGTCTCCGGCAGCCTCACGTTTATCAACTTCTCCGTTGATGTCACCAGGAACTGAAGAGTACTTGGAGACGTTGATCACACCAAGAACTTTTCCGTTGATGACCCCCAAAAGAACTTCCCCAGTGGCAGGACCCTCCAATTTAGCAGCAGTGGCTGCTACTCACAAAGTACCTTCTCCCAAAATCAAAGTCCATGAAAGATCGGGCATGTTACAAAGTTTACTGGATTTGTCCAAGCAAGAACTGGCTCGATTTAGTCCGTTGCGTACCCCTGCACGACGTGTCATGCCTGTCCTCAAACTGATACGACGTAAAGACAATCAGTGGCGACGCGTTCCAGTATAAAAAGACCTGTGACCAAGTCGGGGTATCAGTGAACTTGTAAAAGATGTCACCTCCAAGAAGCCACAAAAGAAAGAGACAAAGGCAGACGCGTCATCCGACAAAGCGCTTAGCCAAGCATCGACGTTACCCTAAGAAAAGACAGAGTCGTTCCAAGAAAAAGAGGCGTCAACAAAGGGGAGGATTCCTTGGCGATTTTGGGAAAAACATTGTCACCTTTATGACAAAGCGATAGTCCCAAAAAAAAGATAAAAGGGTGTGTGTTAAGTCATCGACGTTAGTGTCTGTTTGGTGAATGTCCCGGAACCCACAAGCAAAGATGTCACCCTCCAGAAAACCCCAAGGAAAGAAAAGAAAAGGACTACCACCACGTTTAGCCAAACATGGGGACATGTTATCTGTCCTGTCCAAAGCTTCTCCACCCCTACGAAAAAAACTCATTCAAACGGCCTCCAAAGAGGTCATCGATACCGTGTGCGAATGTTGTTTGAACGTTTTGAAAGGCACGATCCCTTTGTCCAAACACCAGAAACAATGCTTAGGCAAACATCGTCACGTTCTTCGGAAAATGGTTCAAAAGAAAATTCCCATTCGTCAAAAAAAGAAGATGTTGGTCCAACGTGGAGGCATTTTACCTCTCTTGTTAGGCCCCATACTGAAAGGAGTCTTGGGAACCATGTTGGGAGGACTGGTGGGAGCAAGATAAAAAGGCCCTCGGAAGTCCCAAGATCTCAGAATTCACCCCTGACAACCCCATGGAAGGACGAAAACTAGCTTTAGTGCCTTACAAACGATGGATGGAATACCATCGGTGGCAAGAACAACGCACCCCGCATTTACCTCCCAATCCCAATTTGAGCGAGATGTCCCAGTTACAACACGAATTGCAATCCTTGATGGATCGCCAAGATTTGTCCGAAACAGAAAAATCGCAAAAGTACGGTCAACTCTTGCAAAGACTGCAACTCTTTCACCAGAAAGCTTTAGACGAAACAGCTTTACCCACTCTGAAAGATTTTAAGACCTTGATGAAAAGTCCAGCACCATCATCATCATTACCACCACCACCACCAATACCATCCCCAACGGTCACCAGAGATGCTACCCCACAAAGACCTGAGGAAGAAGAGATGCGCGAAGTGTTTCAAACACCGTCAGCAGCTCCCATTTCGAGTAAGATTGCAGCATCCTTGTTGACCCCGTCCCCCACACCCCAACGAGAAGAAATGAAAGCTTGGGTTAAAAAGATGATGTCCACGCCTCCTTCGACAGAAGTGAAAAAGAAAGAAGGGAAACCAGAACCGAAAAAAGAAAAGAAAACCAAAGCCATTCCATTGCCACCTCCACCACCACCACCACTACCTTCGACTTCTACTCCCGTAGCCCATCGGACACGTAAATCCGTTTCCAAACCACCCTTTCGACCCACCCAAAGTAGCATCACCGAAGAGTGGGTGACTTATTAACACACCAACCAACACAAAATAAAAAATGGAAAAAGTCTTAGCCAGCATTTACTACGATCCCTCGCATCCTGCAGGTTACGCAGGAGTTCAAAAATTGTATCGTGCTGCCAAAACGCGACTGAAAAGTCTCCGTTTACCTCAAGTGCAACGATGGTTACAAGAACAAGCTACCTACACTTTACACAAACCCATTCGACGCAAGTTTGCCAGAAGTCGCACCCGAGTGGAAGGCATCGATCATCAATGGCAAGCCGATTTAGCCGATGTCTCTCATTTGGCCAGCTACAATCGTGGTTACAAATATTTGTTTTGTGTCATCGACGTCTTTTCCAAATTTGCCTGGGTCGTGCCCTTGACTTCCAAATCGAGCAGCGAGTTAGTGCGAGCCCTGCAACGGGTGTTGAAACAAAGCGGTCGTCGCCCTCTTCGATGGCAAACGGACAAAGGCACCGAATTTCTGAACCAAGCTTTCCAAAAAGAATTAAAGAAACGTGACATTCATTTTTTTACCACCGAGAATCCCGAAACCAAAGCCAGCATCGTGGAACGTTTTCAACGCACTTTGAAAGAACGCATGTGGAAATATTTTACGCATCACCACACTCTGAAGTACATCGACATCTTACCGCACCTGGTGCAAGCGTACAACCAATCTTACCATCGAAGCATCGGACGTGCCCCGCAAGACGTGACTCCCGACAACGAAGTGCTGGTGTTCGAACGCCTGTTCGGTACATCCCCGACGAGGGCTGTCCCCAAGAAAAGTGGAGAGTTGGCCGTAGGAGATTGGGTGCGCATTGGCAAAACCAAACGCACTTTCGACAAAGGTTACTTACCTAACTGGACGACCGAATTGTTTCGCGTCACTGGACGAGTGCATGGCCGTCATCCTACCGTCTATAAATTGGAAGACATGAACGGAGAAGTACTCAAAGGAACGTTTTATTTGCCCGAGTTACAACGTGTCACCAAAAAAGAAGACGACGTGTACGACATCGAAAGCATTCTCGAACGCAGAACCCGTAAAGTGGGCAAACGACGTGTCAAAGAAGTCAAAGTACGTTGGAAAGGATATCCACCCAGTTTCGATTCTTGGATCGACGCTTCGCAAGTCATCGACTATAAAAAGAAGAAGTGACCATCATGCCCTTTCACACATCAGACGCAGCTACGTCGACCAGTCCTTCTTCCCCTAGTTCTTCTGTGCAAGATTTACAAAAACAACCCTTGTGGGTGTGGTGTGGAGAACGTGTGCCTAAAACGCAAATCGTCTTTTTCTGCCAAATCTTCGTGGTGTATTGTGTTATCGGGGCAGCCATTGCCAATTTGAGTTTGCAACAAGGAGACAAACAATTGTGGACCATTTTATTGAGCAGTTGCATCGGTTACCTGCTTCCCAATCCCTCCCTGAAATTCTCCTCGAACAGGAACGTTGTGTCCAGTGCCAGTGCCAGTCACCACTCCAACAACAACCACAACCAGAACCCCATTTTGGGCGGAGACACGCCTCTGACGTCCACTAACCCCTCGGACAGCCACAGAACTCTGGAATTATGAGTCACCAAAACCAATTTTACTTAACCTTACCCAGTGACAGTTCCATGGAGGTGTTTCCCAACAACACGTTGTGCTGTTACACGGCTAAATTACCTCAAGCCATCCCCTTAGATCACGAAGCCCATTGGGAAGTGGCTTTGGTAGAAATGATTCACCCGACCCAAGTCCTCAATGTCATTCCCAATCAAAATTTTTTTACGGTGGAAGTTTATGACGAACCATTGCAAAAGTGGATGAATGACAATATCAAATATGACAAGAAAAAACCTAACAAAGTCAATCCAAAGTGGACCGACTATGATTTGTTCATTCCCTCAACCTATTATTTTAGTGGTCAACATTTGGTCAACACCATAGCCACCAAGTTTAATGTCGTGTTTGGGGAAGCTTTTAAGACTTTCAAGGCCAAAGCTGTCACCATGGAATACCACAAAACAGCTCGTCGCTTCCTGATGAAATTTCCTGAGGGGGATAAAATCATGGGTTTATATTTTTGTGATGAATTGTTTGACATGTTGGGTGGTGACATAAAAATGAGGAAGAAAACAGAAGATACACTACCTCAAAAAACCATCATTCACGACAACGAGTCTTTTGTCAAGTTTTTTCGTACCCCGGTAGAACTGAACCAAGGACTGAATTTGATGTTTGTGTATTTCGATGTGGTGGAATACAACGTGGTGGGACTCACCTCCATACCGTTACTGCGTGTCATTCCTTTCAAAGTGGATTCTGCCGCAAACGCTGACGAGGAAGGTGGAAACACTTACCACGTCCACCGCGAATTTGTTCATCCTCACTATTTGCCTGTCAGCAAGTCGTATTTGGACACGGTCAACATTACTATAAAAGGAGATTTGGGACAAAATATTCCATTCACCAAAGGAAAAGTCACGGTGAAACTCCATTTTCGAAAACGGTTCTCTCACGACTCGTAAGTAAGTCATGTATCCAGTGTACCGCGGGGTTGCTCGACAGCGAGGACACGGTTTAGGAGACATGTTAAAATCGGCCTTTCGTTCGGTGGCCCCAGTCTTGAAACCGATGGTGACACGCGGATTGCACGCCTTGAAAGATGCGGCACTGACGCAAGGCAAAGAATTTCTCCAAAATGTCATCATCGACAAACAAAACCCTAAAGAAGCCTTCATGAGGGCAGGCAAAAATGTCTTGCTGCAAACGGGTAAAGACATTTTGGGTCGACGAGACACACCTATAAATGCCCTGCACGCTACCGAGTCAGGCATTCAGCAAGGACAAGGCAGAAAGAGACAACGAAGAAAACACCCTTTCACCAGACTTCAAGCGAGAAAGGCCAAGAAAAGAAGAACCGTTCGAGACTTAGACGTTTTCGATTATTGAGAAAGAACAGAAAAAAATGATGCACCGAGAGTCTTGCGCCTGTTCCAAGACGGAACTGGATCTGTTTGCCATGCCCCCCACCATGATGACGATGCAAGAATTCCAGTGGGTGGAATTTCACCCCGTCTCCTCATTGACCGATTCTGCTCCCATCGAGTTCGAAATCAAAGGACAACCCGAAGATTACATCGATCTGAATAGCAGTTACCTGTACTTGAAAGTCAAAGTAACCGAAGCGAACAACGGTGCCATAGACAATGATGATGTAGTAGCTCCCGTCAACAATTTCATGCATTCCTTGTTTAGCGAAGTGGACTTGTACTTGAATAACAAACTGGTCAGCAGCAGCATGGATACTTACCCTTATCGAGCGTACCTGGAAAATCTCTTGACGTACGGAATAAATGCCAAGAACACTCATCTAGATGCTTGCGTGGTATGGAAACCTGACCAAGCGACTAGGTTCAACAAAGTTACAATTGTTGCTGGGGAGGATCCAAATACAACGGGATTTGTAGAACGACGAAAGAAAATTCATCAAAGTCGTAGTTTAGAACTGATGGATCGCTTGCATTTGGACATGTGGTTACAAGAGAAGTATTTGCTGAACGGGGTGGATGTCCGCCTGAGACTGAATCGCAGTAGTGCTGCTTTCCATTTGATGACTGGTACTGCTGATACCACTTACAAAACCATCATCGAAGAAGCCAGACTCTACGTGCGTCGTGTGGAAGTGTTACCTAAAGTAGGTAACGACATCAGTCAGACATTGAGCAGAACAACCGCCAAGTATCCCATACGACGCGTAGAAGTGAAAACGTTCACCATTGCCTCTGGACTCCGATCCAAGATCGAAGATCATCTTTTCCAAGGACAGTTACCCAAACGTTTGATTGTTGGTATCGTCAAGAATTCAGCTTTCAATGGTGACTATAAAGAAAATCCTTTTGAGTTTCAACATTACAAAGTGTCCAAGATCGAAGTCAGTCGCGATGGCAAGACCTTGTGTACCCGACCTTTCGAACCTGTCTTTAATACCGTCGATAGGACTAAGTCGAATTACTTGAGATCGTACTTGTCCCTGTACGAAGCCACCGGCCAGTTAGGAACCAACACCAGTCACGGCATTACGTACGACGATTATGACGGAGGCTATGCTTTGTGGGCTTTCGATTTGACTCCTGACCAGGGCAGCGACGAGGGACATTTCCACCCTATAAAATCCGGCCAGATTCGTGTGGAACTTCAGTTTGCTAGTGGTCTACCAGACACGGTGAACGTCATCCTGTATGCAGAATTCGATAATACCATAGAAATCAACAGTTTGAGAGAAGTCATTCTAGATTACTAGAAGCCATGGAAGACTGTTATCCCTCTTTACAAAGTGGAGAAACTTTGGACATGGAATGTGAGGAGACCGTGGAAGGAGAATCCCAAGACAAAGACGAAGAAGTTGTCATGATGAAGTCGAGATGGCCAGAACAAGAAGCCCATTTAGTCTCCTGTTTTGCCAAACACTTGGTCGACAAAATGACGGAATTGATCAAGAAAAATTGTTATGGATGTCAAAACGATCATCCCAGTCAAATTCAACACGATAAATGCCTGATGTTGAGTCAAGGAGAAAAATTGGACGAGTTTCTGGACGAAGCTTGGAGCCTCATCTCAAACAAAGACGTGTTGCACCAGTGGTATAAAGACTTGCGTGAACATTCTTGTCTACCATTAACCACTCAAGAGATCCATCGTATCGAAGCTCTCCTGAATCAGAGTGAGGAAACAGAACGAATAACCGTTTATTCGTCAGACATTTTCAAGCAAAAAGTCAGGATCGAATTGACGACTTATTATTACCTGTGAAGAAGAAGAAAACAAATCAATGGATACCTGGGAACTTTATTACCTTTTGAACCACAGTTCGTATACGGCTTCTTGGAATCCTGTCGTCTGTGCTAAAGATGAACTCCCTCATCGCAAACCTAAAGACCATCAAGCTTACGTGATCAACACGGACGAAAGTCATCTCCCAGGAACCCACTGGGTAGCCGTCTACTTTCCTCAAGAAGGATGTGGGGAATATTTCGATTCGTACGGATTGCCCCCTTTGGAAGACGATATCATCGACTTTATGAGAAGAAATGCTCAAACCACCCGATTCAATAACGTGAAATTACAAGGCACAGATTCCTTGGTGTGTGGACAGTACTGTGTGTATTTTCTGCATCATCGCAGCCTGGGCTATTCCTTAGAACATTTAGTGACTCGTTTTGATCCTCGTTCTTCTGCTAGAAACGATGTGAAAGTAGATCGATGGTTTTGTGACCATTATGCTTATCTTTTGTCTCAAGCTAGGAAACGTAGTGTCCATCAATGGCCAAATGATTTCCAACAGTGGAAATCACAATTTCATTCACAACGTTGTCAGCCCTGTTCAAAGTAGATTGTGCATTGAGAAAAAAATGTTTGTGATTTGAAAAAAATTGTTTGATGTTATAGTGTTGGATTATTGTTAAAAATGTTAGAGTTGTTGTTGGTTAGTGTTAAGTGATTTTTGAATAAAAAATGTTGTGTTTTGAAAAAAATGACTTTGTCTTTTGTTTAGCTATAAGAATGTTGGATTGATGCTCTTTCATTTCTTACTATCCCTCTCATGAACGTTGCGGCTCGAAAAACCGTGTGGGGGATGTTTTCCTTCACGTCCGCGCTTTGACTTTAAGAACCGGGTTGTTCCCAGTCTAATCATCCATTGTCGACTCATCCTCCTACGAAAATGTGCTCCAAACTAGCTAAGCTCAACGAAGCCTACGTGAATTTGCATAGGGTCAGACACAGTCTGATACCGAAGCCAGAAGAAATAGAGAATGTGAGAATGTTAAAAATCACTGAAGACCTGATAGAAGAGCTCTTCAGAGAAGAAATGAACAGGGAAAAAGAAGAATGGACAGAGAAGTACAGACTTCAGAGACAGCAGCAACAGCAGCAACAACAGCAACAGCAGCAACAGCAGCAACAACCTGAAGCTGACAGAGGCTTTGTCGATTGTCGTATCGACACTAAAGAGTTCTTCTTCTCTTTCCGAAGAAGCAGACCTATCGCCAGAAAGTCTATCCTCAGAGGACATCGCATTCTTAGAAACTAAAAACAAGAATGCCATAGCAAAACAAAAAAACAGCCCTTTTCAGGGCTACCCAATACTCTAGAAAAGAAATAACGATCAATTTGCCAATGTGTGTAGGTAGATTAGTGTGAAAATAAACACTAACTCTTTATGAAGAGTGGAAGTGTATGTGTTTGTGTGTTTGTGTTAGTAAGTGGTTAAGTAAGTCAGTATGGATAGTAGATTAAAATGATGTTTGTTTTTTGGCTGTTAGAGGTGTATATTTTGGGTTAGATTGGATTGCTTTGCGTATGTGGATAGTCTATTGAAGTGATTTATAAAAAATTTTACAATAGTGATGGGTAGCATAAAAAAGTGAGTGAGTGTTTCTTTTAGGTCCGCGCGTTGTTTTGGGTCATGATCTAGGTAAGATCAATTTTGTGTTATTAGGGGGATGTTTTCCATCACGTCCGCGCTTTCACTATAAATTGAAACTCGCTGGGCAGTCTAGCTACCCTTGTTGATTGATCAACACAGCCAGAAGAATGAATAGCAGAATAGTGAAACTGTTAGAACTCCAGATGCACCTGGAATATGCCAGGCGCATAGTAAACGAACTATCAGCGGAGGCTATCATAGAAGAAGCAAGAATGAAAAAAGAAGAGGAGGAGAGAAGAGAGAGGGAAGAAGAGGAAAAGAAAAGAGAAGAGAGGATGTCGTTCAATATTCCCGAGACAGAGGATTGGGGTGATGAAGCGAATCATCCTCCCTCTGCGCTCCCCAGAAGAAAGGTGAAAGAAGACTGGGGAAGAAGATGCGTGTGTGGCGCCAGGCCAGGAAGGTGCAACCATTAGATAGGTGCATCAGGAGTTAAAAAAAACAGCCCTTTTCAGGGCTACCCAATACTCTAGAAAAGAAATAACTATCGATTTGCCAATGTGTGTAGGTAGAGTAGTGTGAATATAAACACTAACTCTTTATGAACAGTGGAAGTGTGTGTGTTTGTGTGTTGGTGTTTGTAAATGCTGAAGTAAGTTTGTGTGAATAGTAGATTAAGGGTTCATTTATTGATTCTTAGTGTATGTAGAGAGTATAGTTAGGGTTATATTATATGAAATGAGAAAGTAGGGGGATGTTTTCCTTCACGTCCGCGCGTTGTTGGGTCATGATCTAGGTAAGATCCATTTTATGTTTTAGGGGGATGTTTTCCTTCACGTACGCGCTTTCACTATAAGAACCCACAGTGTTCGTCGTTCAAACCATTCTGCAAAGAATAAAAAGAAGATGGCGTCAAACCAAATGGACAAAATACAAACCTTGCAAGACGTTTTAGACAACTTAGGAATAATGGAACAGATGCTAATAAGACTGGTTGAAGACCATTATTCCTATAGTCCCCATCGTGTAAAGATGGAAATTAATAACTTAAGAAAAGCAAAGGACAAGATTAGTGGTGTCATGAAAGAGATAAAGGAGGAGAAGGAGGATGAAGAGGAAAGAATAAGAATACGCAAATGGAACGAAAAAATTGAAAAAGAAGAAGAAAATAAAAAGAGGAAGAAAGAAGAGGAGGAAGAGAAGAAAGAAGAGGAGGAGAAGAAAAAAAAGAAAGGGAAGAAGAGTGTAGGAGATAAAATAAGAACTTGGTGGAGAAAAAGAAGAAATTAGAAGAAGAAGAAAACCCAAAGGCCCTTTTCAGGGCCCATATTTCTCGAAAAGAGATAGCCTTTGAATTGCCTACCCCTTTTTATAAAAATTTAAATTTAAATTTTTAAATTTAAAAAAAATTTAAAAAAAAAAAAAAATCCCATGTTCAATTTCCCTTGACGCTAAAGCGACCCACGATTTTTCTCCATGTTAATTTCCCTTGATGCTAATCCGACCCACGATTTTTTCTCCATGTTAATTTCCCTTGACGCTAAAGCGACCCACGATTTTTCTCCATGTTAAATTTCCCTTGACGCTAAAGCGACCCAAGGGTGTTTTTAATGCTAATTCCCATTGACGCTATACCTACCCCCTTTACTACTGACGTTCAATCGATATTATCTTGAATACAAACTGTATAACAGTTAAAGGGAAAATATTCCATGCTTTCGGTATCAAACTGCCATGGATTCCCATCTGTAGCCGTTTTTCAGTCTTGGATGATGTTATCATCCCTCCCAACAGTCAATGCATTTTCCCTGGAAACGTATTGGTCCAGATTTTAAAGAAATGGAACCAGCACCGAACTTCATACAAAAACATGAAATATTGTAGACTAAAACTGTTGTCAATTCTACTTTGGTTACTGTACCCTTGTGGTTTCTAAATATTACTGATAAGGGTATAAACTTTACAAAAACACTGTAGTGGCCACAATTGATGTAATGACGTTGTGTAATGAACAACAATCAAGTTATGTATTGAACAAAAATCTAATGTAAGTGATGTCAAGGTCACATAATCTTGCCTAGGTAAAAACACAGTATCTGAACATTTAGACTAAATATTCCAGGAGTCCTGAAAAGGAATTACATGTGACTGAACGTGAAGTTCTTAAATACCTACTAATGGAATAGCAGTACACTTTCTCAAGATCAAATGATGACATGGATTTAACATATATAGTTGAACAGCATGTTAATACAGCTGATCCACCACCTACTAGGCACCAACAAAGAGTGAATCCGTTAGCTTGCATGAAAGTACAAAAACAAATTGAAAATATGGCAGAAAAAAGGTTAATTGAGGAATCTAATTACCACTGTTTTTTTTCCAGTTGTCTTAGTAAGAAATAAAGATAATGCCTTGAGATTTTTTAATAATTATATAAAACGTAGCTAAAATTACAATAAAAGATAGCCAATTATCTTCCCGAGATGGACAATCTTGATAACAGTGGTTCTCCAGCCTTGGCCTAGGTTGCTACTGAAGACAGACCCAAAACCGCTTTCTCTGTAACAGGTTTATTACGCTGCCATGTGGATTATGTACATGACTCGCAACATTAGAATAGTTTACGGAAAAGACCTTATCAGAGCTATCTTGGAAATTATGTTTAATCTACCTTGAGGGTTTTATATTCTTTAAAACATTTTATGAGCATGTAGAAAATCTACGTTTTTTAAAGACCTACGATTGCAAACCTTACGATTAACCCCCTAAAATGTGCTTTATTTTGAAACAGTATCCTTCTTGGAGCATATTGTAAGAAACAACGTCATTGTTATTGATTCTTTTACAGATAAAACTGTCAACAACTGGCCAAAACCCACAAATCTGAAAGAGATTAGACAATTCTTTGTCCTATGTTCATTTTACAGAAAGTTTGTCGACGAATCTGTTGATATAGCAGGATCTTTTCACAAACTTACCACGCAGAGTCAAAGATGGAATGAAGCCTGCCAGGCTGCCTTTGACGAACTGAAGATGGTTTTGACAAGGTCTCCAGTACTGGCATATCCAATACCTGATGACTTGTTTATAATGGACACAGATGCATCTAATGGATATCTGGGTGCCAATCTGTCACAAACACAAAATGGAGTAGAAAAGGTTATATGCTCTTACAGTAAAATGTTTAACAGGACTGAAAGGATATACTCGTATGACTCGTAGGGTACTGTAAGCCATTGTGATTTCTATAAAAATTTTCCATCCTTATTTTTATGGAAGATATTTTAAAGTTAGAACAGATCATTCTCCAATATGGCTGTTAAGCTTTAAAAATCCAGATCGTCAGGTTGCCATTTGGATTCAATTTCTGTCTTCCTATCAGTTCAAAATACAGCATCGAGCTGGACATATTCATAACAATGCGATGCATTATCTTGCAGGCCTTTTCTAAGTATGGAATGTAATCACTGTACCCCAGCAGAAAAAATATGAAAATGCAGATAGTAAAACGTCACAATCATAAGTCAGATTCTTCCAAATACTACAGGATACATACCAGGTCCCAGGATCCACATGCGAACACTAAGAATACTTTCTATGAACATTATTAAATAACAAATGAGAAAACACATAATAACAATAACATTGATACAATAAATCATAACACTGATTGCTTACAAAAACAGGATCCCGTACTAAAACATGTGATATCTTGGGTAAATAGTGGTATGAGACCCATAGGGTGTGAGATTTCCTACTTAGAACAAAGTACTAAATATGACCGGGCAAGATTTGACTCCTTGGAATTATACAATAATTTGCTATTCCGTAAATGGGACCCAGGTCAATGGAGAAAACAAAAATTGAAAAGAGTTATTCCCCAAAGTTTAAAAAATGTTGTTTTGAAGCAGTTACACGATATCATAACAGGCAGTTATTTTGGATTAAAGGTAAAATCCTTTTAAAATTAGAGAAAGATATTTCTGGAACAACATGAGCAAAGATATAATACATTGGTATAATGTTTATGACCAATGTGCTTGTTGGAAGCCACTTCATAAAAAAGGAAAAGGACCTATGAAGTCCTGCGATGTTTGAGTACCCATGGAAAGATGGACTATTGATGTGTCTGGTCCTTTATGAAAATGTAATGAAGGGAATTTATATTTATTGGTGACTGCCAACTATTTCACAAAATGGGTTGATGCTATCCTCATTAGGAATTAAAAAGTTACAACTGTTGCATTGAAATTGTTGAAAGAGTAGTAACCATTCTTGACTCCCCTCTCCGCAGGCTGTTACATTCAGTCCATGGTAATAACTTTTGAGTCCGAAGTATTTCAGGAAGTTTTGAAAAATACTTGGAATAGAGAAAACCCACACAACCCTTTACAGACATCAATTGATGACATGGTAAATAGAACAAATGAATCAATACATTCAACTTTTGTTTCAAGGACTAAGAGAGACTGGGATGAGCGTACTTACCTTCTCATGATGGCATAAATGTCAAAAGTGCAGGAATCAACAGATGTATCTCCCCGTGGGATGGGATTTGGTTGAAACATACATTTACCAGTAAATCTTGTTCTAGACAGAGTTGAAAGTGAAATAGAAAACAAAAGCTGATTATACATTGGGATTAAGAAAGAATCATGACAGAACAGATGATGACAGAAATGTCATGAGAAAAGATCATGACAGAAATGTCCAGCTAAATCCCATGAAAAAGAAGATTTTGTGTGATCGTATAATGCACATACAAAAGGCAGGGGTAACACATTACACTGTCTATAGAAAGGTACATTTCTCGTAACACAAAAGATAAATAATTTTATCTTTCGCATTCAGAAGTCTCCAAAATCAAAACAAAGTGGTTCATTATAATTTGCTTAAACCTAACAGAGGAGATAACAAATCAAGCTCGTTGAATCATCTAGTGCAGTGTGACCCCGCTATAGCTCGCTCCGTTATAACATGAATCAGATATAAAAAGCTCTCGAAACTTCATATACATATATATATATATATATATATATATATGTACCTTTCTCCTACACAATGTTTTTGGCATCTGAAAATCACCAAAAGTAACGTGTAAAAAGAATAGTAACATTTTTGGGGAAGTGATCATGTATGAATTCTAATATAAGACGATCGTGGTATCGCCCCTGCAATGTAATATACATACATGTATTTTTCTCGTACTTGAAAAGAAAACGTTCTTCTTAAAAGTAGGAAAATTGCGTGTACAAAGTTTATTCAGGGATCACGCTGGGCTTCGCCAATGTCGCAAAATGCGATTTATATTTCTTCCGCGACATTATTGACTGTTTAAACTTGAATATAAACTTGTGGGTTTGTTTTGAAGATATTCAGAGGCATCATGGAAGGAAGCCGCAAACTTAATATAAAATGCACTGGAATTTATCTATTGTTAGAGATACACATTCTTTGTTCATATTGATAAACAATCCCAAAAGGGCATTCTTATGGCATAATCCGCTTTTCCTAACATCTGGCCGGAGTATTATATGCTGTGAGATCTCTGCCCTTTTTGTTCTTTTTTTTAGAAACGTTTCTGGTTACCCGACCGGTAGCGGATATCAACCAGATGAGGCACTCATTCATAATGGATATATCGACCAAATAGTGTTGTTCAATAATCGGCTGCTAGCTGGTAATTCTTATACTTTTTTGACTGACCTCTGTGTGTGTAAAATTCCTTTTTTTCGCTCATAGGGTTGCATAATACTGAACACTCATATTTTCTTCAGTATTCCCTATCAGAACAGAACAGAACACCTTTCTTTTCATCGTCTGTTGGCCTTTATCTAAAAATGTCTCATACATGCACGGAAGGCTGCATCGCTCTACCAGCAATGTAAGAAAAAAGACCACAAAAAACAATAAAACAACTGGTGATTTACTTGTTGGTCTACTTAAAACATGTTCCCAGAACACATATATTTGCTATAAATTTAAAGAAACAGATCACATTTGAAGCACATATCATTCTGAATAAATATTAAGCAAATGAAAACAATTCAGTTTCAATAAATATTCTACAAGTATTTGATCTTGCCGCCGCAATAGATTACAAGACATCTTTTTGGTCCCCCAAAGTTGTTCTTTAGCGGTAACTTCAATAACACATGCACCCTTCATCAAATAAAGCAACCTAGAATCTTCAAAAAAACAAAACAAAGCACCTTTTATCAAAGGAAGTCAGCATCAAACTTAAATAAAAACAATGGAAACTGATAGATTGTTGCATTTTCCAAAGTGACTGGAACACGTGTACTGTGCCATGAAAGTTTCATTATTGCAGGAACAAAAGTATGCGTACTGTTGCTACCAATGGCGGCATAAAACACAAATTAAACTTTATTTGTTCAAGGTTTCGTTTCCCTGTCAATAGCCTCATCCCCTGGGTAGCCTCGGCAAAATAGTACCGTCTCCATCAGAACAAAATCTAGTCCAATTTAAGTACATATACATGCAGCATGTAAACAGCTACAGCCATATGCTACTTGCGACAATTGTATTGGGTGACAATCAGATACAGATCAAAACAAGGACTACATTATTTTTCTAAAATTTGTCATATTTATCTTTTCTAACCGGATGTAAGTCATACATGAAGCTTATAATAAGTGTTCTATACTCGAATTCATGGATTTGTTATACACAAGTACAGTACTTAATGGCTTATGGAATGTACTACACAAATGTCAGTTTTTAACATACAACTGTTTTTCAAACTACTTTGTCTTAATTGAATTAAAAGCATTTACTTTTCTGCCTGTTTGTATCACCTTTCCCCGCCATATATTAGGTAAGTGCATAATTTTCTTCGGCTAACTGACTTGGTTTGCTATAACCTGATCGGGTTCTAGGGATCCCAATTACCTTGTTATTACTTCTTGTACACATAGCAATATTCTTTTCAAGTTCTGTCTTATACGTTTCACATTTTGCTTCCAGATTACAAGATTCAAATCACTATATGTAAAGACCTGGAATTTGCCAGACTCCACAATTGTGAAAGGCACATTTCCACTGCACACTCTGGATTTGGGAACAGGTGCAGTATGTGGAAATCAGCTCAAGCCACCATGACCCTTGTCAAGACAGCCAATATGAAGTTTGGCAGAGAGAGAGAGAGAGAGAGAGTAAGAGAGAGAGAGAGAGAGAGAGAGAGAGAGAGAGAGAGAGAGAGAGAGAACATAGGAAAACCAGCAAAGGAAAACTTTCTGCTAATGAGAAACCGTCAAAAGAGGAGGCAGGAAGACGTAATACAGCCATACAATAAAAGAAGAAAAGTAGTGCTGACAACAGACATCAATAATGAACGATCTAATACCTTCATACCAATAACATCCAACTCCAACCCCATGAACAACACTCAAAAACTTCCTCTATATCAACTATGCTTATACCCAAACCAATGCCTGCTGAATCATCTGATACAACCAACAATCCCACAGCTAGCGTTTATGGGAGATACACTCAAGTGTTGATAAATTTACTCTTTCAATTTCTTCTTCATCCTCATCTTCTTCTTCTTCATCTGAAAGAATTAGACTTCACTCAACTGGTGCTGGTACACATATGCTAGTCACCCTTCATTACCAATTGATCAATAACTAACCAGGCTGGAAACCCCTGTAGAACAGGAAGCATCTGTAGTGCAGTCTTCTTCCATCAAGTCCAGCTATGGGCAGGATCCAGAATAGTATACAAAGAAAAATGACATGGCTGATTCCACTAAGTCTGCTTGTTCCATTAAGTCAATCCTACTAGATACAGATGCCCTGTCAATAATACAGTATATTCAGAATGTGAAGTGGAAGGACACAAGGAGCAAACTACTATACAAAAACCTACCAAGTCCTTAAACAGACTTATGGGTACGGAACACATGCCATCACAGAAAATAATTATCAATGCGAGTGGAAACTGATTTGAAACTTCCGCTCCAACCATGCAGGCAGATCCATCATCACTACAGAGCAACATGATAACTAAGGAATCTCCTCTTCAGCTCCATGAAGTGGATAAAGTTTATACATATGCATTTTATTGACCATGACCCAATGCATTTTAGAACTATCCTGAATTATCTATATACACTTAGAGGACATTCCATTAGAACTCCATTTTAATGTACTATCTGGCTTGGAGAAAATAATCCAAGATGGACTTAAAAACATCTAGACATCGTATGTAAAATTACCTTTAGGCCACAAGACAAAAAGTCTTATTATCTTTGGCATGAAAAGCTTCCCACATTAAAACTTTTAATAGGAACCCAATGCTCCTAATATATGTTGCTGCAAATAATGAATGTGTCATTTTATGCCTTTACATAGTTTGGTGTTGAGCACCACATACATGTATATAATTTAACAGAGAGACAGACAGATAGACATATTTTCCCATAGGTCAGAAATGTCAAAAAGTATAATGTTGTTTAATATTAAATAGTATGTATGAACTAGTCCAATAAATCAACCCAACCCCCCAAAAATTGTGTTGATACTGATGGACGATATGTGGGTCTGATGTGACCTGTTCATTAAAATTACAAATCTAAATACATATATAATGTTATGAGACTTAAACCACTTCACACGCCAAGGTTCGATTGGTTATTGTAACGTATCGGAACCTTGGCCAGCGAAGATGAGACTTAAACAGCGTGAGTCCATGTTATTATTTCATATTCATTTATGGAATGATACAAGAATGCCAACGGCTGTCGCCTATTGGATGAACTATTTTTAACGCAAAGTAATTTAATCTCCTTCAGGTATAGCAGTTTTATAGCAGTGGATACAAAATTTAAATTATTTTGTAATGGGATGATCTCAAAGTGTTACCGAATGAAAATTAACGTAATAATATCGCTGTCTGTCTGTCTGTCTCTTAAATTAAAACATAAATGATGAGGTCTGTTTCTTTACATTGATAGACACATAATCATCTCCGATATATACTTCTTGCAAGTTTAATGTTAATAGGTGAAGCTACAAATGAGTTATCATGAGTAATACAACTTAATGAAAGCACCAGCATGGAAAAGAAAAAACCCACATATACAGCTTACTTAGCAGAAAAGGAAAAAAATGCGTGTTTCCTGTTCCACTGCTGTTAATGATATGGTATTTACGATGGTATTTATTTTTTAACCCATATATTAAAGGCATATATATATACACACACTTTACTCAGTGCTTCAAGTAATGGGCTAAACCATCTCAAAGCATCATATATATTATACTGATTATTATAGAATCATTATAATCAAAAATGTCCCGGAACTAAATCTTCATATACATAACAGTACTAGTAAACCAGATGTTATATGCCTTCAAGCGTCCCGCTTGAATACCCAAACTAAACATATTCTGAAGATCCCCGGATTTAATACAAACTACGTTTAAGACAGGCCCCAGAGACAGCGGGGAGGCGAATTGGCCATATACGTCTGCAATTCCGTCTATTGGGGGCACAGAACCTCAGCATACTATAGAATGGTAACCAAAATTCCAGATATTTAAAATGAATTCAGGCATCCACCACCTAGAGATAATATATCTGTACAAACACGGTGGAAGCAAAATAACCACACATAACACCTACCAAACAATCATAGAGGACAGAGGAAAACACTATTATCTGTGGAGATTTTAATGTTCAGTAAACTCTGTGGAGGGAACCATATATACAGCAAGGGAGCGAATATAGAGAGATGGATTGCGGCGTCGAACCTAGTAGTACTAAACAACGATGCATATACTATAATAATTCCCGAAAATGAAAAGCTATCAATAATTGATATAACGATAAACAACACAAAGACTGCATACATATCCATCTGGGAAGTAGATCAATCAAGCACCCTAGGCAGCGACCACTTCCCTATACATACTACCATAACACTAAAAATACATAGTAATACCAACTTTCAACAACCTAGATGAAGGTACAAAAAAGCAGACTGTGCGACATTTCGATTTCTCTGTGAGGCGCTTGGATCGAGGACATATTGAACATTCAACGGTAACATCCTTAAAACCCTGTCCTCTAGTGCCGTGCAATGCCTGCCCAAACTACTAGGAATCGAGGTCAAACAGTCTGCCCAATGGTGGAATGACTTCGCGAGCATGAGTAGCAGGCCAACCACTCCATACAATTCCATAAACACAGCATCAGTGCGACACAAACACACAGACCCAAGCGTTCACTGACTTGGGCGACCACTCTAGCCCCTTGAATTTTGGTTTCAGTATCTATGAATGGAAAAAGGCACTAAGCCCTAAAAAAACTCTCCCGGAGAGGACACATTAGAATATGAGGTCTACAAAAATCTTCCAGAGTGCACAGTACTGACGAACTTTGGGGGTCTGCTGAATTAAACAGGGCAATTGTGGGCAATCGGGGGTAATCCCACATGATTGAAAAAAGGCTATTGTAATCCCGATCCCGAAACCGGGAAAAGATCCAGTAGATATAAACCAATATCCTTAATGAAAAACTTCTGCAAGGTCATGGAAACAATGATAAATAACCGCATCAAGCACCAAATAGAAACCAGTAATATGTTATACCAAAATCAAAGCGGATTTCGCAGCAGGCGATCCACATTAGACCAACTTGTGCAATAAGAATCTTACATCAAACTAGCTTTTAATAAAACAAAGAAAAGCGTTCGACATCTTACCGCAGTCATTCCCGACCTTGAAAAGCCATACGAACTAATTTGGACTAAAGAACTCATTGCGAAATCAAACTATTACGGTCTAGCAGGACCAATCCATAAATGGAAAGCAAGCTTCTGAACAGGTCGGCAGATTAAATCCAAAGTAGGGGATAAATGCTCAAAACCACACCAGTTCGAAAACGGAACACCCCTGGGTAGTGTTTTGAGCATTTATTATCGTGGGTAATGACTTAAAACAGTCAGTAGACTTATTGCGAGCGGAACTATCACAATTCGCAGACAACAGCGGAATCTGAAAATCGGGCAAATTTATCAGTGAAGCGGTCGTAAACGGATTGCAGATGGAAATAAACGCGATAGGAAAATGAACCGATTGGTGGGGCTTTAAAACAACACCAGGCAAGAATGTAGTCGTTATAATCTCAACAGTAAGCAGGAGACGCATAAAACCTCCTAAACTTTACGTAAACAGTTCTGAAATCAAATTTGAAAGCAAATTCCTAGAGATGTACTTTCACTGAGCTGGTGTCTAGATGTGGAAGTGATCTTAACCTCTTGAAGGACCGTAATGTAACTGATTGGAGGATGCAGACCAGTCGGATTGGATTCAGACCCAAGTGGTTATTATTAGCGTCTCCCTCATGCTGCGATGCCTAGAATCAGGAAAATCATCTAGTCGGGTAAACATACTTAAAAATACACGACTCAAGCTTGAAAGCCGCCAATAGCAAAATATCATTAATCAATGTATATGGGTCCCATCACACATAAACATACCTGGTAACGAAAAATCCGAGCAAGAAGCGAAATCCAGACTAAACGAACCTACAACCCAACAACTCAGTTACAGTATCCAATAGTTATACAGCGTTATCAGGGAAAACATGAATAAGAAATGGCAGAGAGAGAGAGAGAGAGAGAGAGAGAGAGAGCAGCCCCAAAGGCCGAAAGCTATACCTAATCCAAAAAGACATAGGTAGAAGCTTAACACCTCCAGTACCAACAAATCCACACGATTATAAAGTCATTACCAGACTAACAACGGGGAAAACGCTTGTAGCAAGTAGCTTTGGCAAATATTTCCGTGGCACAAACTGAGGGAATAAGCTGCCCACGCTATCCCACACCAGAAACATTACAACATGTATTTAATAAGTTCCTGAGTTACACCAAACAACGGCGCCAACTCCAGGACAAACAAAATGTCCATATAATAATAATAATAATAATAATAATAATAATAATGAAAATGAAAACTTAATTAGAGTCTTTAATCACTTTACAATAATAGACACCACCTTTAACATACAAATCATGATGATATGATTACAAAAAACAAACACCATGAAATAAAAAACATAAAAAAACATGCTGAACATATTTAAGGTAGGAAATATTATTAGGTCTTTAAGTTCGTTCTTGCAGTCGAAATAAGGCCTAACTCGACATCCTGAAATGATGTAACCGGAAAACAGAAATATTAACTCTATCTACAAAAACATTCTGGAATTTAGTTCCGCCTTTGGGAAAAAGGAAAAAATATAACCCCTAGCTTCCAACATCTAAATTAACTACAGCTGTCCCACCATGACCACTTTTCCACCCATGCCACGACAAAATAATTAAGTGGAGAGGCCGTAGGACCCTGCTGTTCAGCAACAACTACAATAAAACTATGTTGATTCTACATACCATTAATCCTAATCCAATATGAACATAAAAATTCCAACATCACCCCACGATAAATATTTTCCCTAGCATTAATTCCCCGACAATCGCAGAGGTAAAAGGGCCTTGATGTACAGCAACGACTCAAAAAGTAGTTGAGTAAATTCAGTAATCCAATAAATACACTGCAACCACAATGTAACTTAATAGCCCACAACACCCACCCTCCGTAGCTACAAAGTTAGACAGTCGGAGAGGTTGAAGGACCCAGATGTAAAGCTACCACGTAAATTTAAATTATGGCTATGGACAATCAGTAGACAATCCAAATGCAAAATGTCATACACTGATATCACACAGACGGCCTGTTTTCCTATTAACAACAAAAATGGATGGGTTTCCCTACGCTTAATATCTTGCTCCTTTTCCTCAACACGTTGTTGAGAAAACATATGTTGTGTTGTGTAAATATATCGCCTTCTGAGCTTGCTAGAATGTCGTCTGGCAATTTGGAGTTCACGTGGAGATTGTGTCGTCCTCAAAAACGGTCAATGATGACCTAATATATTTTATTTTAAATATATATTTTATAACATATATACAAAAAATTAATTTTTTACAAATATTAATGCTATTTTTTTCTGTAATTAAAAAATTAAAACATGACGGCATAAAATTTCAACTTGATCCTGAAAAAATTATTTGCGATTTTGAGTCATGACAAAATCGTAAATTTGAAGGTGGATATACACTATCAGCGGATTACAAATTAATTAAAACCATAGAAGAAAGCATGTTACAATCTTTTATCAACAGTGAAAGATACAAAGATGAAGACATCCGCTTTCGATCGCGATTGAAAACAATAGATCAAAATTATCTGACGAATACGAAACAAAAATGATCATCAATACACGCGTAAGACAACTGAAAAAGATTATATCAAATCGTGAAAATGGAAACGCTGACACTTATGAAAGTGAGAGTAAAAGTGAAAGGAGTGTTGAACATAACAGTTATGGCAACTGGGGACCCTGTCGTGATTAGTGATTAGCAAGAATCAGTAAAAAAAATATTCTGTTATATTTTTTATTTTTTAAATCTTTTAGATTATATTCCCATCAATCTGAAGAAACATTATTCAGATTATAATATTTATTCAGAATTAGACAATATTTTATAAGCTGATAAAATTTAATGGAGGAATGTACATGATTCATAATCTGATCTCTATCACACGTGATCACGTGATCATAATAATATCTTATTCGCTGCAGTTCATCTAATTGTTCCTTCGTCAACAAAAAGTCTTAGTTGCAGTGTTCATTACTAACTATATTAACACTAAATTGTTCTGTGTTGACTGGAAACTGTCATTATTGTCCCAATGCCGTTTTCAAGTACCTCGTCCTTGTCATGCATGAAAACTCACATATTGGTATATTATATAATATACCTCTTGATTAAATAATTAATTGTAAAACACTCTTCAAAAATATCTCGTTAAGATTTTACGTATAAATTTATATTTAAAAATTGTCCACGCAATCAATTAAGTGTCCGGATTGGTCACAAAAATTTAAATGTATTCTTGATAATAATTTTTCATGACATCGTAGATAAACAGGATTAATAAGTTCTTGCACAACCAAATATCCAGGAGGTACTTGCGGTGTAAATGTATAAAGAATATATCCTCGTTGAGCCTGATTTTATTTTTCAAGATCTATTTGATAACTGCCATCAATTACATCACAAACAAGACTGACTGCAATCGTTGAAGTTATATATACAATTCCTGGTGAAATATGACGACCTTCATCATACGGATTATTATCCGTAATCGAGCTGACCCTTTGAGACCGGGCAGGGTTTTAAAGAAACAATAAACACGTTCGTGGATGACAAATGACAATGTATTAAACACTGGTACTAATGATATGAAAATAACACAGAAAAGTATATAAAATGAATATAAAACACATATGAAATATACTTTGACTACTATGTCACATTCATGTAGTCAAAAAGTTCAGAAACTTCATGTAAACTTCATGTACACAAATATCTCTAGCAAACGTTCATATAACCAAATGCTTGTTGCAAACCCATATAATCAGCTACTGGTTGCAAACATTTATGTAGTCAGACACTACTGTCATAATCCACATGTAGTCAAACCACTACTTGTTATTGTTCTCTTACTTGTAGTCAATACACTACTTGTTATTGTACTTTACTTGTAGTCAAAACACTACTTGATTGGAAGATATACGTTGACACGGCCTTCTCACTGGCACGGTCACTTTCCCCTCCGCACTTGTACCCGTACGCTGGCACTGAATTGGTGGGTTATACTAGTTATGGCACACCAGACGTCATGGTATTCACAAGCCCATCCGGCTGCTCATAACCGGCGAGCTGAATATGGAAAATAAACACACCTTTCCAATTGTCTAATTTAATTGGAATGGGTTTTGTTGCAACTACTTTAAGAATATACGATAGGTACGAAGTATGACATAGGAATGCTATGCAATAAAAACAAACATACGTAATGCTATGACATTATTACATACATAATGTTTTCGAAATTAGTCGTGATAACGACTAGATGAAATTAACTCGTTACCACATTGCCTAGGTTATATCTTAATAAACTGAATTGCAAATACGATAAACGATGTGACCACATAATACAACAATGAACGTGCTTTTACGAAACTGAATAATTATTGTAAATAATAAAAAGAGTTGACTAAAAAAACATTCGACTCACCCAGCTGTTTGGCTTTAACGAAATTACAATGGCACCTGCCCGACAGCTGAATATGTTTAAGAGCTTCCCTCTATATTGGCTGTGCCCTTCAATATCTCTACCCGATATATATAGTAGTGCGCAATAATACATTATTTCACACGTGACGCGCGAGCAATAAAAGCGTCACGCGATACGACGAAAAATTACATTTGCAGAAATATTACGCGCGTGAAACAAGACAACCTGATTAAATGAAAAGGATGGAGGACTAAATGAGCCATATCGGCATTTCGTGTACGAGAAAAGATGCTGGTGGGGTTATTTTTCTCCATGACTGAGCAATTTGGGGAAAGTTTTCCTTGATTAGGCCGTTAAGAGATTTCTTTAGCTCGTCGGTGTTAAATCCTGGTATTATAAATTTTAGTAACTCTGCTTATTATATAGTTCTTGAGGAATAATTCTTTATATGTTATTGGCGCTTTTGTGATATTTATATCATCTTCAGCAAGTACTGTTTCAACAAAACGTTTATTAACAAACTCAAGATATGATGCAATATGTTCTAGCGTTTCAACGATTTGTTGAATCATATCACTATTATAATGACGTATGATGCGAGAAATTACATTTTGTAGCCTAATAAGTGATTTAGAGTGTTCGGACTTAATCATAATATAAAATTGCTCAATAAGATCTTTGTTAACATTTATCCTAATAGAGCTATTAGGTCATGTTGTGCAGTCGGATGCTGTAAAATAACTCTTTTTACCATCTACAGTTTCATCTATATATGTCCATGGTCTTCTTTTTCGATATTCTGGTAGTTTTATAAATATTTTTCTGTCCGTATTAAAATCATCTCGTTTCTGTTCTGATATTTCTTTATATTCTGGCGGGATTTCAGGCCAACCTTAAACAGATAAAATTGACGATTGATAAATATCTACAACGTAATCTGTCTGTAATTTATCTATATCGCAACCGATAACATTGGTTCGTGAACTGTTATAGCTATTTTATCTTCTCTTCTTCTCATAGATTTTATTCTGCGCTGACATTCGTCATTGATTTGTTCAATCTGATAACATCCTGTAGAAATAGAAACAACTAATCAGTCGGGGGTTCCATCAAGCAAATTATTCGTCTGCAATCCACCAAATGATTTTGATCTGACATTTTGCCAGCTGTAATATACTCGTAATTGTGCAAGTGCGATTTATTTCATTGGAATTCCAGTTGGTTGTTGTTGTTGTTGTTGTTGTTTTTGTTCTCGGTTTAAAGCCATTTTTCAGCACAAGATAGGCTATACATGGCGGCTAGTATAACTGGTGCAGGAAGAACCCTGGAAAACCCTGGGAAGAACCACCGACCCACGAGAAGCTACTGTCATGCGTTCCCACATACCCACGCTAGCCGAGCCTTGGACTCGAACCCACGCAGACATAGGTGAGATGGCAGTGATCGGGAACAGTGAGCGCTTTAGACCACTCGGCCACTCGGGGCCCCGGAATTGCAGTTGGAAAGTGAGCACTACATTCTGGATTAGTTGAGCTTACTGATATCATCGTGATTTTTGACGGAGTTGTGTTCGTTTAGATTTGTTGAAACAGGTCGCCTGACGATGTCAGTGGAGTTGACATTATTATTTAAATTCTGATTTGCTAAATCAATCAGAGTCATTGCTACTTTGTAGCTTTAAATCATCTCCGTAAACGCAAAATCTGATATTTTTCCATCACTAAGACTTGTTGAAAATAACGAGGATAATATGGAGTATGCTAACGTCGATATGTGTAATTTTATTATATGATTATGCAATTTTGCATTTGTGCACGTGCATATTTTTTGGCGATGATATTAAGAATACCGGCAATCGTAGTTGCAGCTGAAACATATATTATTACAACTGCTGGTGATGTGATTGTTATGGTTTATAATACTACGTCGGTTCCTGTAATAACAGCAGACGCGGAAAAACCAACTATATCAACAATAACTACACGTCTGTGATATTTCTTTACTTTTACTATATACTCGTCAACGATATTTTTTAATTTTGTTTGCCATTCACGTGCTTGATTGTATCTATAATGTTGCGCTGCAACATCGCGTTGAACGTTGATCGAAAGGTTCATTATTTTTATTTAGTAATCAATTGAGGTGTTTCAGCCACAAATTCCAGACATCACCAGTAATACTCTGCGGTTAATTTCTTATCAGCTGATTCTAGTATAAATGTTTCTTCGTCTCCGCTATTTAACACAATAGACACTGTTCCAGAAAACGTATCGGTTGAGTGGCGCCAGGGATACGTAGTGTATATACTAAATTTTGCGACGCTGAACACAGACAGCTTATAAACAACAGTGACTTCCGCGGTATGTTTGATAGTGTTATTTTGCTGTGACAATGTTGAGAATCCTGATGACACTGTTGGTAATCTGCTTACGGGGAATTTTAATCACATTAATTATTTTAACAATAACAGGAATTCCACTTATGACATCTTTTAGTATTTTTTATTTAAATCGCTTCAATATCTGACAACGCTGTTTTAATACCATCGAGTTTTGTGTTAAAAACAGAGTTTCACTTCAACAGTCAACGGGGTACCAAAGAAATCATCGGTGATTTTACTGAGTTTTTGAAAATTTCTACGAATTTTCATAAACATATTTACGTGAACGTCATACTCAGCTTGTAGCGTGGATAACTTGTTATCTACTTTATTATAGTCAACGTCTACATATATTTTTGCTGTTGCGGAATCTTCATCAGATGTTGGATCTCTTCAAACAACTATCTTATTTCTGTTCATGCTGAGTTCGCCTGTCATTATATCACCGGTGTTCCACAAACGATTAGTAACGCTTCTTGCAATTTCATTTCTAATAGTTGCGAATGATATACTTGAGTCTCTGAGTCTATCGCCGTCAGTAAATACTGGAATATTATCCGTAGTAGCACCAATAACTCTACGAACTATGTCATTCCATTTGATATTACTCGTCTCAAAAACACAGTATTTATCCTGAAAATAACAACTTCGTCTCGGTCACCTCTAGAGAGGTTCATAATGTCGGCAAGTTCATTTTTAGTCTCGTAATTTGACAAATCAGTATCATCTTTCCTTTCTCGTTTTTTTATAGAAGAAGATATTTCGTAAATATCAACCATTATACCTTAAGGTCTGCTTTAAACGATTAACGGTTACTTCTATAATCATGCACGACTTTATGAGGAGGTAATGCTGATGAAGATATAGCATTGAGTACATTAATTACTTTACAACCAAATATTGGCGGATCAGTTAGTGTTTATGTTGGTAATGTTGAATACGAGATTGGGATATTTGTTTACTGTGTTTGTATGTTTTAAAACTTTAATTGGTGGCGCTATCCCATACGAATCAAACTAAACAATTCCACCTGGATCAGTTGTGTATGCAAGCCAGTGAGTTACTGGACCAGAACTATTATCGAGATTAATAATATCCGTTTGAACCTCGCCTGGTTTGAAAAATAACTGATCACACATAAAAACACTTCTGAAGTTTTTTATATTTAATTTTTTTTAGCAGCATCAAGTAAATCAAAGTTAGACATTAGACGGATTAACCAAGGGTTCTTGGAAGTCTTAGACCTTTTCCGTATCGATAAGGGGTTCCTGGTAATATTAGACCCCTTCCCTGTTTTATATCTTTTTCCTGCTATTTTAGCAACAAGCATACCACCAACCTTTCCGGCAGTACCGCTTTAAACACCAAGTGCAGCTGTTTTTGCAATGGCTTGGGCTGCAGCGGCTATTAAACTTGGTATAGCTACAAGAAGTGGAAACATACCGCCTGTTTTAATTGATTCGTTAATGGAACTCGCAAAAAGATGAAGTTGAACACCGGTTTTTGATTCTAAAGCCTTATTAAAATGTTTAAGTTGAGTCTTGGTTAATGATAATTTGTTTAAACCACCACTAGAAATTTGATCTTTTTTACTGATATTTTTGTTCCGTATTTACTTGCAAATTTTGATTTTAAATTTTACCTGACCGGAAGTCTGAATGACATTAACGTGACTATATGACATTTTTAAAATATGATAAGTGATTTAATTTCATGTTTTCTGCTCGAGTTTCAATAACTCTCATTTGTCCACCAACACCTTCAAGCAACATTTCTTTGTCTCTAAGCATAACATCAATTGCTCTGTAGTTACGAATAGCTCCAGCATGTCTATCTGCACGAGCTCGAAAGTGAATATCACGATAAATTGTCTGGAAAAATGAAGATGTTCCAGCGAAAAGCAATAAATCGGATACAGATTTGTTAAATCAAGTTGTGATATTTGCAAACCAGTATCTATATTATGATCACGTCCCATAAATGTCATTACCCGATGATATGCACGTGCTCCATGATTTAATTCAAAATTCAATAATATATCTTCGGATGGTTCTGATGTCGATTTATTCTTAAAGAACCTTCAAAAACTCCAAGTTTGTCAAATTCATATGACTTTCTTCCTCGTTCAGTATTTTGAAAAACAAAAAAAATATACCTTGGCGCAGAAACACCTTGCTGAGATGCTATGTGCCACGTGAATAAACCATTAACATTACTTTGAACACTCTCTGTAGTTACTGTCAACCATGATAATAATGAATTACCGCCTGAGTCCATAAAAGAAAGCATTTTTTTGTTCTTCAGCACTTGTTGGAGTCATTACCGGCATCCAGAACGAGATTTTTGTCAGTATTACTTTACCAGCATCCCCTGGAGCTCGCCACATAGCATCATCGTCAGTAGCCTTTCTTACAAATACAACTGTATGCATGCCCCCCACCCCTCCAGAATAACCTTTCTAACATTTCTGCAAATTCCAAAGATGTGCGACAGTGGTATCGCGCACGAAAATATGTTATTACCTCTTAGCATCGATCTACGTGTTGTAGAACCTAATATGAAGCGTGCATTAACGCTAATCATTACAGGTTGTGAATTAACATCAGCGGTGTTGTCAAATGTTCTTGGCTGTCCTATAATACACTGTCTGTTGTCACGAAAGCCAGTAATGTCTTTAGCAAACATCATTGACGGGCCAGCTGATCTTGTAATCAGAATATCTTGCTAGACCTTTTATTGTTGTAGCAACATCGACGTCTTTGGAAGATTTTCCATATTTTTTCCATCAATCATGTATGTAGCACTGTCAAACAACGCCATGATATGTTATTAACGAAACTAATTCTATCATTGTCATTATATTCTGTATTATCAACTTTCAAAAGTTCTCCTTCTGCTTAAATAAATGTTTCAGCAGGTAAGAAATATTTGCTTGTATCTTGAACTTGTAATTCAATTCGACTATGCTGATCTGGTTGTCGTGTGTCATAAAAATAATACTGATAATCACGAACATATTCATCTTTGAGAACTGGTGTCTATATCGAACGCTGGATCGGATACAAGTTTGAACATTTTTTATCATTGTTATCGTCTAACACGAAGACCACTTCCTGCTATTAAACTTCCCGTTATATTTTTTTTTCTGACTGTGGTATATCAGCCAACTCTGCTAGTTTTTCATTTACAGTTTGATTTACAATTTTACTAATTTTTGCTGGCATGTCTTCAGTACTGGGTAATTTTACTGGTTGTGCGTTTTTTCGTACTAATCGAGCTAATCTTTCTTTGATCGAGGAAAGTGCTTTACCGTCAACATTACCAATAGCATTAATATCTTTATCACAAAGAGCCTCAATAGCCTTCATCCCTAATTGTTTTGCAATCGGTATTGCTTTTGGAGCCATCCTGTTGAATAAACCTATAACACCACCGAGTCCATCTCCATAAATCGCTTTGTAAGTTGGTAGTCGTGAGTTTAATTATTTCCAGCACGTTTCCCTCCAATCAAAATTTCTAATCTATCTACGTCAGAAAGAATATTGTTAGGACAAGCAATAAGACCGCTTCCTCCTGGCGTAGTTGAGTAAAATCCATATCCAGTGGCACCTGACTTAGGTTCGTAAATTTCATCAGGGTCAGTATGTCGCTGTTTAGCTTCTTCAACAATCTCATTTACTCCTTCAGCGATTCTTTTATATCCTTCCTCTTTTCGTCTCATTACTCCCTATTTAAAGTCAATAAAATCCTGACTAGTAGCATCTAAAGAATCTCGATTTTTATGGGCGGCATATACTGTAGCGATCCGTTTGTCTGGTTCTATCCGCTCAACAAATTTGCCTTCAAATAATCTGTTTATTTCCAAATAAAGGAGCAATACCTGCTGATAATGTTCGATTATCAAGTGTTCTATGGTCATTTTCATTAAATATATTTCTATAAGAACTTGGTTTTTGCTCAGGAGGTTCTGGTTTTGATTGTTCTCGCTCTATTTGTTGCTGCGGTGGAGGAAGTTGATAGGAAGGTTCTTGCTGGGGACGTTGTGGTTCTGATTTTGTGGGTAGCCTAAGTAGTTTTTTCTTTTAACTCTTGTGAAAAATTATATATTCCCCTTATATAATAGTATAATATAGTTCATATCGTCACTATCTACCTGATCGAGTCCTTGGTGTACACAATACACCCAGTCATACCATTTATTACGACTAACATCCTTAATCTGATTAGGGTTTAAGAAATTTCTTCCTTGAGCATAACCTTACACAGCAAAAGCAGATAAATTAATTATATTTTTATGACTTTTTATTTCATCAATACCTTTATCAGTAAATTTTGCTATAAATTTAACACCTCTTCTCCCCGCTGGTTTTTCCTCTTTTGTTTCTTCTATAGATCCTTTTATATCAGCCAATTCATCAAGTATTTTTTCACCTCTGGAGGAGGTTGAGCAGCAGCCTTTTCATTTAGAAGATCTCGTAAAATCTTTTTTGGTTTTAATGTATTTCTACTATTTTCTATTATCTCTGGTAATCTGTTCTAACGTTGGGCGAAGACGTTTAATAGTCTCTGCAACTCTTTCAGCAACTTTTGTAACGGGTTTAAATAATTGTTCTCTACCTCTGCAAATTTCACTTGAGATTCTTGACTTTCTTGAAGATTTTGTCTAAGAGAATCACGAACAGGCAAATACTTTTGAATTGCATTCAATCTTTCTCTAGCTAATCTAGCTGTATAAGATTCCGTACCCGGGGTCATTACTGATATATGAATAATGATATAATTATAGCAGCAGAGAGAGCGCGACCTCAATGAGACGTTAGGCGGGTAAACGAAAACACACACAAATTTCGACACGGACAAAGTAACAAACAAAACAAACTCAAATGCTAACTCAAATATAGAAACTCTCGGCAAGTTAAAGGCTTCGGTAAGGCGTTATTGACCTTAATTTCTTCATTCTTTTTATGAGGTTTCATTTTTCAAAATGACGTTTCAGTAAAAGGTCTGTTCGCCCTCTCTGCTGCTTCAGACATTGAAACACCGACAAACGGGTTGTAATAAAACTAAAGACACTAAACCATGGTTGTGGCAAGGCTTCAGGTATTATTGAAGATGGAGTAAACAACCCATAGCAATAATAGTATAACTATAAATTATCAGGTTTAGAAACACATTCCAATTTACCATATTTCTCCTTCTATGGAAACATACTAACTTATAAAAAGTGTTCTTTCCAATTATAGGTAACACTCCCAAAGCAAATATAATACATTTATGTGTAGGGAGGTAAAGTAAGGGGATTATTAACCTTACAATCCACGAATATGAGATGTACAAACATTATGGAGTAATGTAAACTCATTGTAAACCTTAAACACCCTCTCCAATATTGGATACATGCAGTGGCGATCTAAAGTGTGTGTGAAAGGGGTGGTCCGTCTCGGGTGACAGCCAGGAGTGGGGTCGCCATCGGGAGAGTTGAAATACTAGTACGTTGCCATCTGGTAGGGTGTCTGATTCCCTGATTTGAATATATCCGAATAGTAAAACCGCGGTTTTCGTGATGAAACATATTTTATTTTATCTTTAATGCATCAATTTTAAAATTTGTACTATCCGGCATTTTTCTTATTTCCAATTTGCTTATGACACTACTGTACTGTTTGAAAATTTGCTTGCAAACGTAAAATATTTTTCTCTGTGTTTAAATTTTAAAATTATTGATGGGATGAAAAGGAAGGATCCGCTCCGGGTACCAAATAATTTAGGTACGCCCCTAGGTACATGTCAGTACCCATGGATGGATAAACAATATATGCATATGCAGTATAATTGTTTCTATTGTGTATGTGTAGTTAAAAATGTTTATATAATCCGTTACATCCGTCTTATCAAAGAATTCTACTGGCCAGGGGTCCAGGGAGGTGTCAAACGGTTGTCTCTCCTGTGACAAGTGTCAAAGAATAGCACCGAAAAGGGATCATTGACCCGTCCCCTTGGGGAGTACCTCCGTTATCGATGAACCATTTCGATGCGTCGCGATGGACTTAATCGGACCGATAAAACCCGCGTCGTCGCACTGAAATCGGTATATATCGCGTACGGCAGTCGGAAACTGTCTGCTGCCGAGAAGAATTACTCCATATCGGAATATCACGGTTCGAGCGGTACTTGTACGGACGCAAGTTCATATTGGAAAATGACCACCAACCTCTCGCCTATTTCGCGCAGGCTAAATTGTCGAATGGACGCTTGATGCGATGGTCGCTGTTCTTACAGCAGTACCAGATGCAGATTAGATACGTGAAAGGAACTGAGAACGTAGGCGCTGATTTCATGAGTAGTAGCGCTGAAATTTCATAGATCGCTTTGTAGATAATCGTATGCTGTGTGTATATTCATGTCCGTAGTCAGTGTGTAGTGTCGCTATAATTTTGTTATTTTATTACGCGCAGTAACGCGCATTTGTATTTCAAGTAATTTGTTGAATAAAATCCCGATTTTATTCTCAAGCGTGGAGGGATTGTCACGTTTGCCTGCCCGCAATTACGTAAGTCAGGAACAAAGGAATGGGTTAACGCAATGAGTATGTCGACCCTGCACTGTTATGGCGATTTTTGTTTGTACAAGAGCTGCGTCGTTATGTGTTAACACTCGCATATAGATGTTAGAAGCTTTGTTCTAAGAACAAAGGACCCTCAAAGCTATTGTAAATCTCCACGCTTTGAAAGATGGCCTGAGGCTCGCCTGTTAAATTGGACCGACTGGGGGTAGAATTGATATCCAATCAGAACTGAGGAAGGGTGGGACCATCAATTCGAACCAGAATTTAACAGTCATTCGGACTGATAACCAATTAGTGATTTGTAAGCCGTCGTACTGGTAAAGCAGAATATACTCCCTCCGAGGGAGCCACTCGTGATTTGGCGGGAAAACTCTTAGTACATTCTAAGGACAGAAAGCTTCGTAAAGGTCAGTGAGTTATTTGCTCGATTGTTGCAGAATGTTACGGCATTAAAATTGTAATTAAGTGCAGTATGTATATTTACTTACTAGAATCGTTAGTACGTAGAATTATCTTTGTTTAATTTACATGCGTACTTGAGAAATGAGCTATGATTATGTAGATTGCTCGCTCGGCAGAATTAATACTGTTGTCGTGTTTACCCCGACCCAGAGTAGCCCCAGTTTGAAACATGTATAATCAAGGTAATTCTGACAAGCCATTGTTTGATGTCAAACATTGCTGCAGGCTAGCACTAATCCGTTACGAAGATTGCCGTAGCTAGACGGGGAGAGCCGGACATAGGAGTTGCGAAGTCACAGATAGCCAATTATCACCTAGGTGTCGAAATATTTTCCAAGATCAAAAGAAGTTGCCTGAAGAAGTGGGAGTGTCTTAACTTCTTTCCCTGCAAACAGACAGACAGGTTGAACTGGCCGCTAAGACGGTTGGACAAGGTCACAACGCCACCCAATCAGAATCGAGATAGGGGAGAGACCTTGATTTGGGTAGAATGATATCCCTGCGTCTTCCGGCAAGAGTTAGTTCGCTGAGGGAAATTACCCAGAGAAGAGGTTAGCGTAACTCTGAATAGCCATTCGTTATTGGCGGGAAAATCTTAGAGCAGGAAATTCTAAGTAGAAAGCTTCAAATAAGGAAGCTTTGAGGGACAGACCAGTTTCAGTTTGGTCCCGTAGTCTCAGATAGAGAGACGGAGGAAAGGAGAAGAAGGTGAAGTTGAAGTCTGGGAGCGAAATTGGAGGAGGAGATAATAGACAGGGAAAGGAGAAGAAAGGAGAAGTTGAAGTCTGGAAGCGAAATTGGAGGAGGAGATAGTAGAGAGGGAAACGGAGACAAAGGAGGAGTTAGAGGAACGGAAAGAAGGAAGGAATCAGCGGGAAAGAAATAGATGAGTAGATGCAAGGACAGGGGGATAATCGAACTCACACTGTAAATCACGGGATGAATTAGGCTGTCACTTGGTCGAGGAAAAGACGAGTGATTGGAAGTTATCGTTTTAATTATTCGAATTTATTAAATTGTTATTGATTGAATTTTCATTTTCGTGTTCTCTATAATTTAACCGTCGGCATTGCTGACTAGGGGCTCAGAGCTGTAAATCTACCTAGTCACTAATTTAACTTTCTAACCTAACGAGCCAAGGTGGAACTTTCATCATAATTTAATTAAATTATATTGGAAGAACCCCACCCCAATACGTGCAAACGTCACAACTGTATTTCGCTATTTAGTTACTTCGTAGTAAATTAGTGTATTTATTCATGTGATATTCTAGATTTTGCCATTGTGAATTAAATGGTAGCTTGTAAAATGGCTGCAGTGTGTAAATTTAAATAATATGAATATTTGAATATTTGTGTACACTTTTGGGAGTGTAATGTACAGAAACGAATCGGATTATTGTGATATTGTTGAGAATAATGGGATTAAGGAAATATATATATTGATGTGACGCAATTTAGTGATTTCTGTATGATAAGCAGGGTACCACTCTTCTTGCAACGTTGTTTCTATAAGAACGTGTGCGTTTTTCGATGTGCACGAATGCGTGACCAAAGATGTAGATAACCTTGGTCTGATGATTGATTGATTGTTGATGGCTAACACAAATGCTAACGTCATTGTCTTTTTCGTAGGAAGCTTTTGGGGACAGAGTAGTCAAGTCCCGAGTCTCAGAGAGACAGGATAGAAGGAGGCGGAGAACAAGCTCCGTTGAAGGAGAAATAGAGAATAGAAGTAGGCGGGGAACAAGCCTCGCCGAAGGAGAAAGAGAGAAAGAAAAGAAGGAAGAGAAAAGAAGACAAAAGGAGAAGAGGTCAGGAAGAATCGGAGAACGCCGGAAGGAGGAAAGCAATTGGCGTACTAAACACAGATGAGTAGAAACCAAATACAGGGGAAAGCCATCTCACACTATAATCACGTGATGAAATAGGTTGTCACACGGTCGAGAGGAAGTAGATTGGTTGAGAAATTAATATCATTTAATTTGTATTAAATTGTTATTCTTTTGCATTTCACCTTTGTGTTCTTAATAATTTAATTGTCGGTATTGCTGACTGGGGGCTCGGAGCCTTACCTCTCTCTATCACTAATTTCACTTCCTACAAAACGAGCCAGGGTGGGAATTCCACAGTAATTCAAATAAATATTGGGAGCACCCCACCCCAACGCATAACAATGAGTCACATAGAACTTCACAGAGTCTAACGTTTTATCAATCAAGTACGGCGAAATCTCTGACAGCATGAAATCACCTTATCGGTAATATAAATATCATAAATAAGGTGATTTCATGTTGTCAGAGATTTCGTAGTATTTTAATGATAAAACGTCAGACTACTGTGATCGTACTTGTCATGACAGTTTTCTTTTGGTCAATTACTAGGTTCGGACGAACATTTTTAAATAAACGGTGTCTGATTGTTAACCGACAATAGTTAAAGGTAAAGAGCAGTCCTAACACTAACCTCTGAATTAAGAGAGGCAGCTGCAGGTAACATCTCATAAGTCTTTGATATATCTCGGCCAGGGTACGGCCCCGCGATCCCTCTCATCCGAGGAGGACGCTCTAATCACTTAGGTTACTGGAACGGTCTTTTAACAGTGGGAATAATCAGAATACGAGTGCCGGAACAATGAAGCACACACTGTGGGAAAAGCAGCTGCCAACCCAAACAATTAATATAAATGCCCCAAATCCGAACGCACAGAAAAGAAATTGCCATCCCCAATAAGCAAAACCAATACAAATAACTTCAATACCCCTACCCCTCCCCCTACCACAAAGGAAACACAAAAATCTTCTAGCATACTAGCACACACAGTACATTAACATCTATAACTGACATACAACACAGCATTCACACACCTACCCTTGCCGAAACACACACACACACACACACACACAATCATCATCATCTAATTATCACAGGGGGCTTCATTTTGACCCAAGGAAGCCCTCTTTGGACCACATATCCTGTACCCTGAAATGACATTGATTGGTTTTGTTTACAAACTGACAGCGTCGCAACAACCAAAATAAGATCGCAGAAATCAACGGTTGCAGCAAGCCAAACCGATTTGGCAGATATCTCGGAAATAACAAGTTCGCATAGTACAGGAAAAAGAACAACTACCACAAGCAGTGCCGAATTTAGATATAGCGAGGCCTTAAGCTATGGCAAGCTGTAGAGGTCCTTTTTAGTATAAAATAAATTTGAGAGGCCCCTTCAGACTGTGAATTCAGACTGAGGGGCCCTAAGCTGTAGCTTGTGTAGATTATACCAAACTCCGGCACTGCTCACAAGGCAAGAAAATTCTCAACTTGACTCTCACATGTTTGGCATTACGTTTGGAAGTGGTCGGGACAAAAATAGAAACTAGAAAGATTTGGACAAACGTAAGTCTGCTGTTTGTGTGAAAGGTCAAGGCCTTGGTCAGAAGAAGACGGACGGGAACATTCGGCGCGCCCTTGTTTTCTGTTGTTTGCTCTGGTGGCATGGAATAGCGGTTAATTGCATAAATTAAATAGCACGCAAACGCGTGCACGATAGGGAATCGTGCATACCAAAAGGCAGTATACGACGATCATCCAAAGAAAGAAAGGGGTTTAGCTGGAGATGGGGAGGGGGTATAACACTTAAGGATCTTAAGCTCTCTCACTTACAGAGGTTATGTTAGTTGTTGGGCGGGATGAGTCATGGAAAATTAATTTTTAACAGTGCTTACTTCATACCATTATCAGATTACTACAAATATGAACGAAATGTGCACTTTGAATATTGTGCCTTAAATAGCCTTTTAAACATATTGTGTATATGCACACTTGTCGTGATAGGATAGACAGGTAGTCAGTTACTGCAAGCTACTGATTTAAAATAGAGATATAATTTAAGAAAGAAGCACAGTGTTATATATATATATATATATATATATATATATATATAGACACACACACAAAGGCATCAAGTTGCGTTCAACTGTTCTTTTTTTTAGTATCACAGAAGTGTCGCCCCCGATAATTCAGAAAAAAATCTATTTGTTATCAAGATCTATTTTGTGGCTTACACTGTAACTCGGGCAATGTACTCGGCCATCCGTGAAGAGTTTATTTACTTCCTTGTTCACTGTCGTGTTAAAGGCAGCAGCAAGAATAGGACATTCAAACCAGTTTGAACCAGTTGTTGTCAAATCAGTCTACATTGAATGGTCTTTTGGATGCATTTGTTCAAACGGATTTCGTCGACAGAAATGGTATGTACATGTGTGATGCTGAATGTTTACTGCTCATTCTTATTTTTTATTTGAGGGATTCGTTAGAATTAACAAGTAATATATTGCTTGATGGTTTTCTGTGATATTTGTGCGCTAATTGTGCTATGAAAATATACCTGGTTTATGGACGGGACAAGATGGCGACCATAAGTATGGATGTTTATGGTCATTCCGCATCCAAGTCGTTTTGGACCCAATAGAAATTGATCGTTTCGCACGCAAGGTGATAGTTGTTTCGTACCCGAGGCTATAGTCGTTTCGTACCCAATGCGATGGTCAGTTCGTACCCATTATTGTACACTGTCATATATACCGTATTGTCACAGTTACCGCTCCCTCTTTAATTACTAACCTCCCATATTTTGTCTAACAAACTGTTCCTATCTTAGAAATTGCATTAAAAGACAAAATAAGGGAAGGGTTGGCCAAGATTAAAAAAAATGAATAACACCTTTCTGTTTGTAATCGTTCAAATCAACAAACATTGCCAGTTTTCTTGGTTTTATTCAGTAATGACTAACATGCCTGAACAAGTTAGTAATATAAATTCACAAGGTTTTTAGCTTAGTTTAAATATTTATTTATTTTCATGACTAGTGAATTTTTTTTCATTATTTGTCATGATCTGTTTTATTTTATTATTCTTTTAAATATAATAAACAGAAATTCTCGTGCAGAGAGAGAGAGAGAGAATTCACCTTGACCTACATTTTACATATATTTAATTCAGTATTTTAAATCTGATTTTATTTGTTTTTTAAATAACTAAAGAAATGTATGTATGCGTGGATCGTTCCAGTAATGAAACGTTTATAATACTGCAAACATTTTTTTCCCCAGAACAGAATAGTAACATTACAATCAAAGGAGTAACTGAAGCAGGAACTAAGGCGAAAGACTAGCACAAAGCAGGAAGTAAGACGAAAGACTAGCACAATGATGGTTTCTTGATCAAAAGGACTTAAAATATTGTTCAAATCGTACATGCTAGAGTTTTATTCAATACGCGAAGAAAACATGTACTGGAGTAGCAGAAGATGCCACGTTATCTAGAAAAAGATTAATCAGAATTACTATATGCAATTTTGTTTTAGGAAAAATAAAACCAGTAATTAGTATAATGTTATCAAATTAATGATGCAATAATGCAATTAATTTGCCTTGTCAGTCAATTCCCAGCCGTATATGCTGATGCGACGTTTCAGTAATTTTCAGGAGGAGATGACGCCGTTCTGGTACTCTTCCCACACCGAGAATAGTCTCACTTGCATTTTGTATGTTTGTCTCTGGTATCTTCTCAATTTTTCTTTTCGCACACCAGTTGAATCAGTGTAACAATTGCAGTGGCTACTCCGTAAAAGCGGCTACCTAGCACCCATAAAGGAAGAGTGGTTTTGCCTGCTTTTGCACCAATGCTTCCTCTTTTAACTAATGTCATATTTTGTCTCCGTACAAGAAAAGGATAGTTTGCTATAAAACGCCATATTTTTCGTGTAAGAGCTAATGAGTAAACTATTATACGCCAGTTCTCGGCGAATTATCGAAAGTTAATCACCAAGGATTTACCTGCAATAACAATATGTAACAGTTTGAAATTTATAACAGTTTGAAATATGTAAGAAATATATATATTTAAAATATGATTTTGGTAGTTATATTTGTAATTCAATGTGTGTAATAAACTTCTATAGCATTTGGTACGAAAACGGTCATAGCATTGGGTACGGAACAACCATAGCATTGGGTACGAATCGACTCATTTGGTTACGAAGCGACCTGGGTACGGAATGACTTGGGTACGTAATGACTTGTTTCGAGGTATGAATAGCCATTATGAACCGATTATTTTTATAAGGTTGGAGAAACACAATTATGTACTTTGGCTCGACAACAGTGGTTTCAGCAAACGCTTATTAAATTTTAGATCATCAAACGAGTCTTTTTTATGCAATTTACTTTTCATAGTCTCCAATCCGAAACTATTCAAAAAATACACATCTCTTGAAACGTCAACATTGACCAGATTGCGTACCTTGAGACTGTCCACTTAAGATGATACACGCACAGAGACATCTGGGACATTTCGTATGAATGCGGTCTATGTACACAATTTTTGACTCCATATTTTTAAAGCTTTACATTTTCTTACTTTACATATTTATATACCTTTTACAGACATTTAACGTATTAACCTTTTATAGTTTATATTGCACTATCTGTTTATGTCAAAAGGTTTACCTTCCTGAAGTTGGCTTTTTATTTCTGTTCCAAAACTTTATGATTACCTTTTTGTAACTTAATATGACTAGGCACCCTGAAGCCAATATTGTGCTGACTTGCCATTAAACGCAGTAATATACATACATATCTAGCCAAAAGTTTGTTCCGCACAACATCGCGTATGTTTCGCATCGAATATTCACGTCAACAAGATTAAATGTTGCTAAAAATTCCTAATTGTTTTCGTTTACGAATAGTTTTCCATAACCATTCATTTGATATTTGCTGTAAAAGACTTGTCTGCAAAAGTAACCCGCAATGTTCGTCCTCAGTTCTGGAAGAGTCCATATTTTGATACTGATAAGAAACCAAATTGAGGCAACAACATTATGGCTGAATAAAGTCAAATAGGAAATCTGATCACTCCGGAATAAATAAATCTACTCTTCCATAGGTCATGGAGGCATCGACCCCGTTTTAGCATATGTTGAATTACGTGTATTATGCTCTATACAAGTTTGAATGGCGTTGAAATACTTCGTGCGCGAAAGGAATGAATTACATTTAACTACACTTGAAGACGATAATCTGAAAATTCATTGAGATACAGACACGGATATCATTCGCGATGTGCGGAACGATATTTTAGTTATTTTTGTATCCAACTGCCAAGGCACTTGTGTTTCCATAACCATTCACGTACAAGTCGTCATGATGGCTGGGTGAAATTTAATCCGATTAGACGTCGGGTGAACGTGGATAGTTCGTTACAATAGCTCAACGGAACGTCCTTTACTGTGTTTATTCGATGCCTTGGAGTCATATGTTAAAGTGTTCAATTTGTATTAACACAACAGAAACGATAATTAGGAGACGCTCTGTTTCTTAGAGAAGTCTGTCAATCTGGCCTCCCATTTCAAACATATAGCGCATTTTGTTCAAGATAATAACTAAATGCCATCAGTTATGGTTGTTTTCGTTTGTAATTGACTATCCAAGTTTACTTCGCGTCTGAAAACTGATTACCCTTAACAAAGACTAAAGGGAACATGGAGAACTTCAAAAGGAAGAGAAAGAAGAGAAAGAATAATATATAGAAGAACTTTATAAACCTTTGCAAAAATAATGAAAAAACTAAAAAGCGGTAAATAAATAAAGGGCGATTAAAATACAACCCTTCAGTCGGTCATAAAGATATTGTAATGGAATTTTAGATGGAATGCAAGATAAATGAAAGTAATAAATGCAATGGATCGTACTACGCAAGATTAAAAGGGTAAACTACTTGGTAATTTGATTCATGATTCTCTCTCTCTCTCTCTCTCTCTCTCTCTCTCAAGTAAAATTGACACCTCTGTACTGCTGGTTAATGTACCCCCTCAACCAACATAGCATGAATAAGTTAAGTCCACACTGATAGGGGAGCTGTGGTGATAGAGCATCAAACTCATAATCCAAAAGTTACACGTTTGATACCTGGGTTGGGTTCGCTGCTTCATTATGTCTTTAACCAAAACACTTAGCTCCAGTTTAATTGGCATAATATGGTCAAATAAAGTAGTGTAAGTGCTATTTCAATCAACGTCTATAACTATACGGATGCAACTGCAGATAACGTGACAAATATGTCAGCATAAAATAAATTGTACTTTCCACCGTGTTAGTTCATGGATACTGATGGATGGGGCAAGTGAAAAGTTTTAACAGCTGTTGATAAAAAGTTTACAGGTTGTGTATATGCAAACTGTTAGAGTTCAACATATTAAGGAATCTCGGTCAACTGTAAACACAGACGAAAGTTGTGGCCCCGGGTGGCCGAGGGGTCTACAGTGGTCGCCTTTACCAATCACCGCATTCGCACAAAGTGGCGGTTGAGGGACAGGTAATTAGACTACAGTATACGCCCCTCAAACTTCTCTAGCAGGGGCTAAACAACTTAAGAGAAAAATTCATAAGGCATGTATACGCCGCATTATAATATATACAACATTTCAGAAAATTATGTGTAGCATCTAGAGTTTACCAGCACAAGGAAAAAATGATCAATTCGCTTTGTGGGAACTGTTTATGATAATTTCAATTTGCTGTTAATCTCCAAAACAAGACATTCAATTGGCAGGGAATCTCTACAAAACAAGGCATCCAATTGGCAGGCAACCTCTGAACAATGAGATCCAATTGGCACGCAATCTATGAAATAAAACATCCATCGGGCAAACAATCTTTAAAATACATCTGCCAATGTGTTAGTAAGCTACACCTGACTGGAAGTCTATAAAATACAATATCCAATGTGTAGACATGTTTCAAATGGCTGGCTATCTCAGAAGTACAACATCCAAGGTGCTATTAATATTACAATAGACTGGTGGTTTATAAAATAAATAAGACATTCAACGTGCTAATGTTACGACTATAGGTCTTAAGATATGTAATAGAAAGGGAGTGAAACCAACAATATAATTACATTTCAACACACAATTTATTTTCCTATAATAAAAAGTGAAAATTCAAAAGACACTAACAGTGTTGTCAATTTAATTCCATATAATCCTAAATGTCCTATTAGAGTATCCACGAACAAAGAATGTTCCAAATGAATTCTAATGGTATAATGTCCTGGCATATAATAGTCTTGAATGTTCTGATATGCCAGTAATCTTGAATGCCCAGGTATGCAAATCCGTGTACTATTGTCAGTATGTTTCGCCGACCTTACGATAACTATCAACTCAGTCTTGCTGTTATCGTATGAGGCATATCTCACGTTTATATTACCTTTCCATTCTTACAACTCATTTTGTTTAGAATTGAAAAGGCAGTTTTATTCTAATGCTGTTCTGCTTATCATGGGGAATTAAGATCAGATAATGCATTTATCAAACAATCATATTATTGGCACTGAAAAGCCTTGTACAGGCTCATGAATACTTATATCTTGAAACACTAAAGCAACAACAGGCATTGTAGAGGTAATATTCTAAATACTATACTTCTGATTAAACGTTATATTTAGGTCCGTTTCCATTTTGAAAAGTGTATGGCCATGCTAATTAACAACTTATTTTATCGAAATTCTGATGGGTTTAAATAATTTCTAAATAACATGCAAGATTTATAATGTGATGACATATTCTCCAAGAGTTGGGAAGACGATGTATTGGTTGCTCGTCAATTTTTTTATCTGTGCACATTTTGTCTTTCTGCAATGTTGTATCTTACCAGACAAATGCATAGGACGTGAGAAAATAAGCAATAAAAGGTGTGCTGAGTAGTTTGCAGCAACAGCATGAAATGCAGCTTTTGGCAAATGGTGGTATAACGTCAAAATAGAAACGCCACAGTGAATCATGACATCTCGGCCATCTGAACATCCTCGTATATTTCCAATGTAAACCGAACATTTTTAATTTTGTTAGTGACGTTGAGGTAAATTTTGAACATTCTCGCCTTTTTCCGATGCAAATAAAAAAATGTAAACCCTATCACAGAGACTCGAAGCTAATATCAGTGATATATGCAAACTGGTTTTTTGCAGACGATCAGCCAGCTTGACGTGTAAAGAATAGATCCTTTTCAGATAGTGGATAAACTTTACATATAGTGTAGGCAATTTCCTATTTTTGATATTAGAATATAGTACAACATGTTAGCATATCCCCTTTTGTGATTATTACTGGTCCAGATAAGCCCAAGACTTTGTTGCGCATTGAATGGCTGAGACCATGAGTATTTTCTTTTACCCCGCATTCCGGTACTTGTTGTTTTTACTAATACTGTCACCATGTTGGCAGCCATATGTCGAACCGATTGCTCAAGGGGAATTTGGGAAAAGGTTATCTCTATCGGAATATGGCTTATTTACCCCGTAGGGGTTCGTTACAAATAAAATTAAGTGTATCAGTCAAAGGATAGAGGGCTGGGGAGGGTCCTGTAACATGGACAAGCGTGGTTTTAATGTTAACTTATCTTAGTAAATAAATCCACCTCTCTTCGGAAAAGAATATGGACAAATGCCGATCCCCCAGCTTACAGAATGTTATCAATACGCCTCATTGTTACGCGATACAATTGATCCAACGAAATAATGTTTTTTTGTTGATTGTTTTTTGTTTTGTGATGCTATTCAATTTTGTTGCTGTTTACTTATAGTACTGTTCCAAATCGAAAAAGGCAAATATCAGGTCGGAAATTTCTGCAACCGATAATCATTTCAGTCAAATGAATATTCAACAACTGGAATACTTAGCAGCCTTGTAAAATTGACATATATATATAGTTTATATTTTATCTTGCAGTATCTGTTTATATGTGGAAAGATTTACCTTTCTGAAGGTAGCTGTTTTCTGTTTACAAATTTAAGTGTACCATTTGTAACATAATGTTAATAGGCACAACGAAGCCAATATTGCGCTGACTTGCCGTTAAACTCAGCAATGTACATATATATTATGACTATAATTTGTTCCGCACAACATTGCGTCTCTTTCTCATTCAATATTCACGTGAACAAGACGAAATGTTGTTAAAATTGCCGAATTCGTTTCAGTCACGAATAGTTTAAACACCATTCTTTTGAAATTTGCTATAAAAGACTAGTCTGTACATGTAACCCGCCATGTTCGTCCTGAGTTCTGGAAGAGTCCATATTTTGGTACTGAGAAGAAACCAAACTGAGGCAGCAACATTATGACCGAATAAAGCCTAATCGGGAAAGCTGATCACTCCTGAATAAATAAATCTACGCTTCCATAGGTCATGGATGCATCGACCCCGTTTTAGCATGTATTGAATGGCGTGTATTACGCTCTATATCAGTTCGAACGGCGTTGCAATTCTTCGTGCGCCAAGGAATGAATTACGTTTAACTACACTTGAAGACGCTAACCTGAAAATTCATTGAGATACTGAAACGGATATCACTCGCGATGTGCGGAACGAAATTTTAGTTATTTTTTTATCCAGCTGAAAGGCACTTATTTTTCCATAACCATTCATGTACAAGTCCTCATGATGGCTGGGTGAAATTAAATCCGATTTATTTAGACGTCGGGTGAACGTGGATAGTCCGTTACAATAACAGAAAGGACCGTCCTTTACACTGTTTATTCATTGCCCTGGGGTCAAATGTCAAAGTGTTCAGTATTTTCAAAAACCCTTTTTTTAATAACACAACTGAAACGATAATTAGGAGACACTATGTTTCTTAGAGAATTCTGTAGAGTTGGCCGCACATTTCAAACATATATCACATTTGGTTCAAGGTGATATCTAAATATGGTCAATTATATATTTTTTTTTCTCTGTTGTAAGTGGATATCCAAGTTTACTTTGCTTCTGAACACTGATTTCCTCCTAATAAAGACTAAAGGGAAAACGAAGAACTTCAAAAGAAGAGGAAGAAGAGAAATAAGAAGAATTAGAAGAAGAAATCTATAGACCTTTGCAAAAATAACGAGGAAAAAAGCGGTAAATAAATACACGGTGATTAAAATAAAACCATTGTGTCCATCAGAAAGGTATTGAAATGGAATTTTAGAATGAATGCAAGTGTGTGTGTGTGTGTGTGTTGTTTAGTTTTTTTTAAAGCAGCTTTAAAAAAATTTCAGTCATATCACTACGATGTCTGTTTAAAGTGATGTCTAGCACTGGAGCATCATGCTGCAGACATGTAGCATGATGTCCCACCCAGTCACATTATCCCGACACCGTAAAATGCAAGATACCCAAGCTTTTTGTTATACACCGAAAGCTTATTCTAAAGTCATTCGTGATCCCATACTTCATACGTACTACTTCAAGTACCACATTTTCCAGGCGCAAAGTATTTTCATTTATATCATGAACAAAAACAACTCGATCCATGACTAATATCAATGCATTTCTTCCTTACTGACACCATTGTGGCAAATGTGAACAGTAATACAACAGTCTGGATCAACTTGTTCATTGCAGATTGAGATATTTTTGCAATTTATCGTAGAGAAAGTTTGTTCCTGAGGGACTCAACTTGATTCAGTGTTACACCTCAGAAGACCATCGCTGTAGATAATGTTACCATGGACAAATCAAGAAAAAATTCCGACAAGAGACAAGTGCTTATGACGTATTGTAATTGCGCTAAACATGTGGAAAATGTTCGTAACAAGACCAAATAATGACACGCTTGTTCTTGAAATAAGTAATTTTGTCACCAGCTTATCCAAAGGTGTTACATTTCGATATATGTGAGCGTTTGGAATTTCTGGATCAATATAACCAAGTCAAATGGGACCATCTTGTAAAGTTTATTTGTATTGGATTTGAATGTCCTCAAGACACTGCCATTCACCTTTCTAACTTTTGAGTTTGTCATGAATGTATTCAGCAACCTTTATTTTATTACTGTTGAACGTGTAACATATTTCGAAGTAGACTAAAATATATAGCACAACCTACACTCCTTCTGTGGGTCTTTGACCACAGTGGCTGGGATGAGTATGAGACACATCGTTCAAGGAATTGTCATCAATATCATGTAGTAATAGATCACAATTTCTTGGAAACAATGGAAACGAATATGCAGAGTTTATACGAATGGAGCCGAAGTCATGCACATGAAGGTTAATACATGCAGTTTAAAGATTCCGTGAGTTATTTTGACTACGACTTTGAGTAAAACCTGGAATACGTTTGAAATGACGGAAATGGTCTAATATTATCCTTAGTTTTTAGTAAGGAAAGAAGAATAAAAACTCGTACTCCGATATTTATCTGAGCATATACAACGGTATGTGGACATAACAAATGGAAACTTGCTACTTTAGGTACCAAGCCCGCTCTATACATATCCGACTGGGTTTCAAAATAAATCATTGCAACTAAAGTCTGATGTTTCCTTTATGTATTACGTGTGTTGAAACGCGTACTGAACACGAAACGTGTTATCAGGACGACCAAGAACTTGCTGTGATAGGAATGTAGGTCAGTGTTGAATTGTTTCATGGTCTTGTTCGTGGAAACCAATTGTTCTGAGTAGACGAAATGTGGCACATTCCAAACACAGAACGTTAATACCAGGACGACGGATCGAATACAAAGACTTTTTCAGGCTACGTTCACGAGTTTCTCATATTGAAAGAAGAAGCGAACTGCTGTCCTTCCAGGTGTCATACTCGACAGAGACCAAACCAAGCTATTTTTACCAATCCAGGCATCGACGTGTGACATGTGCAATAGAATGAAGGTAGACGAGCGTTTGCTAAAGACATGCCCAATCGTTTGCAGGGAACTACTTTACGGATTTAAAAACTATACGTTCAGCTAATCAACGATAAAGCAAAATTCATTAAACACGTCGAAATCATACGTGAAGATTTTATCTTGGTGAATTACGACTAGATTATGGAGTGTATTCCACCCGACAGCTTTATCATTGTTGTCATTGCTCTTTACAAGAGAGTCAGTGTCACTTCACAATTGTATTTTTTGCTGGAAACTTGAATACACCGTTTCATCTACCTAGTTGCATGTACATCAATCAACCCGAATGATACCATCATCAAATTGAAGACAAACGTTAAGGAACGTGGACCAACAAACATCACGAAGAGAATATTCTTATGTTTGACAATCGCCAACCGAACAATTACGAGCGTTACCAGAATGTACATTTGCCAGATCATCAATTTGTCTTGTAGAAAGTTCATTAGAAAAAAGAGAAACGAGAGTGACTTCCTATTATTTTCAAGGTACCGTATGGCTATTTCCTTTCGGTATAATAAGGCAGAGAGTTCCATTAAAGAAAGATTAGACCATTTTTGGCAAAGACATCCACATAGAAATGTAAATTCGAATAATGACGTACGTGATGCTGTAGTCCGTGACGAGAGTGATGCTGTACCAAGTGACATTAGCGACACAGCATTGCTACAATATAGAAGGCGATGCCGTAACTGTGTGAAACTTTGGATATCATCACCATCTCGTCCGTAGATAGCTTTGCACGACAATTGTTAATTTAGGAGTCTCTTGACATGGAATCAATATCTGGCAGGAAAAAGCTTTATCTAGAGTATGATGTGTATACCATGCGTGCTTAGAGTGGGACAAACCAATGGGTTTTGGTTGTGAAGTGAAACTCTACGAATGGAAACGTAACGCTTTAGCTTACAATGAACATTCTAATTGGTTCTTGTTCTTTCACTTCATCCACTTGTATAGAAAAGTCTTAGTTGCTAGACACGGCACATTGATCACCGATTTAACTTATTATGTTGGTATTTACTCCGTGTCCCATCACCTTCATAATAACAATCCAAGCCAATGGATTGTGCTGTGGCTGGCTGACAAAGGAGAAGAAATTAACTTTTTAATGAGCTTTTTTGTGTGCAATTATATGATTTGTTTAACCAAACTAATCATCTTTATGTTGGGCTGTTTTGTCTGTGTAATATGTCTCCAGTGTTGTAGTCTCAGAAGCTTCAAACCAGTTCTAAAATTATGGTTGCATCCTGCATTCAAAAGAGACTGACGAAATGTCAAATTGTCAATTGTCAATTTGAAAATGTTCTATCGAACATAAACCACGTTTACTTGGTTGACTTCTAGAAAACATCGTGTGCCGTTACAATGTATGGAATTCACCCTACACGTTACTGAAAGAAAGCGAACTATAACTGCTTTCGTTGGTAGGATGGATTTCCAGGAAAGATAATGCAATCAATAACATCGAATCATCTTGAATAGCAAGTTTTCAGAAAACGATGAAGAAATGAAACTTTCATGTTAAGGCAAAGGGCATTATCGCAACTCTTGAAATATTCATATTATTCAAAATGTATTTTAAAAGTGTAATCAGTCTCATTACTTATTATTTGGTGTTGCTTAAATGTCGTAGAGACAAATATAAATTACAAATATTGGCTTATCACGATGCCACCTATTTGCCACATACGCATTTTCAGGTCGATTTAAAACCTACCACTCAGGATTATTTGATATTTAGTACGCATGTTGTAAGATTGTAGTAAAACAGATATCTAGTAACTTACGTGTCATCTTCTTTCCTTTTTTGTCTTGCAGCTAGTAATACATTCTCGCCCTCAACTCCCCATCAGCAAAACATAACACAAATACACAAAGGAAAGAAACAAAACAAAACGCCTACTATTAAAGCAAGACTTCAATTTTCTTTCTGACAATATTTAGCATGAATTGCTTTCAATCTCATCTTCCTAACTAACCCATTTACGCACTGTTAGCCATAGGTAGCGACAACTAGACAGGTTTGCTGCCATTTCTTCATAAAATGTTTCCACAAAATGTTTTGATGGATTACTTTGACAACACATCAATTATTAAAAGGAAATATTCACGTTGTGCATTTAAACACAACATTCATATTGGAAAATCTTACAGGTGCTGTGTCACAACTAGCCGCTCCAAGAATCGATGTCTAAACAAAGATGTAAATTATCCTGAATCCCGGTGGAAGTAAATTTCAAGAAGGAGTGGTTATTCGTTCTCTCCTACAGTTGGCGCCCAATACCGTAGATAAGGCTATGAAATCCAAACCATAAAATGTCAAACAATCAAGAAACAGACGGTGAAGTTGAGAGCAGCAACTACACTCCTCATCAACCTCTCTCAAGAAACCAACCCCCAAACCTACCGCTGCACTCTCAAGAAATTCAAGCATTGCGACTAGAATATTTAGGTACTCATGGAAGCCTTTACTTGAAAGCACCACGCTTATTTATTTTGTGTCTCCTCTATGTCTCTTCCATTGATGTTGATATCGGCTAAGCCTTGTTTTAAAAGGTTTTCCCAATCTGATGAAGAAATGGAAATCCACCTCTAAAGAGACTATGACGCTTCCTTTGTCTGCTTCTGTTCCGTTGCTGCTGCTTTGGCCATATAAATTTAGCCATATATGAACAAGTAAAAGTATAACAGGAAGTGTTGGACAAGGCTAATTTGATTTCCTCAGACAAAAAATCTTTGCTAACACACTACCATCGTCAATATTAAAATTCGTCTCAAAACATGATTAAACAAAGTTAATTTATGTCGGTATTCACTAAAGCGAGCAACACAATGAGAACACAGATATTTCAAAAGTTTCCTAAATAAATCTTTATGTGAAAGCTCTTTGAACTTATTATCTGAAGGAACTGTTCCCTTGACACAAATATAGACTACCATTAGGGGAATCTTTTCGCATGCTTCTACACATAGTGAAATATGACATTCCAGTCAGTCAAAATAAAACGTGTTCCTTCAGTGAGGATGATTTCTTCCAATGCTGATAACCACGTTGTAAGACAAAGCAGGTCCTCGCTTGTGATGAATGATGACTATAGTGTTTAAGGAGTGTTGAAATGAACATAAAAATGACAAAATATCTTTGGAAGGGCATTCATGTTGTGAACTTACACCTTATCGAAGGACAAACATTAAGCATCTTATATCTTACACATCTTAAGTATCTTAATCATCTCTTTCCTTATAAAGGGTGGATGGAACTCGAATAAGGGATACCTCACTTACCCACACCCGACCAATCATAATGCTGTTCACCTTAAAAAGAGAGTTACAAACGTTGATGGGTCAAGCAGAGGTGTCAGAAACTGAAACATTGCAACAGTACTGACAGTTAATTAAATACAGGTGTTTAGGTTGGGATTTGAATTAATTTCTGGAATTCCATGACATTTTATGACATTTCTTTGCATACTTATTGACTTAGATTTGAATTTAAAATCGGATACTTATACCGGACAATTTAAATGGAACTAACCGCAGTAGGACTAACCTATTCTAGTTATAACGTTTTCACGTGTTGGTTAAAACCTGTAAAATTACAACTAGAATGAACGTTGTGGTAATTTGGATGATCTCATTAGGGGTGGGAGGCGCTTCATTACAATTCTTTGTATACGATTTTTGATTGAAATATGTCATAACCAGTCGTGATGGCAATTAGAGAAGTGAAGGTCTATTATTATATGGAAATGTTTACTAATGTGGTTGTTTATATCATGCCGTGGAATTGAGGATTTGAACTGATTGGATACATAAAGACGCATTGTTGCGCACTGCTCAGCTGACATGGCAGTTATCAAGACCGTTACCCTTACATGACGAGCTTGTCACTCTGCAAACTGAACTTCATTGAATCCCTTTTAATACAGAAATCATGCATGCTTTGTTTCTGGTATCAACACTCGTTAAATCCGTCGTGTATAGGGAAACCCCCGGATGACAGTTCAACAATCAGGAGAGTTTATGAGTTGATACCAGAAAAAAGACGACGTGTATGATTGTTATTCTTTAATGAAAAATATATTAAACGATTTCAGTTGCTAGTGAAGGCGATGATGCCACTAAAATATGTTACTTAAACCTTTCCTGTGGCGACGCGCTCTCAAAATCAAGGATGATGTACATGAGGGTCGAGCAAGTCAGCTGACTTCTAAAAACTTTTGAGAATAGACGGTTTGTCGAATCATTCAGCATAATATATGTAATTTCTGGGGAAATAAGTCAACTATCATGGCAGATAAATATGTGAAATTATACAGACTAGTAAACTTTATTTGGATTGATAAATAAATACAAATTCACACCGTTTATAGTGAGGCAAACGAAGTAAAAGCATGTTAGGTCCTTAGTAGGAACAATGTGAATCCAATGCGAGCCTGGTAAACGTTATTTGATTGCATGATGTCAGAAAACACACAATACCAAATGCATAGTCAAAAGGATAAGAATAGCAACATGCCTTCTAAAATCCGATTCTAATACTTGATCTGTCAACATTGATAAACTTTATCCAACTATATTTTTGCAAAAAATATGAACTATTGCTTCCATTATTTGGTTGCAATATGCAGCCTTCATACGTATATGACTAGTATTTAATACCGATCCGGTGGCCTAAGTGGTTTTAGAAGCCGCCTCGGATGCGGAAGGTCGCGGGTTGTAACCCCGGCTGCATCATACCAAAGACTTTTAAAAATGATGCAAGCAGTTCTCTCGATTAGCGCTTAACATTGAGAGATTAGTGTTAGGATTGACCGGCTTGTTTTCATGATAATGTGAATGGGAGGGATACGATGCTACGTGACTGCGGCATGATGCACCATTACCAGATATCACCATAAACTGCCACACTGCAGACATCCTAGCGTATGACTGAAAAACTGTTAAATCTACATTAAAAATCCAAACCACACACACACACACACACACACACACACACACACACAAACACACACACACGTTCAAGTATCCAATACATGAATAGTGTATAAAATGAAGAACGCTGGTGGGTTAAGTCTGGTTACGCCTGCTACTATAAGTAACAATCGGAGGTACTAAATGTGATATATGACTCAGAGGGACAACTGCACCTGTGAAGAAATCTCTGGCTGATCAGGCGACCAAGAAGAAATGCTCATGAAACAGGTTATGAAGGCATATAGCAAGAACCGTTTTGACAATTCAGAGCATTAGCTTAGGTTCAGCTGGAAATGACGCCATCAGTTGCATCGGGTAACGTCTCTGATTCAGACAGGTCCGTAGCATAACTAGTGGGTTTGAAAAGGACCAATAATATTGCTTGCTTCACCAAAATCCTGGTCAGCAAACCGCGTCAACATAACAGTCGAAAATCTAACAAGAATCATCAACCCTTGATTTAATGTTAGTCTGTGTACAACTGCGTGCGTCGCGCTGTCCTTTTAACCTGTTTGTTCACGTGTGCGTTTCATACAAGGAACCTAAATTATTGCATTTATATCGAAACTTGTATAACTAGCCGAGGAGGTGACTGAGTGGACTTGACCATGTTGACATCACCGTGGTTGACATTTTTACAAAATGTATTTTAAATTATTCTTCAACTGTTTGGTAGTCATTGCAATACATTTAAACGTGTACTAAATCATCTTGAATTGATTGTATTATTCCTTACAGAGTTAGTTTGCGATACGAATCCACTTGAAATTTGTCAGGGCTTCAGTTACTCATATTTCATTTAACAATATGTGCATTTATGCGAGTGAATAAACAGCTTTGAAAATCTGGCTAATTTCAGGCAATAAACCATTCTTTGCCTGGCTTGAAAGAATGTTTTGTTGAGTATGTAGGAAAGAGTGGCACTAAACTGTGTAATTCGCATTCTACTGAAGGTCTAACCGAAGGAGAAGAAATGTATTTTTCAAACGTTTCAGGAATTTTTAAGCATATATTTGATCAACATTTTTATAACGGTGTTGCTAACGTTTTCCGACAACATTAAGTAGCTTGTGGTGGATTCTAGATCCTGGGTAGACCCTTTTGTACCTTCACAGCTTACGTGCTCGATTAAGGCAAGTAGACAGACTTTGTTTGTTCCTTTGTCTTGAACAGTCCACTACCTTATTTAAAATTATGCTCCTTTCTTTTTCGTTGTTGCGTTGGTGTCGTTACCTAAATAATAAACATGTAAACTTAACAGTTCTTCTTTAATTACCTGAGATTGGGGCAACAAAGTAAACCGTAACATAAGATAACAACGGTGTCTGTATTTATGCAAACATGCAAAATCGGATTCTAAATGAACTTTATGTATGGAGAAATGTAGATTTGCATTGCGTATTAGTCGTAATTTGAAATTAGTCTCCCACACATACAAATTAAGGGTCAAACAACTTGCGGGCACAATGATGTGGGACACAGACTGAATTGTAGATGATCGTTTCACTGGCGTCTACAGTTTCTGATATGCATGGTTGACACTAATCACTCGACCAATACGGCTATGCATTGAACACTATATATGGTAGTATTATTTAATTATTAAATGTAATTGAACAAATATAGCTTAAGTCTAACCAGTACCAGGCCATCTCTTTATATTATATAAGATTTTATGAGGGTGGACAAGAACCTCATTTCCGAAATGCCTGATGTAAACATAATACCAATGAAATGTTAAGAACCTAAATGCCAGAAGAAAATTTATAATAGATAATGTCATTATTTAACGTAAAAATGAAAATTATATTTCATTCCTACATAATTCAGTAGTTTATAGCATTTGTTCGTATTGGTCTGCCGGTAGAGACTAAAATCTAAAACAAAATATTCAAAATGACACGGAATAAAAATGTAATATCAAGTAACAGTCAGTATAGAAATGAATGTGTATGAATGCCTAATGTGGAGGACATAGTGAAGCAAGTATGGCCCAATCAAACTCATACAATATTCTATGATAATTGCAAACGTAAAAGTCAAAGGCCTGTGAAAATCAGTGATCAACAGGAGTACCAGATTATCAGTTGAGGATTATGTTTAATTTGTCTATCTCATGTGTTAAGAGAAGAGTTTTATTCCGTTTCTTGTATAATACTGTTAAGGTCTGCAAATCATTGTCAGGTTTTATCATGAACATCTAATACATACTTCATTTTAAAATGATTTATCAGCATTGCATCGCAAACCAAAGTAGATGAAAGTTCATTGATATTAATCTTCTTTGAATTGTTCTTTCTTATTAGAGCTGAGAGATCTATAAAACAGATCTTATGAAGCTTTAATTTATGTGGTATTAGTATATTGTCTCATAAATATATTTGCTGGGTTAAAAACACTTTCGACATTAGTCATGTTGGTGACACACATCTCGTTAAGTATTACAAAAACAATGTTCTTAATAAATTATATTAGGCGTACTTGTAGTGTTTAAACATATTTTAGGACATTAAAGTTACTGTAGAGGGCGAAAAAGTCAAATTGATGTAAATAAGATCAGAAATCAGAAACTGCATATTATGACGTTTGAAATAATACAGATAATTTTTATTCGTATGGTTATGGAACTTTGATGAATTTCTGGAAGTTAATATATTGCTATAAAGAAATAATCACTTGGTATTCCCCTAGAGAGTATATTCTTAAACTATCTAATGTTATAAATCTTTATAATGATTATGTTTGAGGTACTAAAATGTCCACTTGACGAATGTAGGAAAGGATGATCTACTTCAACGTCTTGTCTTGTCTTCAGCCTGCATTTATGATACTTGAACAAACTTTATCAACGTTGTAACAAGATTACCGGGTGGGATATTTCGGATTAACAACAGAACACGTTTTGACGACACAGATATATGGTTTAATGTGGCGATTTATATGAGTAGTGGATTATGAAGATGTGTGCGTATTTATAATCCAAATATTGGATCTATTTAACAAAAAAAACGCACAGTTTCAAAGATGGAAAAAATATACAAATAAATTTAGTTCAGTAACCCTAAAATACAGGATAAATGATTTCACAAATGATTCAATAATGGAAAGATGAATATAGTTCACTCAAATAGTAAACAATGTAAGCGTTTACACATAGTAAAAAAATGTATTCGCTCAGGTAGCGAAATTATGTCACTAAACAAGAACGGATATACAATCTATCCTTCCAGTCCTGAATAATACACTGGGTCTTACTAACCCAAAATTAGCATACAGCTAAAAATACATGTGTGGAGATGCACTCCGTCACCCGTGCACCTTATCCGCTCCACAGCTCCTCTGAATCAATTTCACAACCAATATAGACCCCGGACCCTCGGAATACTATGATCACTTGAAACATTAGACCCTCCGGACACTTGAAATATTAGACCCTCCGGACCCCCTGGTCTTTTGACGGCTCTACAGCTGGGTCACCTTAGTCCCTCTGGACACTCCGGACGCTAGACATTAGACGCTCCGGCACCTTAAACGCTCCGGACACACGGACGTTTCCACACTCTGACAACACCGGACACCCCGGATATTCCTACTCTCAGACAACACTCAGCCCTACAGCTGGAGTTGTGTGAATCCTTTTAGCAGGCCGCTTGCTGACAAAACCATTAGTATTGTAAAGGTCCTTTACATGTAGTAACGTATTTATACCTTTAGAATTTTCGTTATTCCTTATCGAAGGCACCTTGCACGTGTGGCACAGGACGAATCGTACTCACGATTTCGAAATACATAGACCATATTATAATCACCCTCGGGTATCGTTGTACAGAGAAAAAGAAACGAAACCCGAGTACATGTATTTAATTAACAAATTTTACACCATTCCGTGACAATACCTCCCCCCCAAAAAAAAAGTGGTATCACTTTTAGAACAATCACGGAATGTGAACAATGAAACATTATTAAAACTTCCAATTTTCAGACCGAACGAAATGATTTGCTAATTACACCGTACTTAAAAAATCAGCTCCCACATTTTCTGACCCTCGAATTGCCTCGATTCGAAAACTGTATGGTTGCAAAGACAACGCCCAACGCATCAATCTTGCATTGGTGACCTTTGCTTTATTCAAATATAAAAGCGGCTGATGGTCCGTTTGCAAGGTAAACTCCCTCCCAAAAAGATATGTATGGAATTTTCCTATTCCCCATACTAAACCTAAGCACTCCTTTTCAATCACGGAGTACTTTTCCTCTCTAGGGAGCAATTTCCTACTTGCATAAGCAATGGGCAATTTCATCCCCCCTTGCTCCTGTAGCAAAACAGCCCCAAGACCCGTATCGGACGCATCAGTCCTCAGTACAAAAGGTTTATCTATTTCCGGCAACTTTAAAATTGGTGCACTTACCAGTTTGTGTTTTAGAGTGTTAAACGCTTTTTCCTGGCATACACCCCATGAAACTTTATTCGGTTGCCCCTTCCTAGTCAAATCCGTTAATGGGCTGGCAATAGCCGAAAAGTTGGGGACGAATTTCCTGTAGAACCCGATTAGACCTAGGAAAGACCTTACTTGTTTTTTTGTCTCTGGTCTAGGGGCATCCCTGATTGCTTCTATTTTATCTGGATGAGATTGCAACTGGCCTAGTCCACTTACCAGATGTCCCAAACATTCCAGACTGGAATACCCTATGCTACACTTAGTAGGCCTAACTGAAAGGTTTGCAATGTGAAGTCTATCGAACAGATCCCGTAATACCTTAACATGTTCATCCCATGTATGCGTGTAAACAAAGATGTCGTCTACGAAGCTGTCGACGTTTTCCGTTCCGTTTAATAATTTGCGCATGAGACGAACGCACGACGCACCGGCGTTGACTAAACCGAAAGGCATAACTTTAAATTGAAACAGTCCTTTGGGAGTCGCGAATGCCGTTAACTCGCGGACATTATCGGCGATGGGTATCTGCCAATATCCCTTGCTTAGATCTAATTTGGAAATGTATTTATGACCTGCCAATTTTGAAAATACACTTTCCATATCTGGCATTGGTTCTGCATCAAATACGGTGATCTTGTTTAATTGCCGAAAGTCGATGCAAAACCGGTTGGTCCCGTCTTTCTTTCTGACACGGGGGACGAGTATGGGGAGTTTGAAGGTTCGATCACTCCCTGGTCTAACATTTTCATCACTTCTTCGCTGATTGTCTCCCGTGCATTAAAGGGTATCGGATATCCTTTAATCCTGATAGGCTCAGTGGTATTCAATTTGATCTCGTGTCGAATTACACCACGGGGGACGAGTATGGGGAGTTTGAAGGTTCGATCACTCCCTGGTCTAACATTTTCATCACTTCTTCGCTGATTGTCTCCCGTGCATTAAAGGGTATCGGATATCCTTTAATCCTGATAGGCTCAGTGGTATTCAATTTGATCTCGTGTCGAATTAGACCCGTACAGCCTGGTCTGTCCGTGAACACATCTGGATATTTGGACAAAACCTCCATAATCTGTGTACGTTGACCCTCCGATAACTCAGGGCATACATTTATCTGGTCAATACTTTCTTTACCAACGTCCATGGGGTATTCAAGGGGTATTTCTGTGCTGGAGACGAATTCCCCTTCGTCACCAGACCTATCCTCTATCACCGCAACGCATACTACATTCAAAATCCCTTTATCAATCGTTTGTCCAGGTCTCGCTACGTAGAGTTTAAGCATATTGGCATGAAATGTCTTGGACTTCCCCTCCATATCAATGATATAATCCATTTCGCCTTTCACCTGTCTGACTTCATATGGCCCTTTCCATTGGACTAGCAGCTTGTTGTTATTCGTTGGGAGAAGCACCAACACTTGATCGCCTACGTCAAATTTTTTACTCCGAGTTCCTCGGTTGTAGTACTTGGCGTACCTACGACTAGATTTCGCGAGTTCGTCTTGCGCCATTTGACAAGTACTTTCTAATCTTTCGCGCAAATCAACTACGTAATGGTATGTGGTCTTAATTTCTTCGTCCGCGACCTCGTCTGTCCACAGTTCACGAAGTATGCGCATAGGACCACGAACTGTCCTACCGTACAATAGTTCAAACGGGGAAAAACCCAAGCTTTCCTGAGGAACCTCACGATATGCGAACAGAAGGGCGTTCATATATCTATCCCAATCTTTCGGTCTTTCCGCACACATTCTCCGCAACATTTGCTTCAATGTGCCGTTGAATTTCTCGACCAATCCATTGCACATAGGATGGTAAGGTGTTGTGCGTAACTGTTTAAGGGACAACAACCTACTAATTTCTGCCATAAGATCTGAGGTGAATTGCGCTCCACAATCCGTAAGAACCTCTTCGGGCACTCCGACCCTGCTGAACATGTCTACGAGCGCTTCGGCTACACGTTCGGTTTCAATTGATGGCAAAGCTATGGCTTCTGGATATCTGGTAGCGTAATCTACCAGTGTCAAGATGTATCGGTTTTTCCGATCTGTATGCGGAAATATTGGTCCTACAATGTCGATGGCTACTCGTTTGAACGGAGTATCTATCAAGGGCATCTGACCTAACGGTACTCTAGTTACCCTGCCTTTAGAGATCGTCTTCTGGCAAACGTCGCACGAGCGACAGAACCGCGCTATGTCGCTATTGACGCCAGGCCAATAAAATTCTCTTAATACCCTATCCGTTGTTTTCTTTATGCCTAAATGACCTGCCATACTCGACTCGTGCGCGACCTTTAGTACATGTGCCCTAAATTTCTGGGGAACCACTAATTGCAAGAACTTCCTATCCGATGTAGAGTATTCCCTGTACATTAAACCCTTTCGAACAAGGAATTTAGAGGAACCCCCGTTCTTACACTTTCTCACGGTACCCGTTAATGCCTTCTCAGAGGTTGCACGTAAAGACGCGTCACGTTTTTGCTCGTTTTGGAATTCTTCGCGGGATATATCAGTAATGGCTTCCGGTACTTTTAACTTACGCAAAGGTTTATTTTCCTCCTTTACCTGAGCCCTAGTTTGCACTGCCTGGATGATAGGGAATCGGAAATCTGCTATGGTTGGAAGTCTAGAACCCGGTACGTTGCCAATCGTCAGTTCATAGATCGGGTTGGCTACGCATAAAGCTTCCACAGTCCCGGTCAAAAAAGGTGTATCTATCATTATCCTTGCAACTGGAACGTGGTCGATTGTCTGGTCAAGCAACATGCAAGGTGATTTAAACCCAAGCAATTGATCATCGCGGACTAAGCTCCGTTTCACAACTACAGTAGTGCATCCCGTGTCTCGTAGAACGGTGACTTCTTGTCCGTTAACAGTGCCGTTTGCGGTCGGCACCCGTGCCTCTGGAAAAATACACGTGCCGATTGATTGGATCACATCGCGACTGGTCTCTGAACGCACCACCGGTTCACGCACCGCTTTCCGCTTAACTTGCTGGGAAACCTTAAGTTTTCCATTTACCGATCTTCTGCCTCTAATGGCTACCGCTACTTTCTGGACTGGTCCCTTCCGCTTAGGACAATAGTGGGAGATATGACCCACTTCCTTGCAAATGAAACATTGCATGTCACTCCGCTTCCCCTGGTTACTCCTACCAGTTTTTTCAGGTTCCCTGGGTTTTCTGTCGTTGACCTGATTCCCACCTTTGACATCTCGCGTGATGACATTCTGCGAACCTCCCCGAGCTTCGGCGAACAAATCCGCTTGTGTGGCCATTTCATGTACATTTGTGAAGGATCTTTCCTTCAAGAATAAATATAACTCCTTGCCACAAGTTGTTAACAATTGGTCACGAAGCAAGAAATCGACAAGACCCTCAAATGTCTTGACGACTTTACCACATTCCACCCATCGCTGCAAATAATTGCAAGTCCTACTGACGAACTGTGTGAATGTTTCGCCTCTATCTGGTTTACTATACTTAAACTTCTTGCGAAACCCTTGCTCGGTTAGTTCATATTTCTTGAGAAGTGCCTCTTTCAACACGGGGTAATTGAGCGAATCGGCCGTGGATAAACGCGAATACACGTCTAACGCTTTACCTTTCAATAACGCGCTATCTGGTTAACTATACTTAAACTTCTTGCGAAACCCTTGCTCGGTTAGTTCATATTTCTTGAGAAGTGCCTCTTTCAACACGGGGTAATTGAGCGAATCGGCCGTGGATAAACGCGAATACACGTCTAACGCTTTACCTTTCAATAACGCGCTATCTGGTTTACTATACTTAAACTTCTTGCGAAACCCTTGCTCGGTTAGTTCATATTTCTTGAGAAGTGCCTCTTTCAACACGGGGTAATTGAGCGAATCGGCCGTGGATAAACGCGAATACACGTCTAACGCTTTACCTTTCAATAACGCGCTAAGATGGAGCGGCCAATCGTCTTTCTTCCATTTTTGTACCGTAGCATACCTCTCGAACCTATTTAGATAACTATCCATATTATCTTTATCGTCTTCAAATGGGGGCAATTTTGGACCTCTCAGTTTAACATCATGTTCCCCCTCTTTTTTAGCTTGCAATAGCTCAGAATTTCTTAGATGTTCCCTCTGCCGATTTCTATCTTCCCCTTCTAACTTCTCCCTCTCTGCTTCCCTTTCCCATTCTATCCTTTCCCTCTCAGCCTGTTTCTCTAGTTCAATCTTACCCTTCTCTAATTCTATCATTTCCTTCTGGGTTTCCCTTTTTTCCCTTTCTAATTCCCTCTCTAATTCCCTCTCCTTTAATCTTTGGTCCCTCTCCCGGGCTTGTTCTTCACGAACGAAATTTCTAAGGGACTCCCCCTCATAACCAAACTGTTTCCCCAGTTCTACCAGTTCTTTCATAGAAGTCATTTCAAAAGTTTGGTGGTGACAAACCTTAAAGTGCAGTTTTATACAAACCACGTAATTACCACAAACCGTATTTTCTTTCACGAAATGCAACAAAAATATTAAATACAAAAAATAAAGTAATATTAGGTATCTACCTAACCTTGGTGCTTTGTCAAGCGCATCTGAAACACACAAAAAGCATACAAATATAATAAAACAATTTCAGTGCTCTGTTATATCCGAAATGATCCCACTTCTGACACCATTTGTAACAAGATAACCGGGTGGGATATTTCGGATTAACAACAGAACACGTTTTGACGACACAGATATATGGTTTAATGTGGCGATTTATATGAGTAATGGATTATGAAGATGTGTGCGTATTTATAATCCAAATATTGGATCTATTTAACAAAAAAAACGCACAGTTTCAAAGATGGAAAAAATATACAAATAAATTTAGTTCAGTAACCCTAAAATACAGGATAAATGATTTCACAAATGATTCAATAATGGAAAGATGAATATAGTTCACTCAAATAGTAAACAATGTAAGCGTTTACACATAGTAAAAAAAATGTATTCGCTCAGGTAGCGAAATTATGTCACTAAACAAGAACGGATATACAATCTATCCTTCCAGTCCTGAATAATACACTGGGTCTTACTAACCCAAAATTAGCATACAGCTAAAAATACATGTGTGGAGATGCACTCCGTCACCCGTGCACCTTATCCGCTCCACAGCTCCTCTGAATCAATTTCACAACCAATATAGACTCCGGACCCTCGGAATACTATGATCACTTGAAACATTAGATCCTCCGGACACTTGAAATATTAGACCCTCCGGACCCCCTGGTCTTTTGACGGCTCTACAGCTGGGTCACCTTAGTCCCTCTGGACACTCCGGACGCTAGACATTAGACGCTCCGGCACCTTAAACGCTCCGGACACACGGACGTTTCCACACTCTGACAACACCGGACACCCCGGATATTCCTACTCTCAGACAACACTCAGCCCTACAGCTGGAGTTGTGCGAATCCTTTTAGCAGGCCGCTTGCTGACAAAACCATTAGTATTGTAAAGGTCCTTTACATGTAGTAACGTATTTATACCTTTAGAATTTTCGTTATTCCTTATCGAAGGCACCTTGCACGTGTGGCACAGGACGAATCGTACTCACGATTTCGAAATACATAGACCATATTATAATCACCCTCGGGTATCGTTGTACAGAGAAAAAGAAACGAAACCCGAGTACATGTATTTAATTAACAACATTTACACCATTCCGTGACAAACGTTTCTTCCATTCATTTCTCAAAGAAACAGGTTTATTTATTTCATTATAGCATCATTATATGCTTATTATTAACTTAAACTTTCCATTCTGCACGACACGGGTGTCTAAATTAGTATCGAGTATTTGAAACTACTTTGAATTTAAACAAACAATGTAAAATTACTTTGTCCGAAATTATTTAAGTATGGTATGCTCTTGCAGCACTATTTCTTTTTTTTTACCTTTGTTTAATTAAAAATTAATGGTACTTCATTATAGAACAAAAATATTTGTAATTTTCTTAACGAATGAATTTAAGTCAATGATAAAATATCTATACATTTAACGTCTGAGTAATAGTTTATGTGCATACAATGATGTATCGGTAAAACGGATCTGTTAAGTATATGTTATATGATGGCACTGGAGTCCTTTCCCTTTCTGTTGTTACTATGTTGGTAAGGATTATCTGGTGGTGCTACCACTGATATTTTCGAGAAGTAGAAACGCACGTAAATCCAGTTATGTCCTCCCCACAATGCATATGCTTATTTTCTTTCACCTCATATTTACTTTCTATTTAACTTACAATAATTCTTCCTTTCCTTACTTAGTTTATTTACTTTATCCTTATATGTAGGAGTTACTATACATATGGATACTATACATATGGAAAGAGCAATAGACATATATATATATATATATATATATATATATATATATATATATATATATATATATATATATATATATATATACACATACAGTAGGTACATTATAGCGTCTGCTCCGGATATCGTGGGTTCGATCCGTGGCCGAGTCATACCAAAGACTTAGAAAAATGGTACTAACAGATGCCTCGCTAGGCTCTCAGCATTAAGAGGTTAGTGTTAGGACTGGTCGGCCAGGTGTCAGACTAATGTGACTGGGTGAGAGATCATGCTACATGTCCGCGGCATGATGCCCCAGTGCTAGACATCACTTCAAACTGCCACACTGCAGACATTGTAGTGATATGAGTAGAAAGTTGTTAAAGCTACGTTAAAAATCTAAATCACACACACACACACACACACACACACCGTAGGAACATACATGCACACATACATACGTATATACATAAATACGTACATACATGCATACATACATACATACTAACATACATACATACATACATACATACATACAGCCAGTCAGTCAGTCAGTCAGTCATACATACATACATAACTTGATATGTTGTAAATTTGTAAAAAATGTAGGTTGTGTTATTTTTTCTTCATAATAATTTCACAGCGAATAAGATAACTTTATGAAAAGTATCCTTATTTTACACATTATATTGTCTGCCATACTCAGAAGAGAAATACTTCAGTTATAATTTTGTTTTCAATGGTCATTCATTTCAAATACCTTCAACAATTTTGTTCCGTGTATAATTTAATTAATTAACCGGATATACCTGCGTCTTGAACAATGTTATATTTCATAGACGATGTAATTATCTGTTTATCAGTACATAGGGAAGTACAATAGCGATCGGTTTTACTAGAGATTTGAAAATGCGATATCCCAATAAAAAAGGTCTATTACGTCAAAAGCCACAACGATCGCGACTTACTATATTTGTCTGTCTGTCTCTCATACACAGAAAGATATAATACCTGTCTTCTTTGAATATTTTGCACACAAGAGCAAACTAAAGAAAATGGTAAGTTGAACTTGCGTCTTGTCACATAAATAGTTGGTTTATGCAAACAAGTTGTCTTCCTTTTTATACGATTGGTCAGTAGGAAACATAATTGCTTAACCATGCTTTGACACAATGCAAAAATACATATTATGCTCTGAATGAAATTATATTCACATCTGTAAAATGATCCTTTTTGGTAACATGAATTAAACTTTAAAATAGTCATTGTTAATAAATAGCGAACCTAATGGGGTAGATGGGATTTTAACACTAATTATGACACCCCGGGAAAAGGAAAACTATATTTAAAACAAATTCTATACTTTTAATATTGGAGACACTCGGTTTCTTATGGCATTCCAGGGGTCATATTGGGTTCTCTTTATGGCCAGTTTGGATTAAGATAGCATGATTAGAAAGTGAATTAATGTTAAACACGTCCATAAATTTATAGCATATATAGATGGTAGGAAACCTAATAAGAATTTAACATTAGAATGCCACTTTGGCATTCTATGAGAATTTAATACTGTGGTTCAATCCAGTAATAAGGAGAATTCAACATTCCCATCATGTCCAAGATCCATCTTTAAGGACCAATACCCATCTTGACCAACACCATAGCCATGGCCTCCTGATCATCGCCCATAGCTATTGAGTACTAAACCTTTCATATGACCTATACAAAGTCTTGCTTAGCAACACCCACAAGAACAACTACGAAATCCTAAATGTCCTATCAGAATGTCCAAGAATAAAGAATATTCCACATGAATTCTATCGTTCTTGAATGTCCTGATATACCAGTAGTCCTGAATGTCCTGATATGCTAATAATCTTGAATGCCTTGATATACCAATAATACAATCCGTTCTGTCTTTGAATGAAGTTGCAAACATCCACAGTAATGCATAAATCCAAGATCTAAGAGAACTTTAGTAAATCCAATGAATGATGTAAATAAAAATTCCGCTTCGAATTATTTCTGATTTCTGCAACGCAGCTGTAAATTAGGTAAATTCACAGAGACTGATCTAAAACAGGAATGAAATACCTGCTATGCAAGGTCACTAATAATAAACATCTCCACTTGACCTACGACACTATGGAATTTTCCTGAAACCTTTAATGGAAAATTCCAGTAACGTGTAAACAAGCCTAGGCCTTTAACTCTAATGTTAGTAAACATCTTATTTACAACGTAAAATAGGGGCCCTGAGTGGCCTAGTGGTCTGAAGCGCTCATCGTTACAGATCACTGCCACTGCCATCTCACCTAAGTCTGCGTGGGTTTGAGTCTTGAGTTCGGCCTATGTGGTTATGTAAGAAAGCTTGCCAGGAGCTTCTCGTGGGTCGGTGGTTCTTTCCGGAGTTTTCCCGGGTTCTTCCTCTTCCATTAATACAGGACGCCATGTATAGCCTATCTTGTGCTGAAATTGGCGTTAAACCAACAACAACAACATCAACAACGTCCCATCATGGAGAAAAGCATGCATAGAAAAGCTTCGTTTACAACCATCAATCACCGAGAAAAGTCAGGAAAACCCCAACCCGATCGAACATATATATATATATATATATATATATATATATATATATATATATATATATATATATATATATATATATATATATATATATATATATATATATATAGCTAGCAAAGGTGATGCTTCATACCTAATGTCATACAGACAGTTACCTACTACAAAAATATCGTAACATATAGTATTAACATCATTGGAGAGCACATTCAAGTTGCCGGCATGATCTGAGTGTCCTTGGGTACATATTGCATAACCTACTTGTTCAGGCGTCACCTTCAACTCTGAAAATAAAACAAAAGTCAAATTAAAATGTGTATGTATGCATTACAGCCAATGAATAAGGTAAAATGACTTTTGATACAAAAGAAGAGCATTGTTATGGAAAACATGTCATGTTCATGCTAATTCACAGTAATTGTTGCTATCCTCTGAATTGGACACTATAATGATGACAACATGTATATTTATAATGATTTCTATACATCAATGATAAAATCTATGGGACAAAAAAAAATACATTTTTCGTCAATAATGCTTTAGTTGATCACATTTTTTTAGTGGTGAACAGGTTTATTTGAAAAATTCTGAAAACTCTTAATAAACGAAGTAATTTCTTGTAAAGTAGACTTTGAGGATTTTATTTTGTCCTCCACATTTATTCTAAAATGTCTTTAAAGCTTTTCATTTGCCACTGGGATTGTAAATGTAAACAACTCTTCATTTTTCCTGTTCAGATTCTTCAGCTGCAATTCTAATTTTTGATGATATACCACAAATCTCATTGTTTCCTAGAGTGAATGTTTTTAAAAACCTATTCCTGTTAATAATGTTGTGAATACTGAGTTTTAGCACTTCCTTATTCAAACATTTATCTTGACAAGCACGCTTTTGTAATAGATGTTGTCAATTTAAGGAAGTAACTTTGCTAACAAAAAGTCTCTAATGTTATTTTTAAAGTCCAGATAATCAGCCAGAAATGTATCAACCTCTATATAATCATTCTCAATGGACGTTTTAGCATTCATCTCTGGTAATAATACACATTAAAATGAGATGAATTTCTCAATCAAACATTTTAATGTTATCATCAGATAAAAAATTCGAATTTTCAGGAGGTAAATAAACAACATAGAAAAAGATATCTTTTTCATCATTAGCAATCAAGTTCGATAATTTTAACCACACTACGTGGTCACAAGATGAATGCATGTACTTAACAGAACCATATAACTCATTTCTTTTATAAACACTAATACAAGATTTTCTAAGATAGTTTTGTCTCCTGCTTGATGAATAAACATATAACCTGACAACCAAATATGTTTAAATCATCAAGTTTAGTTGTAGGCACAGACAAAGATGTCATAATGTCGGACAAGATCACAAAATTCGGTGAATGTATACACCTTTTCAAGCAACAAACATTCAAGGAAGCAAATTTAATGTATTGAAATTTGGGCACGATACATTTTCATTTCCTTTACAACGTGCAAATAGTTTCGATATTTGATATGTTCTATACTATTCTAATTGGTATTATTTTCTGTATAGTTTATGTGTGCAACGCTGCTGTTATAAGTCTGATTTGTTTGAAATCGCATTTTCCCTCCGCGGACACGTAAGTGGCATATTGTTGTTACTGTTATTGTTATTGCTAACATATCTCACTAGGTTTGTGGGCGAGGAAAATACATTGGATACTGATACCGGATCTGGTGACTTAGTTGTAGAGATGTTATTCGCCCTGGCAATTGACCGAGTATTTTGGTTGACCATGACTACTGTCAAAAGCAGGAACATGTGATTATGTAGAACCAGTAAAAGGTTTTGAAAGCAACATATTGCTAACTTTCTTTTATGTTCATTCACATATTTGTTTGTTGATAATTGTGTCAATCACTACATTGTACAATAATTTGTTTCAAAAGCCGTGGCTGTGGATCGTTCAAAATCTGTATATCTTGTATAAGCCCCATTTTAGAATAGCGCTTCACCATATAATCATCACAGGTTCTTGTGTTCATGTAAAAAGGTTTGTGAAACAAAATTGTTGTGTGAGGTCATTGATTTTCTCATCATCTGATTATTATTAACAAGCAAACGAATAAGTAATCACTTCAACATTCTTGGTCTATCTGGCAGGGTACGCAATTGCACATTTGTCCTTCATATTGCATATTTCCGCATCTAAAAGTTATGTTGGATAATAGCAATTTATGCCAGTTCCTATCCCCCTGAGTGCCTATCATTGGTCAAATCTCAGCTCGGGGTAAGTTCTGAATGCACTATAAATGGGCGATGCGAGAACTTGGGATTTGGTTTATTCCCCGATGTTCCCAAACATGCTGTACAACGATCACATCGGTGTCGAGTTCAATCTGTTTGCTCAAAAACAATTTGATCAAAGCCGTTAAATGCCCCTCCCCTTTAAAACGAAGTTATCACTCCTGTTGCCTGTCTCGCCATCATTGCTCTTGTACTCAAACACTTTCATGCATGCATATTACTCAGATAGCTGTGCAACTCGTGCATAAAATGCTCGACACTTTTGTGTCGTCGGGCATTCATTATTTGGATGGACTGAAGGAATTTAAAAATACTTTAACATTGATTGATTTAAAATTTCAGCAAAATCCATATCATTATGTTGACTACACTAATATAAACCTTGAACCAGGGACTCGAGAAAATCATTGTTTTCAATAAAATATGTGAGTGGTCAATATATGTTCTGGTGTAGGGATAAATGATTTTAATATAAATGTTATATTTTTAAGTTGTCTAGCACTTCAAATGTATATGCAACCCACATTTAGTTTTTGTTGTGAAGTAAAAGTTATAGTGGGCAGTTTATCCCTTACGTGTGCATTTTTGGACATAAAAAAGAGGACCTGGTTATGCTTAGTGTGGGTTTGCAAGTATTCAATATTTTTGCTGATTCTAAGCTCCTGCTGCAGGGTCGATAAATCATCGACGTATTGAATTTTTATGGATTTAATCTAATTGTATGAAACCTTTTATTATACTTTTCCCAAATGTGTTGTTCTTAACCATTGTGGTTTTATGTTCTTCTTGAAAGCATAAATTTAGTATAATTAGTCTACACGAGTTTACCTTCCCAAAGCCTAACACGACCTGCTAGTCAGAACGAACAGGAAACACGAGACGTGGTGTTGTTGAATTATTTCCCTTTTTAAATGCCAATATTCGTGTGCTGTACAGTTTGATTAACTGAAGACAAAATTACTATTGGCAAACCTGTTAAGTGCATATATTTACATACATGAATGTATGGATAGAGAAAGAAATTATTGCCAGGTGTCTTATCTGAATCTGTCTTTTCGTTCACACGAAGAATGTGTGCATTTAACAGGATTGGTGTGTGGGCTATCAACGCAATCGTGCTCTTATCGTATCAAGCGTATATCATGTTTATATTACCGTTCTATTCTTTCAGCTGATTTTGTTAGAATTTAAAATGAAATTTTATTTTAATTGCTGTTCTGTTCGCGGGCAATTAAGATCAAATAATGCATTTACCAAACAATAATAACATTGACACTGGAAAGCCCTGTAATGGCTTGTGATTACAAACATGTTGAGACACTAAAGTAACAACCTGCATGGTAGAGGTAATTTCCTAAAATCTATGCTTGTAATTAAATGTGATGTTTAGGTCCGTTTTTTATCTGAAGGTGTGACGGCTGTGCTAATTAGCTACTAATTTTATCGAAACTGAGATAAGTTTGATTGAATAATAGGAAGACAATGGGAACTGCATGAAATGCAGCTTTTGGTAAATGTTTTTATCATGTCAAATCAAAACTTCATAGTGAATCATGACATTTCGGCAATCTGAACATTCTTGTGTCTTTTTAATCTAAACCGAACAACTTTGACTGTCTTAGTCACGATGATCCTGAATACCCTCACATTTGCCGATGCCAAATGAAAACATTTGACTTTCTCACCGAAACTAGGAGCTAATTGCAGTCATACTTCCAAAATTTGTTTTTGGCGAACGAACATCCAGTTGGATGTGCAAAGAATAGATCATTATTACATATGGATACACTTTACGTGTAGCGTTTGCAGTCTCCTACTTTTTATATTCCAGCACAGTATCATGTTAGCATATCACTTTTAGTGATTATAATTTGCCCAGATAAGCCCATGACTTTGTTGCGCAGTAGTGTCTTTACTGACTTTGGCTGTGGGAATTGTTCTTACCCAGCATTCTGGAATTTGTTGCTTTTAATATTATTGTCGACATTTTGGCACCCATTTTCGAACCGAGTGCTCGAAGGGGCATTGGGAAAAAGGTTATCTATATCAGAATTCGCACAATTTATCCCGTAGGGGTTTGTTACAAATAAAACTGGGGGTATCAGGCAATGGATAGAGGGCTGGGGAGGGTCCTGTAACATGACACCATCCTAAGACGAACGTTGATTAAATGTTAACGTATAGTTATAAAAGAAACTCACATCTCTTTAAAAATAACTTGGGCACATGCCGATCTCCCAAATGGCAGAGTGTTATCCAACCACAGTATTTTTAAGCGGTATAATGGATCCAACGTGCTAATGTTTCTTGCTATTTGTTAATATTCTGATTCTAAATAAAATGTATTATTATCTACTGTAAAGTACTGTTCCAAATCAAATATTGGAAATATCCGGTCACAAATACAATACACAAATATGCAATTTCTGCATCTAACACTCATTCCCTTCAAAATGAATATCCCACAACTGGAATACTTAATAGCCTAGTAAAATTTGAAACAGTCTAGGAGGAAACCTTGTAATATTCTCATCAAATATAGGGCTTAAGTAACCTATAAATCGAGTCAAATATCTGTCATCACATAGTAATTTCATGCTGTCTGTGTCAAATGTTCTATTGATTTAGGACGGTAGTTGTTTGATTTATAATTTCGAAAATAATATTTACATTTCAGAAGTGACTAGTTTTAAAACTGTGCAGCTAGAGTCCTGGACTAGTTTTATGCGCAACAGATGAAAGATGCAGCATCTGAGCTAGTGTGAAAAAATTATATCTTCTTCTTTCTCTCCAAAATATTCTATTACTATTTGATCTGTGCGAGAAACAGAATCAAAAATGAATAATAATGTAATATTAAATTTATGAAACTCTTTCAGTACTGTCCTCCAAGTTTTCCTTCGCAAGGCTTGCAAGACCTGGATATTATTAATCTTGTATCAGAAATTAAATTATTAAATAACTACCCGTTTGAAATCATATGTGTGGAAAATAACCCTCAATGACTTTCAGCCATTAATTTAAAATACGTGCATGCTTAATTGATATTCCTGCAACGATTCAAAGGAAATACTGAATAAAAATCTTACCGTTTTCATTGTCTCAAGATATTGCATACGTTATTATTAATACTCGTAAATTTCTTTCGTGACAAAGCTCATTTCATTAGAAATGAGCTTGAAAAAAACAATTTCAACTCACTTGTCACCATTCAGTTTTGATACAGACTATATACGCCAACCTTTAACAGCATTTAAACCTTTGAACCTGTCTATATTGATTTGGTACATACAATTGTGATGAAAAACGCCTCAAAGTCACATGAACTCTATCAGCCACAGTACATGAAAGAAACATAGACGTATGCCAACATTATCTTCAATTGTGCATGTTGCTAATATAAACAACTTCAGTTCACACCAGGCACTCTCTCAGAAGTAAATCATATTTCTTCAGGGCACAATTTGTTTGTATACTGGCAACTGAGCCTGCCCAGTCATTTAGTTACCTATGTGTATTAGCAGTCTTGTACCTTGTTTTCAACACTACGTTACGATAAAGACACGATACCTGACTAAACATGTATGAATTTGATACAATATGACAATATGTCGTAGTCTCGTTAAGTGTGAGAGAAGGACATATTAACAGTCTAGGGTGCAATTGTGACAAATTACATTCGACGTTTTGTCTAGAATGCGAAATAAAAGCCCTTTAGGACTTCTATATTCACGGGAATAATCGTAGTTGTCCTTGCAGAATTGGTACGAATTTGACAGATGACAATAGGTGTGGTGTGCAAATAATAAATCATTATATGAAAGACGAGTGTTGGACATAACAAAGACAACACTCGAGCATCAGTTAAATACCTGCACGTTTAGATTTGAATGTTATTCTTGCAATTTTATTTATGTACAAAGGAAAGACATTATCTGGTTCACTATCATCAAATCATTGCTTATATTGATATTAGTGATGACACGTCATCGAGTCTTTGTTTTGTCATTGAAAAGAATGAATACTCTTACATTTTAAAAGCCATCCTTCCTAAACTTGTCATATTCTGAAGTTTATTAAACTAGTCTCATTTCCATTCTGTAATTGAGACAACCAAGCAAGATATCTCTAAGGATTATTAACTGTTGCTTAAATTTTGCTCAGATTTATCATCTCCTATAGCAATACATTAGATGAGACAAGGAGTTATTCCTAATAGTGAAAGGTAAACGAGGTAATAATAACTTGTATATTGTTAAACATGAAATGTCAGCATGCACCTTTCGCCACGTATGGCATGATAAAAACCTGACAGCTGGAAATACGTAGATTCCAGTTTTAGAAGCTGGAATATGTGTTAGATATACATTACAGGCATCATCAATGGAAAGTATAGGAAGTTTATTTTTGAAAACATGTTAACCTATTGGACAACATTCCATACATTTATATCAAAGCGGAATCTTGTTGTTAAAATATTAGACGCTGTCGTGTCGACAAAACTTTTAAGTGTTGCAAATAATAGCAAGTTATTCTTATACCGCGATGACGGCCAATTCTGCGCGTCGGGTAATACTGCGCAACTATACGTCATTTCTGTAAACATTGGATCACGTGCTATTTTGGGTCAAAAGTCCATTTTGTATCCAGAAAGAACAATCGCACATTAATTAAGAAAAGTGATATTCATGAAGTGTACAAAAATATCCCACATTTAGAGTCGAAATGCACATTAAAATGTGATTTGTAAATGGTAGCGTGAAGACCCACTCCATCACCATCTTGAACCTGTAACCCAGAAAATTCAATTTACTATGCATCTTTTAGAATCATACAAATAAAATGCATTACATAAAAGATGGTAATGTGTACCTTAAAAAATATGTATTTCAATCCAAGTTTCCAGTTTTGCAAGAAGTTGTCCCACACGTATAAAATCGTCTGCTACCGAATGTGTCTATTTGCCGCTAGAACAGAAATGCTCAACTAATTCCCCGGCGTATAGTCTGTTTCTAAATTCTGTAGTAATTTTTCCCCATCAACAAGACGTTGTAAATACATTACATCCTATTCATCGTCGTTTCTCTTCCACGTAATAGCTTATTTTTATAAAATGTTTAACTTTACTAACTTTTTTACAAGATTGATTTAGTTTGCTTGATACCTCTTGCCATTTGTTGGCATTTTTACATTGAATTTTGTAAAACTAGCTATAAACATGACCTAATTACTCGACTGAACTGCTGACAGAAACAGTCCAGAGTAATATATTTCAATGACGTAGCCCGATGGATAAACATTACATTTTTTCAAAGCTATGCGTAGAATAGGCAGACATATCGCGAGTCAGGAAAACAAAGGTGATTGTATCCTCTGTGTCCAAAATTAATATTATTTTGAACAAAATATTCTGGTGACAACTGCATCTTTTCAAATGGTAAGCATTGCTGTATTTTATTTTTGTCAAGCGCTCGAATTAGGTATGCGTTTTGCTTCAATACTGGAAACGAAAACCTTCGGTGCGCTGAAAGCCCCAACAGCAGTGTAAATAAGTCTATAGATATGTTGACAAGATGTACTGAAACATTTATCGTGAATCGTGTTCTATTCTTAGTATACAAAATGTTCCACAATAATTAAATACATATAATTATCTATACTGTATACAAAGTATTATAACTTTTATACATTTATTGACATTTTGTCTCAATAGTAACATACTACATACTGTATGTCACTTCATTTTCAGGTTATTTTGGATATGTTTAGTTTGAAAGTCATGAAGATGATTAATGGAGAAATGACTGATGAACTCTTCAAATGAACCAAGCGATGATAAAAAGACCAACAATGTGTATAATATTAATCTTTGGAATGCAGAGGGTGTACGGTAAATGACTGACCAAAATATGTATGTCCTTTCAAAATATTAGAGATAGTTTACATCATGGCTACACGAAACATGTCTCCAGAGGCTAACAATTATGTTCGTCTCGACTTAGCAATTAAAGGCACGTGTACTGAATGTCTCAGAGCCGTATTACTAAATCGTGTTCCTGTCGGATTTCAAGATATAAACCATGCTCTTCAATTCTTGGAGCCTCAGCTTGAACAACATCTGGCACCATATAAATATTCCCAGCTCTTCACAAACCATCAGCTACGTCACAACTTTTCCATTTCAGAATGTGACATGTCTTTGGTCTATTCTCTTATTAGAAATTCTAAATGGGTTCCGTCACCTACAACAGGATGGGGAAAATCATTCACAAACAGTCCGCAAGACATATCCCTTGGAGCCAATGTGGAACGATTGCATCGCTTCAGAAATATGTTAGAACATTGTAAAAAACCAAGCATATCGAATCAGGATTTTAATGATTACTGGATTGAAGTGAGAAAATATGTTGCTGATATTGAAATGAGTTTAGGGAGCACACAGCACCAGCAGAGATTAGACAGTTTGAGAGGGGAAGATCTGGATCCAGAATACGCAAACAGAATAATAAACGAATTCAGCGATGGTGTTAGAGGTTTGCAAGGTAATATAACATGTTCTGCAGAATTTGGTTTTTTTGTTACAGCCGGGATAAGGATATATATATATATATATATATATATATATATATATATATATATATATATATATATATATATATATATATATATATATATATATATATATATATATATATATATATATAGTTTGAAATAATTACTTATGGAAATATATCAAGCATTAGCTTTACAAGGATTTGTAATATGAACGATACTACTTGTCAGGTAATTTCATAGATGACACCGACATTTAGAAATCCGTAATCTGTGTAATGTAATGCAATCAGCGTTTCCTCCTGTTTTTTGTTGTTGATGGTTATACTTGTACAAGAGTGTCAACCATTGAAATATAAACTACTGTCAGATATCTGTTAATTCATTTATAATAAACATTTATTTTAGATGAAAACTTTAATGTAACGTCAGGCTAAACTAATATTTAGAGTTATTTATAGCCAACAGTTTCTTTTAACAATATATTTCTTTGATTCTCTAATCCGGCGCAGAAATAAACATGTACAACTACGGTAGACATATATCATAAACTAGAGTAATGAGTTAAATACGATTCCAACCAGAAATTGCAAACTTATGAAGAGTTTTCTTTTGTCATGCAACATAATTCATTATTTTCAATCCAGATGAACAATGCCGCCAACGTGACTGTCTTCTCGAAATTCGAGTGAATCAGTCCGGGCATGGCTCCATTCTGTCTAATATTACCACCAGTATGAATGAACTAAGTAAAGAGCTGTCGGATTTGAAAACAGAGGAAAGCAACCAGAGTAATCTGCTTAAAGAAATATCAGTAAAAAGTGAGCAACAATATCAACTTTTGCAAAATGACAGGAGGGTGTTGTCAGATATAAAGACATCCCACGATCAGCAGGCTATTAGCATCTGTGAAGTAATCGATGCATTGAGGGATGATGACAAAGGGTTGGTTCGGATTGTTAAAGAACAGAATAATCAAATGTGTACTTTGAAAGACTTGAAAAAGAGGCTGGAGGACATTCAGGAAAATCAGACGTTGCTATTCAACAACAACAAGGAAGGTTTCAAGGAGATGCATGAAATCATGGAATGCAGAGGTAGGTACCAATTTTTTGCAGAAAAGAAACTTATAATTATTACTATGGTTTACAAGTCTCTGAATTTAATGATTTGTTCTTAGGAATAAGCATAATTTTTATGAAGAAACTAACTTTACATCAAAGCAAAAATGTTTTTTTTTAATAGCCGGGATGAGGATATATATGCATTTATATATATATATATATATATATATATATATATATATATATATATATATATATATATATATATATATATATATATATATATCCTTGCAATGAACGGATTTTCCATCTTAGGTCCATTTCAGTAATTTTAAAACTATTGTTGACCAATGTACGATTCATCCAATATTTACCCGATAATTTAAAAATCTGATATCTTTTTATACCAAATGTTGCTGATACATTCACAAAGAACGTTACAAAAAGGATGACATAACGTTCTTATAAATACCTTATCGTCAAAGGTTTTAAGGAATTTTCTCAAATTATGCAAAATAATGATCATTTCACATCTGTTAGAAATCTTAGTTCATTTGCTCATCTTGCAAAAGGTGTTTTCTGTTATTGTATGTGTTCTACTTCTGGAAATAATATTATCAACGATAATAATAATAATAATAATAATAATAATAATAATAATAATAATAATAATAATAATAATAATAAGTAGTAGTAGTAGTAGTAGTGTCAGTAGTAGTAGTTGCTGTTGCAGTATACGTGGAAGAAAATTCAACATAATTTTCTTTTCTCCAATGACATTCGTCAAGGATATTTTCTCCACCTTAAACATCAGTTGGGATAGATAATTAGGATAATTATGATGATGCTGATGGCGGTGACGATGATGACGATGATAACACAAATAATACTTTATGTCATAACTTTTAGTTCGGATATCATAGCAGGGGCATACCTAAAGTATTTTACACCTGGGTGGATCCTTCCGTTGGCACACTAGCAGATATTCGCTTGTCAAACACAATTTTCTGTTTCCGTATGCACAGTTAACGAGCGCACGAAGGGCGGAGCGGGGCAATTTGAAAATTAAAGTATTAAACATAAAATAAAATATATTTCGTCACGAAATCCGAAAACAGCTATTTTACTGTTTGGATATATCTGGATCAGGGAATCAATGACCCTACCAGATGGCAACGTACTGGTAGTTTAACTCTATCGATGGCACCCTCACTACTGATTGTCACCCGAGAAGGAAAGCCCCCTTCCCAACTCCTCCCACCCCCCTTAGAACGCCACTGACTGTAAGTATTAGGCGGCACCTTAAGCATTACTGATGATGCTTTCGACAGAAAACGATTCTCTGAAAATTAAGAGAGAGAGAGAGAGAGAGAGAGAGAGAGAGAGAGATGGGGGAATGGGTCACTATCCTTTTTTCACTTAATGTAGGTGTGTGGGAGATGCAAGACCATCAGGATATTTAGCCTGCGGGATATATTCTTTGTTATGAATCAATAAAATAGTACATATTTTAAGATAAAGACATGAAAGACGCACCTTTTTCATAACACCAAGTATAAATACTTTTGTCTGTAAGCAATATCATATGACACATATTTTATTTTAAAAAATAAGAATATTAAAGAAGTTTGTTAATAGTAGTACAGTTCGGCCAAACATTTAAAAATAACAGTGCATTCTAGACAGTCCCAGTTATGAATGCTAGTATGTGAAAAATTTACTTGCTTTAAATGTTGGGTGATATATTCAAGTTTGCGCTCAGTTCATAATTTAATTTAATTCCGTAATGTTAAATGTTAAAATGCAATTTGAGCATTTTCGCTTAACATTTCGCAAGTGTTACGTATATCTACATTTTGTTTGTAACACCTGATACATGATTTTATTTAATTTTCGTAATTTCTATTCATGCTTGTAAACTGCTAAAATCTTACGACTAAGACTTAAATTGCTCCTATGAGGTAGTTTCTCGGTGACTGACGAGGTTTCCACATTTCCAGAATAATTTTGTAGCTTCCCATTGGTTGTGGAAGGTCACGTGAATATTTTACATTCGACGCTAAAGCAAGAGTGTATGCTGTCACGTGGAGTCTATTGCAAAGCAAAGTCGCAATATACAGTGTATATAAAGAGAAAATTAAACATTCAGATTCATTCCGATTTTTAAATTTATTCACACTTACTATGTTCCTGTTGTGTTTTATGATGTACTTAGATATTTTTTGAGAGGAAAAACATTTATTTGAACTGCTCAGTGGAAGTGGAAACTATTCATCATTTGGACTATAATATTATTCTGGAATTGTTTTAAATTATTCAAAAGAATTATGGACAACGTCACGGTTCTTGGAGGACCAGTACATTTCCTGTATTGAAATGTATAATGAACTTTTCATTCATATAGGACTTTCTTAGACCTTTATAGTGACTAGGTTGGATGTACGTCATAATACTGTAAGTATAACTCAGTTGTTAGTTACAGCTTTGAGAATTAAATTGTTTCTTACGTTAGTAATAAAACGTTCTATCACAAGTCCAAATTTATACAGCTCATATTGAATTCGGTGATATTTAAACAGGGTCCATTACTGAATGTGCGGATGTGCATGTTGTCTCGAATGCGCTAATGTGTCAGTGGTCTGGAATGTGGCGATGTGTTAAGTTTTTTTGCTGTATGACAATAACATATTCTAAAATGTCCTTGGCTGAATTCACTATAATTCCAAATTAATGGTATCGTCCAAGATGTATTATTGAACAATTTAAAAAACAATTCCAACCATCTAACAACTGAACACTTCGGATCTCAAGATAGGAATGAGTAATTTTTTTAACAAGTTTATTGACCCCTCCATTTGATCAAGGTTGCAATTACTATTTTCAGGAAATACTCCGTCATGTTAACATCTAGCAATATTTACTCAGCCCGACGATGAGGTGCTGATGCGATTTGCCATCATAGCGGATTTAACTGAGTTTACTATTCGTTTTTTTGTTGATGTGCACATTCAGCAGTGGAACTGAATGTCCCGGTTAAAAGAAAAAGTGATATCGCGGCTGCATTATGGGAAATAATGTGGAGTAAATGCATGATTTCTCTTTTTTCTTCCACATAATCGTATACGTAGTCTACAGAGTCGATTTCACACATGAAAGTTAACTATCATCAACTTTGTCATCATATATCAAGAAGCTGAGCCACTGACGTCAAAAGATTCTGCAAGTGTTGCAGATGCACTCGGATTCATTCACGACTAACATGACTACGATTGTTAAAAGTGGATCCTGGTAAAGAATTTCGTGCATCGGTTTCTGTACTGTTGACCAAGCATCGATTATGAGCTCATGTTGGACATGCCAACATTTATCGTGACCACGCTATTGTGAAACGATTTAACCGCACACTTGAGGAACGGTTATTTGGTCGCGAAGAAATTGCTAATGAGGCTACATTGATATCACAAATACGTAGCAGGTCTTCCATTTTTCATAGCAGCACACAACAAGCATTGAAGTCACATGCACGATTTGATTAGAACCAGCAAATGCGACTTTACAGAAGAATGTTACGTTTACTCAGATAATGATTTCACAGACGGCACTGTCACAACACATTTGTTCGGTTTCTGTATGAACATAGAGAGTTAGAAGGTTGATAACATCGTAACACTGACCAGATATGGGTCTTCGACGTGTTTACGGTTTTGTAACCGTTTAATGCACCAAGACAACAAATACATTATCGTTCGTGGCCAGTCAATGGAAGAGCAACTAGTGCAATAAGCAGAGCATTTGTGCTTCAGGAAATGCACGTTGTTCCAGCGATTATGCATCAGTCATCAAAACTGTTTTGCAGCACTACTTAATGTCATTGGACATCAATCGATATTAAGTTGATTCATAATGGGACAGTGGCACAATCCGTAGGTGGTAATTTCGTATCCATCGCATGGTATCTAGCGGGGACACACTTGCCGTATGTGTCAATTCAGATTTTGGTTAGACGCACACCCAAGAGTAGATACAGCTACGTACGTGCAGTACATAATTGTGTTTGGTCCTAAGACTTGATACTACTTTCGTGTATTCAGTGTATTTACATCTGGATTCATCAACACTTGCACACTTACACGAGGACAGACAAGTTCCATGCACCGACAGCTATTCTGGGGTCAGTGCATAATCATTCTGTATATGATGTAAATGGTATGAATATTCTAGATCAACCTTAAAGTAAATATCCCTGATTAATATTGATGTTATGGTCGTGCACGTGTGCAAGACGTGAAGCTTCCATGGGATCAATCCAATGAAACTTACCAAACGGTAATGGTTGCATCATCGCCTAATCATCGAAAGTATTGATTCCTTGTTATATGATGTAATCTTTTCAGGTAGAGGGGTCATACCCATTTGCATTTCGGGTGTTTGCGCAAACATAACTGATTTGCCATAGAAATCGCACCATGAAGTTAGCGCTTGATATACATATGCTGGTCAATATCAGTGAGCAATGCCAACTCGGTTTTGATTGTTTACCCCAGACTAAATTGTGAGGAAACTTAATGTGCAGGATCGCGCTTTTACACGTGCATAGCAGTATGCCGAAGTGTTTTAAACACATCAGCGAGCAACAATGGATCTATGCACAGATACAAATTGCGATAATCAACCATGTTTTGCATTTTAATTTTCACCAAAATATATTTATGTGTTTGTAGTCGATAACGGAAACACTGCACTTCGATTGATGGCAAATGAGTTTCAGCAATTTTGTCCCAGTCACTCATTTACTCGTATGGATACACACCTCTCATCGTTAGCAGCTTAGTAGTTTGGTTAGTTAGATAATAGTTGCGAGGAATTGCGAAGTTATCCGCCGTTCGATTACTCCATAACGTGTCCAAGGACGAATTCGAAAATCACAACGAATCATTAAACTGCAGTTGATCTAGCCAAAATGTCATGTATTTGTCCATTTTGTTGGGGATCACTCTTACTGGTGATTTTGATGGCGTGGTTACAGCGAGCAATAACCATGCAGATTATGAAGCACTACAGGGATTGTTTTTATTTATTTAGGTAAATCCTCAACTGTGTTGTATGCGTCTGTTCTGTTTGCGATAGTGATGTGACAGTGACTTTGGTATCTGTGGAGCTTAAGCTTATTCACATATCCAGCAATGAGTGGCTGTGGAGAAGTCAGGAATGTTATCACTAGTTATAATTATGACTGCAGGGGAACAGAGCTTTTGTCAAATTAGTTTTTCTTTAACTTCAAGCGATTCAAGAGATTAAGGAAACAGCAGAATCAGTTTGCAAATAACTGATGCTTAAGAGAATCAGCATATGATTTGTTCATCGGCATGTCTTGTTTAGTTGTTGTTGGAAGCATAGCTGCACGCGTTCGTGCCCGTGAAAGCAGAGTTTTCCACTGGAACGTTGTGACAACCCGCCTAGATGATAGAAGGGACTTTCATTTGTCGTTGCCCGGCAGTGGATTTGACAATGTTTTTGCATTGTCCTGGCATTATTGCCCACTGCAGTTTTTCACTGATACCACCACATTAAAAGGCATGGTGGATGAGCAGTTATTGGGTCTTAAATACAAGTATGCCACGTCTGCATATATATTCTTTTACGTGTATGCTTGCTGTGTCAGCTAAGCAACCAAGTAAGATTATTTATCCATGCGTAGTGGCACACTGACTCATATTGTTTCATTTCCCTAAGCAATAACAAATTAATCTGGCGTCAGTATTGTTGTCCGTGTTGTGATAGTGTAAGCGGATAAAAGCCTTGATTCCAAGTAAGTACTTTGTCAATGAAACCTGGTTCAGTGTTTCAAATTTTGTTCAGTGTGGCTCTGGTTGCCTACCACTACTGAAGTTGTAAATTAGAAAGCCCTTCCCATCCGTTATATACATAAGTTTGCTCTAATCAATGCATGACCACAGATCTCAACTGAAGTTTTATTTTAGGAAGCCGGACGTATCCGTTCTATACATAAATTTTACTATAATCAATGCAAGACCTCAGATCTCACAACCTGCAAAATATCCATCATCCGCACATCTGCATGGTTTCTCTTTGTTAGGTTTCCATTTTCTTTCTTAACTATCCGCCATGGTCCAGTCCATTTGACCTGTAGTTTAGGTGATTTCCCTTTCTTTCTTAGAGTATGGTGCAACCAAACCAGTTCACCATCACTGAAAGAGTGACAATGAACCTTGAAATCATAAGTGACTCTCTGAAGATGAATAACGGTGCCTTTCTTTCTCGTGCTTCCTCATTGGCCTCCCACATTGCTTTTATGTAATCCGACACTAATTAAGGAAGATTCTTGGTGGCCTCGTCTGGTGTTTTGCCAACTAGAAGATCAGTAGGGAGAATTACTTCTTGACCCGGCACCAGCTTGTTCAGGGTGAATCCAGAGGAAGTGTGCTCAGATGCATGATAGGCCATGCCCGTAAGAGAAAGCTATTGGTCCCAGGTTTCTGGTTTATCATCAACGTATGATGCTAGCATCTGCCTTAAAGTTCTGTTATACCATTCCACCATCCCATTACATTGTGGATGATAGGGAGACGTTCGCCTCTTCTTAGTTCCTAATGTTACACAGAGCTCTTTGATTAAGGCACTTTCAAATTTCATCTACAAATAAAATTATCCAGCAACACTCTTGCAACTGTGATGGATTCAATATTAGACAGAGGTACCGCCTCAATCTACTTAGTGAAATGATCTCCAGTTACACGGATGTATGCATTTCCTTTCACCGTCTTCGTAAGAGGTCCAAAAATATCGAGTGCTACCAGCTCTCCTGCTTTCCCAGCCATTATGCCCTGAAGTTTCGCACGGTGCTTCTGCTTTGGACTTTTGTGCTGAGCGCAAACGGAGAATGTCGTACAGTGGTCACGAATATTATCTCTCATACCGGGCCAATAGTAACATTGGCTCACTTTACTGAGGGTTTTGTCGACAACTAAATGTCCCCCGGTGGATCCATCTCGGCATTGCTTTAGGAGTACTCGCTGCTAGCTGTATGGCACGATGATGAAACTTTTAACTGGCTTGCTGGAACAATCTAGCCAAACTCACACAAGGAATCTTGTCTAGCATCTATGATCAATTTGTATGCCCCTTATAACGCCTTAACGTCTGCACTATTCCAAGATGCTTCTTCCCAAGCAGGGCATTGGTGTGCCTCAACGCATCTAATAACTCGTGATCAAGTAGCATCTTGTCTCTGTATCTCTCCAAAATGCATCCCACTGTCTAGCCATATAGCAGAGAACCCCATGGTACGTTTGCTACAGTATTTACAACCATTTCAAGGTAAGCGACTCTACCTATCCGCATTGGCATCTCGAGTTTCAGGGCGATGTTCTATCACAAAATCATATTCTGATGACAACTGCTCCAACCAACGGGCCAACTGTCCCTTGGGCTCTTTGAAGCTCATGAGCCACCGCAGGCTACTGTGATCAGTGCGTATCTTGACATTTCTGCCATAAAAAGGTCTTAAAATAGCGAATAAAATGTGTGAATGCCAACATCTCACAACGAATTCACAATACTGGTATTCTGTAATTTCTATACACCGACTAGCGTAATCTACTACTCTTTCTTTCTCATCTATGTTCTGGGACAGGACAGGTCCTATGGCTTCGCCACTCGCATCTGTGTCCAGTTTAAACGGGTGATTGAAGTCGGGTAAGCCAACACTGGTGCAGACGAAAGCGCTTTGCGTAGTTTTTCGAATGCTGCCTGATGTTCTTCTGTCCAGCGGGAAACATAGTTCCTTGTTGTTAGCTGGTGTAAGGGAGCTGCAATTTCAGAAAAGTGTCCTATGTACCGCCGATAATAACTAGAAAACCCAAAGAACCTCAACACTGTAGTAACTGATTTAGGATTGGGCCATTTCATAACAACAACTACTTTCTCAGAATTGGTGACAACTCCTGCCGTTGAAATAGTATGACCATGGTACCAAACCTCTCGCGCACAGAATGTACATTTGCTGGGTTTCAACTTTCTGCTGGCCATTAGCAGACATGTAAATACCCATGCTTGTCTTTCAAGCAACTGCTGAAACGTACTTTCTAACACTATCACGTCGTCGAGATACATCAGAAAAACTTCGTATTGCAACCCGGCTAGGACGGTTTCCATTTGTCACTCAAAGGTGACTGGTGCATTGCATAAACTAAACGACCTGATTTTAAATTGATAGAGGACCCCTTCTCATTGCAAACGCTGTCTTAGTTCGATCAGCCTGCTCAATTTTTACTTACCAGTAGCAATGTCGAGAACCAGTTCATGCCAGAGAGTGAATCAAGACTATCATCGATTCTAGTAAGAGGATACGCATCCTTCTCTGTAACTGCATTTAGCGCCTATAGTCCACGCAAAACCACTTCTTCCCATTATCTTTAGCCATTAAAACCACTGGGGCAGCCCAGGGGCTTACTCATGGTTCTACAACCTCCTTTTTCAGCATGTTGTCCACTTGTGTGTCCATCTCTTGTCAGAGCTGAAACAAAACAATTCTGGGTGGAAAGTTGAAATAGCGCGGCATTCCCTGTCTTGAAAGCGTGCTTGATAAAGTTTGTTCTGACCAAGTTGTCATCATCTGTGCAAAAACTGTGCAAACTTCACTTAACTCTTTACTTAGAACGGCTGCTTGATCAGGAGTCAAATGAATGCTTCATCCCTCAAAAATTCATACAAATATAAAGGTAGACTGCTGTTTGAATCCTGTCTGGAACGGTCGACATTTGGTGTTGATAGGGATGCACTGGCTTCAGCAAAACAAACACGAGTCTGCAAGTTTACCACCTCTTTAGGCGGGTTAATGACAAGGATTTTCGTTATATGTCTAAACAATGATAGGGGCTCCAGCATTGACTAGGTGTCTAGCTTCCCACAACCAACACTCACCATTCAACCTCGCGTGATAACTTACCTCTCTGCCGGGACGATGATGTTTTGAGCCAAGGTGATAAGATGATAGCCCAAAGACTCCGCAAAGTAGCATGGGAGCTTTAATCCCTTCATTTGCAGTGTCCACTGTGTAATACTAATGTCGCACTTATGCAGATGGAAACAATTTAACCCAAGTATTCCATCAGGTCTAATGTCAGCTATGACTAAAACATGTCTCCTTCTGAAGCCTTTCCAAGCAATAAAACATTCAGCCTGACCATAAGTTTCAGTGTTGTTACTGGACGCACCGATTAGTTGGCTATTTACAGTGCCGAGTTTCGGCTTTAGATGACTAAGTGCCTCAATCCACCTCTTGCTGATAATATAAACAGCAGCGTCCGAGTCTGAGCGAGCTCCACTCCATTAACAAGACATTGCGTGTACAGTCTCAGTTCTTTGTTTAGATAATGTATAGGCTTGGAATTTTCTATACTTCTTATCTTCTAAGAGTCTCCCTTTTGTTGGTCCCTTTTTCGCCACTGTTCGTTGTATTTTTTTAAAGGCTTAGTGCGTTTGCTTTGGTAATGACCCCAACAATTACAATTGCAATACAGGACCCCTGATTGCCTTAAATCGCATTGTTTATATTCCGACTGGTGTCAGCGATCTAATCCTTCCTGATGTTTTCCATTCAACTTCTTATTTTGTTCCATTACTTTTTCTACCTTTGCTTCAAGATGTTCGATTACATTCTTATATGTACTCTCCTCACACCTGTCTGCAGACACATCATGATCTCTACAAGCAAAACTTAATGGCTTCTGCCATAAACTGGCATGAAGGAAAGCTTCCCATTCGACCCCTTCTCTGATGGCTTATTGCAAACTGCTAGAGCTTTGACGCCAAATTTCAAGCTTCAGGTTTTCATCTTGTACCGTCCCAAAGAAATGATCCTTTGCTAGCCTATCGCGAATATCAGGTGGCAACCGGGATATGTCAGCGAAACCAGTTTTTGGATCGTTTGGCCTCATTCAGGAAGCGTTTCCCCTTCTTGTGAAATAACTTCGGAGATTTGCCTTGTAGTACTCATCTTGGTTACGAGGCGCAAAGCGAGATTCCAAGGAAATTCTCAACTTCTCAAATTCGACTTGGGGCTGAATCGGAGATCGGTTAAGATTTAGAGAGCATATTTCCTTAAACACGCAGTCAAGCGCAATCCATTTTCAGCTTCGCTCGAATCGTTAATCATTAAGCACTGTTCAAAATGTGTCATATAATCAAGGAGGTGTTGAGAAGCATCATAAGTGGCTGCTTTAACTGTTGCCTTAGTTCAAGTTAGAGCCAGAGTAGAACTAAACTCTGTTTGCCCATGGTCAACTCCCTCGGTAACATGTGCGCCTGGCGTCTCTCTTCCATCTTTTATATCACTGCGGCTCCCAATCTATCTTTCTCTTTACAAATGGTCCATGATTGTGCCTAATTTTTGTTAACTTCTCTAGCTAATCACTCTCTTGGATACTGGATATGTGGTTCAATTGTAACTGTCTGACCACACGTTCTCCGGCGCACCCTACGTTATAGTTTTGAACCTCAAATCTTCAGATCTCCACCAAATGCATGTAGATTGCCATCAAATGTATAGCCTTCGATGTCACAAAGAACTGGGCTATGTCCACCAGGTTTCTCTGCCTCGCATCAATAGGCGACAATGTTCGCCAATGAACAGACTGTGGTAAAGGCGTATCGATTAAACAGGTAATGTACCTCTGCCTGCAGCAATTATAATAATTTATAACAATTCTCCTTCATTATTTCCCTATTTATCTGTCACGATGTACTCTGTAAGAAACTGTTGCCAACTAGCAATTGCTATTCAAAACAGATGTAGAGGTAATTGTGTTGTTGTTGTTGTTATTGTTGCTGTTTTTCTTATTGCCAAGTCTGTTACGGAATTTCAATAAATTCAGTATTAAGTTTAACTCAGGTGCAAACAGATGAAAATGTATTGTTGTTGTTATTGTTGTTGTTTTTATTCTTACTGCCAAATCCGTTACTTAATTTCAATAAATTCAGTATAAAGCCTATGAACTCAACACGGTATAGCGGGTGAGTGGGGTATTGTCAAATAAGATTTGTATATCAATGGTCGCTATTCACAAGTACGCAGACCAATGTATGAAGTTTTCAGCTCGCTGAGAACGGAACAGGTCTGTCAGGACCAAAATTATGAGATTTTAATAAAACGAAAATAGAGCGAGATGAACGATTATCTTGGTCAAATCATTATATATATATATATATATATATATATATATATATATATATATATATATATATATATATATATATATATATATATATATATATATATATATATATATATATATATATATATATATATATATATATAATTTATACTATTTAAATGGAGGGAGAAGGCATTGTCAGACACACGTTCTTTATTAGTTATTCTTCTATTGTTAATTAAAACATATGCAGCCAAATTCATGAATCTGGCATGACCTTGACTTCATGGCAGGTTGTGAGATATGTGGTCTTGCAGTGATTAAAGTAAAATTTATGTATAGAACATACACGTCGGGCTTTCTAATTTACAACTGAAGTTGTAGGGAAGTCCTTGGAAATTTCTCGTAAACTTATGACTTCTAGCGGGAATCGTGATAAGGCTTGACACGGCTCAGTCAAGCAAAGACCCTTGGCTTATAACAATAGATACATACATATATGCATACATATATACATCCATCCATCCATCCATCCATCCATCCATCCATCCATACATACATACATACATACATACATACATGCATGCATGCATACATACATACATACATACATACATACATACATACATACATACATACATACATACATAAATGCATGGATTCATACATTCATATATACAAACATACATACATACGCATCCTGACTTGCTTTATGGAAAAGCAACACAAGTAGGATATTTAATGCCGTGACAATTGGAGTAAAGTACCTTGTCCAAAGAAATATAACTATTTCTGACCTAGGCTGGTCCGATAGTAGGATTTAAATGCGCACCATTTCGGTTGCGAGTTCGGCACACACCACAGACACACACACACACACACACACACACACATATATGTATATATATATATATATATATATATATATATATATATATATATATATATATATATATATATATATATATATATATATATACACACACACATATATATATATATATATATATATATATATATATATATATATATATATATATATATATACACAAACACACAAACACGCATATTTGCATAAATATGCAAATTGAACATACATGTTGCTTATGGTCGTAGGTTCGAACCCCGGCTGAGTCATACCGAATAATTATAAAATGGTACTCTCAGGTGCTCGCTTGGCTGTCAGCATTTAGAGGTCATTGGTAGTATTGGTCGGCCTAGTTTCAGGATAAAGGACTGGTTGGAAAATGATGCCAAATGTATGCGGCATGTTACCCCAGTGCTAGATATCACTATCACTATATACTGTTACACTGCAGACTTCGTAGAGATATGACTCAAGCCGTTAAATCTATATTGAAAATCCAACATGTGCACTTATTGCTTATACATACTGATGATGTTTTTCTCTGTAGCTAATGTGTGTTTTGGTCCCAGCTTAATTAATACTGAAACAAAATGTACAGAGATAGAGTAAATTTAATTGCAATTAAGTCAGGTTCTTTCTCGAGTCCCAAGGACTAGGGTGATCCAGATTCCAGTGATTCTAGTTTGTAAACTCTCACAGTGTCATATGTTATAAGCTGTTTGCTGCAGGCAATCCCGTTCTTTCTTCATGCTGAGTGAAAAGTCGGGCAATATTCTCATCTTATACTCCTAAGTTTATCTGCTTTGAATAAAACTAATTCATTGTCAGACAATTTGCAAACTTGGATTTAATTGCTCTTGATTTGAGTCCAGTATCAAGTCATGTGGACAATGCAGAGGTAAAATATATTTGCAAAGCTCTCGTCCAGGACTTCATGATTTACGGTAATGTTTCCGACCATTATTATACCCATTATCGTTGGGGAGATCCTTAATACCATAAATTAGAAAATGTATTGCATCTTGCGTTTGTCCATAAACAGTGGATTGCCGTGAATCCTCACTTATTCAGTTTCATTTGATCTTTAAACTGATTTACCTGTTAGTTTTCCAGTATAGTAATTACACCACTAATTCGTTTCAAACAGAATGTAATGTCATTATATTAAAAAATAAAATGATTTGTGCTTTGGAATTTTTAGCCAATTGTTTGGACCACCAATTTCCTTAAGATTAATATCACTATCTTAAAAAATAGAAATAATTGATGTATTATATTGGCATATATTGCACATGCTTCCAATCAATAGAATTACAGAAATGCTTTTTTATAACAGACTGCTTGATGGCATTATTTTAAGTCTTGTGGTGTAAAACAGGTATATCCTGACCTGCACCTAAAAAATAGCCTCGTACCGAGTATCCACGTGTTCTTTAGTCAATAGGAAACAGAATAAATAAAAGCAAATGTTGTTTTGTTTTATTTCATTACAAAATGTTCCTGTCCTGACAATTAATGTACATAGTTATCGTTAAAGAGCAAAGAATTTTACCTTTATCATAAAATGAAATTTAAGCAAGAAGAATCCAGGGGTGCATATTTCACATAATTGATCTAATATATATATATATATATATATATATATATATATATATATATATATATATATATATATATATATATATATATATATATATATATATATATATATATATATATATATATACATAACGGTATCATGTCCGTTTTAAGTCATAAGATATATTATGGTGTTTGACTTACCTTTCGGACTGAAAGTGTCCCAATAGAAAAGTTAGGCAAACAATTGGTTAAAATAGCAATCTAATACAAAGACAGCAATTTCATGTCCATCATATTCTCCAGGACATATGTTATGAATAAATTAGAAAGCTTCTTTTGTGCATGGTCTTGCGTCCATCAAGTCAAGTCTACGCCTCCATTACACTGTGGTCGGTACAATAACGTCACACGGCGATAGCCTTGTTAGCCAAAATTGCTATCTAATGATCAAAGTGACAACCTTAAGTTCATTACCTACCCAGATAACCAATAGCCAAAGTGACACACATCCTTGTCCTCGACTGCCCTGTCAACGAATTGTCAGAGGTACTGCTTTTTTCCCTGACCGCCTAGGTCAATCAACAGTATAACGGTGGAAATGAGGTCAACTATGGCTCAGAGTGAAACGTTTTCCTGGCTGTAACCAATAAGAGTAGCCCAAGGCCAGAGTCACACACATTTCTTACTCCGAACTCCCTTGTCAAGCAATCCTCAACATGATACATATTTCTAGCACCTACTGCCCAAGACATCCAAAGATCACTGTATGGTTACTTTGTCTGCTACCATTGTCATGATCATGGTTTGATCAAAGCTAGTGTAAATCGTCGTTATATTTAAAGCAGACGAATAACGTGAAATAAGGATAACACTGGCGGCCAGAGAAGCTATAATGTGGTTAGAGTTGCATATCTTCCTGTGTCCGAGTTTATCTTCTGTTTCCGAAAACAGAAGATAAACCCAGATGCAAACCTCCAAACATATTTAATACACAAAAGCATGTAGCATTGTGTAAACTGTGCAATTATTTATAGATAATAAAGTAATATAATGTCACGAATATTTTAATTCTAATGACTCCTAATAATACAGGGTCCAACTTTTCACTGTTGGTCTCAGAACGTATCGTTACTATATAGCTTGATACAAGGATTGCCAAACTGCATCTGATCATTGTACAATGCAGAAATATTACTCCAACAAATTAGTGTTTAGTATTATAAAAAGTGTTTCTAATGTTACGTTATCATACAAAATTCCAGAAACAAAACTACTATCAACGCAGTTTGGTTTAACAAGTATTCATCCATATTAAATTGTATTAATACCTTTTCATATATTTTATTTATACTATTTAGCAAACGAAGAAGCCAGCTATAATGATTCGACTAATATACGAAATCAACACCAAAACGAACCTGACAACGAAGCAGCAAATACGGATGCATTGGACTGTAATGTGAACAGAGAAAATGAAATCAGTAAGTTGACGGAATATTATTATGATAAGATCTTGCCCTATGGACGCATCATTAATTATTTATATATCCAGTTTCCAAATTCGAAGAAAACATCAAAACAGAATAAAGCTAAATTATAAAAAGGTGGTGAATATGATCTACGCGAGGATTACGTTGGATATACATATATAAAGAAGTGTCAAAGTCGTGTTATTTAATTATATGGCATACTTACCTTTGATGTACGTAATTAAATTCACAATAGGATTCATTCTGAACATCGAATGATTATTCATCGTACAATCTAACGTTAATGTTAATGCAGCCAATTTTAAAATAATCTGGAAGGTAATATGTATTGCGATCTTTCTAAAGTTTCATAAGTGTATACAATAAATGAAAAATTGTACATTTACGTTAGAAGCAGTACAGCTTACATATTAGCCAATTTATAAACATGCAGTTCTTTTGATGTCTTAGACTTGCATATGAGTGCTTAAAATCTTTAATATGGAAATGTGTCTTTTCTACTAGCATTTGTGATGCGTCTGGTTATGTCCCTATGTGTTATGATGTGCCCAGTAATTTGGATGTCCTCAACTTTCTGTTCCAATATACCAGTGCATTATATTACGTGGACACTGTACGCAGTCAAAAACCATTCACAATACAACGATGATCAATTCTTAAGTAGTTTTGCTGCCCTATCAAATTAAACCAACGACTGAATTTGATGTTATGTGTTCTGATGTTGAGTTCACCGTCGTAGGAAACATATTTTTCATTGCTGGGGGATATTTTTTCAGAGTGGATTCTTCCGCAGCTTCCTACGATGAAAGAGGACACATGCATCATATTCACTGATAATTCGTACATCCTAATTATCTTCCTGTTATCCAATCATATTTTGACAGTGTCACCATTAGTATAAAAGGAATTCTTAACAAAATATTCTAAAGGAATGGAAAAGTCATGGTGAAACTACAATGTCGTAAGTAATGCTCCATTGAATTGCAGTTGTTTTCCAAGTAGGGCATGCTTTAGAAGAGATGTTAAAATAAGCTTTTTACATGGCAGCACCCACTTTACAACAAAGGGTTTTTCGAATATAACATACTTTAAAAGATGCATCTTAGTCAGTAACAAAAGCCCTGAAACTCTTTGAAAAGATCTCCCAGTGTGGCAAGACATACATATAAATTAGCTTCACGCTTCTGGCGAAGGTATTACATCCTCATTACAACACAGCGAGGACAAGGCAGAAAGCAGTGTCCAATACTCTGAAGACCTCAAACACGCGATCATTAAAATAATACGAAAATGGACAACTGTCGTTTATTGGATGATTTTGATTGATTTATTGATTTATTGGATTATAGGGGCGTGCGCACAATTGTGCATTTACCTCTTTTTTATTCCTGCACAGCAGGATGCTAATTATTCCTGGGGGAAGGAAACAGAGCCACATCATGAGTGGGAATGGACCCAACACGCACAAATGTTAAAAATAGATGAATTTCAGTCTGACATCAACTGAGCTAGTTGTCAACCAAAGCAGTATGTGAGGTTAGTAGCGATTGCTCGCCACTATGAGTTTAGATGGGTGGATATAGTTCCACATCTCCGTCGTGGAACAGAAGTCCGGGAGAGGCAAGGGAGGAGAGGTACCTGGAAACAGGAGTAAACGCACAGAGCCCTGAAACGCCAGCTTGTACTTAACCAAATTTAGTCCAGTTATTTTAATGGACAATACAAAGATGCAAATACTGTGTTTTTGATTTTGATTACTAAAAAAAGAAAACATTACCGAGATCATTCCAAGTGTTCACGTTAGAAATCATGCTCTTTGCCGAGCTAGCAGCGATGATGACAATGCAAGAATCATAGTGGGAATAATTCCATCCTATGTCTCTCTGACAACTTCAGCATCTATAGAATTTCAAATCAAAGTATAAATTGAAGATTATGTATATCTGAATGCCAATCGCTTGTACTTGAAAGTCAAAATTTCAAAACAGACAGCAACAATCTAGGCGTCTATCAATAGGAAATCCTGGCTATAAATGCATGCATGCATTGTTCAGCAAAGTGAAGTTTTATTTGAATAAGGAACCAGTGAGCAGCAGCACAAACGCTTACCATAACGATCCTGTCTGGAAAATCTCTTGACGTACGGGAAAGAAACACAGAACACATATCTGGACTTTTCAGTGTTATGGAAACCTTGCATGTTGGGCAAGTTCAAAGCTGAGGTTTTGTTTGCACATCATGATTCAGGTCACACATTTGGATTTAACAACTGCTAAAAGAACTTCAAAGAATTACTTAGGTTATAAAAGATAAATTGTTTGCACTTTAAAAGGTGCTTGCAATACAAGTATTTATTAGGTAGGGTAGATATACGTCTAAGACGGAATCAAAGTAGTATTATGTTCTATTTTATGACTAAAGCTAATGAGCGACTACAAAATGAACATGAAATAAGACAGATTCTAAGTGCGACGTGTGGAAGTCTTTACTTCAAGTGGGAAAAGACGTTAATTAAACTGAGCAGAAAGACAGAAATGTATCCTATGTACTGAGTGGGAGTTTTATGCCTTCACCGTTGCTAATCTCTCAATAAGGCATTATTGTACAAATACAATTGTACAACTTTTCAATTTATTTTTAGCATTTGTGAAAGACATATGCAATATTTAAATTTTGTCGTAATATTTGCCAGTCTTTGCTAAATTTTGGTATATTTGGTCTCCGCGAAGTTTGAAAATTACTTAGAGTCTCAGCGATATTTAAACATTTTCAGCCAGATCTGTTCAGTCTCTGCTAATATCCCTGATTTTCGTAATTGTAGTACTATTTTTATTGTAGAACAAAATGTTCTACATTTTTCCGAATTTTGATCAGTCTCTGGTAAAGTGCATAACAGTTTCATAAGTTTAGTTATACCTTTAGTCTTTCCATTTGGTTTGCATGTTCCGTGTTGTTTTTCATTTTTGCGTCAATTTCTGTGACAGTTTCACAATTTTTTCCATTTCTTGTAGGCACATCCATTTAGTGGTATTAAGAGTTTCTTGTCTTAAATATAGATGTGGATAACATATGCGCAATATTGGCAAATGTACTGACGCCTTCAAGAGAATCTACTGTCGAGTTAATACTTTATATATCTATCTCAGATATATGCATATAACCCCTAAAATGCCGGTCACTACACACGATATGTTGATGAGATGGTATGGTGTGTTTGATAGTAGATGACTGGGCGTTTGTCACTGCACAGGTAGGTTCAGCGTACTGATCACTGATACATGGCATGCTGATAATATAATTTTTGACCTATCACCACAAATTTCTAATCTTGACAACCAAGGAAATTTTGGAACAACTGATACATTATGCTAACATCATTATGATCATTGAACATATTGAAGTCGACCTCAAGTACCCGGAAGAGATTCATGATACACACATTAATTATTCATTGTACCCCGAAGCTCTGCACACCAGAGACGAGTGATTTGGTTAGTATCAGCGTTGCCATGCGGGATGCATGGAGAACAAGCCTATCGGAAGCATTAATCTAGTTACAAACCTACGCTACAAAGAGCGATACATAGATCATTACTGAAAACTTCAGCTATATATTTCAGACTTGAAATGTGTGTCCCCAAGTTTCTTTACGCTTGACCATTTGACCAGAGCACATGGATGGTGCAATGCTTTTTTGGATGCTGAGGAGTGGGGACAGTTGATAGGCAGTAAGGAAACTGACTGAGACTCAGAACCAGATAGTGATGTTTCTGAGGTGGAGTAGTAGAAAAGAGCAAGCCTGCTAAAGTGATATAGTAACATGTATTTTAGCTTTTATAAGAATAAATCAGGTACAATATCAGCTATATATATCTGCTCCAGTCATATTCTATAGCACAAATAACAATTTATATTACATAGTCATTTTGTGGATATAGATATTTGTTATTTATGTTATTGCTTAAAACCAGAAGGTTGTTGACTATTTGTTTCTCTTTTAGTATTGAATCATTCAAGGAAGAAGCAAACTGTATGAAGGAGGACAAATATATTATGTGTGAGAGCAGCTTGAGGCATCTTTTAGTTTTGCACTTTGTGGTAGTCCTTTTCGTGTGATCAAGAAGAAATTGGCAGAAACACTTATTGTTCTAGAGGCTGTGTATGAACATGGACCCCGAATAATTTGCAACAACCAAGGTTTAAAAAGATACACTCCTGCCATTAGTCTTCTTGTGTCTGGAGAAAGTGTGCCCATTAGAGCATTATCATTAAGAGTGGGAAACATATTAAGTTTTCTGAATGTCCAAATGTATAACATAAAACGTTTTGTGTAATGTTACAAATCAAATATTATTTTAACCCCAGAGAATTGTGTACTACACAATTCTTAGATGTTGAAATTACTGTAAACAAATAAACAGGACAATTCAGTATTGTTCCAAAATCTATGAAAATGTTCTTTCCACTAAGATGCTCTAATATTTAAGACATTAATTGTCTCATTGCAAGAACTACAATAATATTAGATTGTTTTGTTTCTTAACGCATATTTGCGAATAAATCTTTACTATTGCCTATCTTGTAACCTCCCTATGAATACAACTGCTTAGAAATATTGTTATTAGATAAAGATTTGTGAAAAATATTATAAAAATGCAGATTGTTTGCAATTTTGAAAGTATTAACACTCTTGTAAAGATGTATGACAACGTATGCCGAGGAATCCTTTTTGTGGTAAAAAAAATTCTGTCACGTGTTGAACTGGGTCGAGTGTATTTTAAGTTAATTTCTGCAATTACGTATATCGTTTTATCCACAGGTCTGAGTTGACATTTATTCAACATAATAGTCAAGCAACGACCTATAATAATGCGAGTGTACTTTTAGAGTCGATTTATATTTTGATCTCTGTTGAATAGGGTAGTGTGGACATGTTTGTTTCTCCATGTAGCGGATAATCGCTAAACTATACTTGCAAATGCCCATTCTTATTCATACAGAAATGTCGAAGCTTCTCAACAGAGCTCGAAACCTTATTACTAACTAAAGATAGCACTCTTTTTCTTGATATTTCCAAATGTAAATTTAGAAATAATATAACTACTTGCAGGTATTGCCGAAGGTACTGATGGTGTAATCTGTCTTATAAAGCAGTACGTTTTCATCAAAACAAGCCTGACAAAGAGAAATGTGAAGGCCATAGTTGATTGCTTTTTAAAAGAAGGACTTATTTCCAATGACGAGCATGAAACAATAGCAGACTTATACCTTCCAAAGAGACTTCGTATCGATCATCTACTGAAGAAGATCATCCTTGGAGACTCAGACTGGTTGAAGATGTTTTTCAAGGTGCTTACATCTGTTAACCCAGCAATAGCAAGAACACTAGCGACAACAGAAGTTACAGCTCAAGAGAGATCAAGTAATAAAAATATAGTTTATACTTCACAGCATTGAGGAAAGTTGTCTCACCTACATATTATTTAAAAATCGCATCAGGAAATAATTTTAGCACACTCTTTCACAAACGGAAGAGGGAGAGAGAGAGAGAGAGACTCTACACTTTAAGAATTCGTACTCTAACATCCCAATTGCTTTATGATTGTATCCAAGGAGTACCAAAGATTATGCAAAAGAGCTAGAAGCAAATTAGTAATCGTGATAATGTCTTTGTTCTCTAGTTACCCAATTCTAATACTTTAGGAGAACTAATAATACCTATCAAATCCAGCCATCTCAGATACTACTTTTAGCTAAAGGGAATTAAACGTTGTCTGCCGACTTATGTGGCGGTCGGTCTGAGTGATATACACTTAATTATAGGGATTGGCGGCAAAGACTAAGATCATGTCTGTTACTATTTCCACTCATGCCAGGAAGAACATTTACGTCATGAGAGACCTCACAAGAGCCCATATCTACATGGAAGATATACCGTAAGAGTTTTTCACTCTAAAGAACGGATTTGCATAGCAATAGATAATATGTACATAATATGAACTTTATTACATTGACAATTATATTTAACTAATGCAATTGTTTTCTTCTTGACTTTCATTACTTTCCTATTCTAACATATTTCATATGTTTGGTTTTTCAGTCAGTATAATATTGTAAACCCGATTATACTAATAAGAGTCTTATGACAGTTAGCACATACCATTTAAGTTTATGAATTAAAGAACCAGAGCACATTCGCAATGAGGCATACATTGTGATCATTTCAACTTGATGAAAAAGGACCAAGTATATTTATCTACAAACGATGTGAACATTATGTTCCTCTACATTGTCAGGAAGAATCGTCAAGTATAATCAACGATAACGACACAAGATGAAGCTTTATGCTCACATTTTATAACATGTTTTCATGCGCAGTTTAGGTATTAAACATTATGCAAGTGTATTTATCATCTTTTCAGGATTCAGACAAGTAGAAGAACGTGCACTTCAAGTGACAAATGCAAGTGCTCCATCAGACTCTGAATGCAGCCTTGACAATAGTGACATTTCCTTTTTCCAATATCACCTGTTAGCGTTTGAAGAGGAAGTTGATTCCATAAATGATGCTATGTTATCCCGCTTTAATTTTAGTGTACGGGATCATTCAAACGTACTTCATGCAAAAACACCTGATGAAAAAATACACAAGCTATGTCAGATGATGAATTTATGCGCTATAAATGTCGAAAACGAGCTGAATACTCTTTTGAGGGCCAGTATATACAAAAAATGGATAGAGTTCAGACAAAAAAGGGGTAGGTAATGTAATGTAACCAAATATAATTAAATTCGATGTATATTGTGTTTCATTACTGAATAATATGGTAATTTATTTATCTTTAACATTTTTTGAGTAGACATTGAAACTTACGACTTTCAACTGATGTTGTTTGCTTAATATTGAAATTGATCCGCTACAAATTGTAACCAGTTTGATTCTGTTGCTAGAGCCAACTTAAGTTAGGATGGGGACTTTTAAAAATTATATTATGGTATCTGCATTTTGACAATAATTTTCATTTTTGAAAACGTAGTTTGTCTATTATCAAATTTGTGAAAAAGTAAATAAGTAATGAAGAATTTTAATCATAAATCCCTGACAGTCTGACACATGTGTACAAGACGTAAACATTTGGACTGTAATAAAACATTTGACATTATACAGTTAGCTGTTTTTTAACTGAAGGATTAGTTAGTTTCAGGAATCGAGGTAATCAAGCCATTATTTAACGGTGTTTTGTTCTTGTTTACGTTATACTTCAGAAGACGATCAAACTACCTTCTTAAATATTTGTGGTTTCTGTCTGTTCATCTGTTACTGGTGAATATTTCTAAAAGGTGAACGTCGTCATATATGGAAATATATGAAACTGAGATGAGTGTTTTAGATTTACTTGTCCTGTGTCTTTTAAGGAAATCCCAACAGACAACAGTTCCTTCGATGGTTCAATTCCCCCGTCAACCTAGTTAGTCGTGTATTTGGATGTTCACGTCTACGTTTCAATCAAGCAGAGACTGGATCAATTATCTTAAAATTTTCGGTTGAAGATGGATTTAACATGGCTTCTTTGACCAGAGGCTCTTTACAGGAAAATATCACGGATCTTCTCTGGAAGGGATATATGGAAACCCAAATCAGCATGATAAATCCAGTACATGTGACTGTCTTCATCATGTCCCCGAGAGAAAATGGTATAATTTTGTTTTAAAGAAACTAAATCTCTCAAGTATTTTTCTTGTTAAATTTCGCCTTTTGTCAGTAAAATTAAAGCCAATCAATTTATGAAAAGAATACTGATCAAATCAATTAATTCTGATAAGCTGTGTTAGAAAAGAAGTCAGCGAATAGGGCATTTCTTGTAAATATTAAATATAATTTCGAGCAATGGTAAAGAAACCTGTTTATATCAGTAACTATTAGTTATATTCAAATGCTGCTTTGTCTTCAAAACATTCCTTGCCAATATTGCTTCACTAAAATAAGCAATTCAGTTTGCAAAAGAACATCCTATTATTACGTAGTCTTGAAACTTTAATTTTAGCGGGAGAGAACGTCACACTCATACATATTTAACATTGATTTATTTTGAAGAGATCTGCTGTAGAAACATACTATGTTTTACTAAAAGACATGGGAATATGAACAATATTTTCACAGGTCAAGAAGAGATACATTTCTACCTCGACTACGATACAGCTGATGACACTAGAAGCAGAGAAGGCAAGTAAATTAGCAATCACTGACTGCTTGCCTTTTATAAAAGTTCTAAAGTTTGGTAATTTTGTATAAGGTATAAATATCACCATATTAAATTTATATTATCTGTTCTAAAATATTCCATTATTTCTCAAATTATATTTATTTACCCTACTTTCACTGTTTAATATAAGTGTCTCGCAGTGAATATATCTGCACTTGTGTATACTTACTGTACCAAAGGACTGTGTTCTTTAAACTATTAAGAAAGTTCTGAAAAATCAATTCAGAGTTGCCATTTGCATTTTACACTTCCACTACAGGCTGAAGACTTTGACATGCGATAAGGAACTGGAGAAATATAACATTCATGTTTTGATCTTTTTCACATTAGAAGATTCAGTTGTAGGAATCTTTTGTCAGATAAGTTATTTTTTTATGACAAGTTACCAATACAAACAGCATCACTGAGAAATAATTTATGGAGGGTTGCTCATCGATTGAAAAAGATAATGTTTCTGTCCCGGAGAGTAATTGCTTTTGTACAAAAATCATATTTATTTGTTAGAAACAAAGGCTCTGACTAGTTGTCAGTAGGATATGAAAAATGAAGAAAAACAATGGAAAGAAAAATGAAACACCGAAAAATACTTCCCCCCAAACAAGTATTGATTTAGGTATCCATTACAGACTCCGAACATGAAATTGGGATCCAAGAGAGGAAGATTCTTTTAGAAGAATTAGACCCAGCTGAGTTGTCAGAATGGATTACCAATCAGCTTGATGTACAGAAAGCCAAAATACATATGCTCGAGGACAAACTTTCAAGCAGCAGTATGCATGAGAAAGAGGAAATGATAGTCTTTTTAGACAGTATATATGAATTAGAGAATGGGTGAGTTAATAATCTCGTATAGACAAATGTATAGTATCTAATTATTCCAATTGAACACATATTTGTGTTGATTTGCGAAAATTGTTAATATCAATCTACAGGTTGAGACAATCGAAAATAAATAAAATTATGAAATTTGTTGAAAAAGCATCTAACATATTAAGAATAGGCATTTAAGATCTTTGTGTTTGAAACCGACCTCATGCTTGCAATATATAATGCCAATATTTTTCAATAATTTAGATTGATGCGATATTAGGTAGACATATAGTAAATGTGATAATAATTTCAAGATCTCTGCATTTAATACAGACTTCATTACAGCAAAGTTTTATTTATTTATCGACCATTTTATTAACAATATTGTGGTAATTTTGTAAAACAAGTCTTCCGGTTGCATAAAAATAAAACTAAAGACATTACTTGTAATGTTCAGGTTTTGCCTCGGATAATTTGTTCAAGCTCTGTATTGAATTTGTCCAGCAAGAAGTGTGCATTTTGTGAGTGTGCTGATATTACAATTGTTAGTCCATATATATATATATATATATATATATATATATATATATATATATATATATATATATATATATATATATATATATATATATATACTGGGTTAGCGAGGCACTATCCACATTTGGTCTGTTAAGAGTATGGCACTTATGATTATAGTCCAAGCATCTGATAACTAGGATGCATATATCTTACAGATATAATAAAACTTTAAAGAATTATGAAATATCTGCCAATATTAAAGAGCAAATATTATTTTGATGCAACTCTCAATTTTACCGTTGAATGCTTACATTCTAAGCAGTCAATCAGTTTCATTATTTTCATTTTCCTTGTTCTCAGACCAGTATGCATGTGGGTCAGTTTCTGTATTTTACACAAAAATGACATTGAGTAAGGATAGATGTAAATGCTGTGAAATTAGTACAAAGAAGGAAAATGGAAAAATAGTGATAAGAAATAGAATTCAAGAAAATGAAGAACGATGTGTTGACGTAATCAATATAATGTTTTGAAAGCAATATTCTTGATTTTCTTCTCCTTAATGGATCGCTTCAAATTAGCTATTCAGTTTTTGTTGTTCAATCAACTGTACCATGTTTAACCAAATACACGTTCGTCAGCTGTTTGCAATTGTGCCAATATGCTATATACAGAGAACAAACTAGAAATAAATAAATAATAAATCATCTAAACTGATTTAATGTTCGCTACATGAACCCGATGATAGGATCATCAGTAATTGTTAAATTTTAAACACAGTCAGGCAGTGTCATAGTTCCACATATAATGTCCCAATCCGTTATCAAATTTATTCACTTTTGACAACTCCAATGTTCGTACCCTGTAGAGATCAATAAATACTCAAAATGAAATGTTTCTTTACTCCAGACATTTAAACAGTGCTGGTAGTGCCACGTTTGTTAACAATGACTTTTTTTTTGCAAAATCCTTTTCACTTTATATGTACTTTTGTGCATTGATAAAAAATAACTTGTTGCAAAATATAATCACTTATAAGAGGAATACAGTTATAAAGGAAGACATTTATAAAAGTGACTGCAAAAAGATTCACTTTAATATTACATGATGTTGTGCTGCGAGGAATATTAGTAAAAGTTCAGACAAATTAAACTGATGATATCCAGTCAAATATCTGTAAATTCTTAAATATTTCTTACGCTAATTGTTAGGAACAAAATATATCCAGTTGCCCAGTTTGAAGTCCTGAAAAATATGGATTCGAGTATAGAGTTTTCATTTTACTTGAAACAGTGTCTCATACTATCATCTTGCTTTCACTAGATTTGGAACTAGCATTGATTCTATGAAAATCTGTTCTTGCTGAAAATGGATGATCTGCTTAACTATATCTATTGTGCCTGCTTATCAGGATGGGATTTTCCGTGTTCAAAATATCCTTTATCCGCAGATAAAAGAGAAATAACATGTGCATTTAAACTAAAACTCTTTTGGTGACATATGCTGAATTAAAGCTGACATTATATAAAATAATGCTGACCATTACATGAATGATATTTTGCCAAATACAAAATGCATGTGCAGTTTGTAACATCCAGCAAAATCATTTCCTATATTTACTTTATGATTTATATTAATTGCAGACATCCACTCCAAAAATCAAGGCATAGTTATTACAATATAGTTTTGTTTTCTCCGCAGAAATTTCCATAAGGTATTTATCTTCTTATTTGTCCTCAGTTACATCTCTTAGGCTGGTGGATATTAGAAGGTATTAGCCCATTCATGGACATGTCGCTGCAATTTTGTTATTTGTGTTTAGCTCTAGAAAATTGGTGATTCTTTCAGAAAATCATAAACATATGATATATAATTAATTGCAATTTAAACTGGTATTTCCAGAAAAGACCTGATAAAACAATTCTGCAAAGAAAAAGACACCTTCTTGTACACCAAACTGTTTGTGACAACCTATAAACATTCTACTGAGAAGAGTGAAATTCAGATGAATCAGCCTTTGTGGTGCAGAAAACGATCAGAATCTGAAGGACAACTTTACCCATTTCAGATGGATATGAACAAAGATGAAGCTGGTTAGATAGAAAGCTAAGTTACAATGTTATTGACAACATAGCATCATTTATGTATGATAAGTAAACCTAAAACAATTTACAAAACACTTTACATATACAGATTATAGCCAATACATCTATGTTCATCCTTGTCCTTTTATATCCATTGTAGTTTCATACACAATAGTGTCTCTTTAGGCGTAGAATGTATACAAGTCTGTAGCTGTATAGCTAAATATTTTTGTTTGACGATTTTGTGTTGATTTCTTTTACTTCTCATATCCAGTTTTGAAATCTCATATGTAATATAATGTTTTATAAACAGTAGATCAGGATATTTGACTTATTTAACTTTCGCCTTTGAAATTTGTTTACAAATGTTAAACGGTACGAGGTAATGAATATGTGTTTCTGGAATTAAACTTGTTTCCACAGTTTCACATTCAGGTGTATATACCACGTCAGCTAATAATCAGAAGCATGTGATTGTGTAGAATGTGCGTCTGACTGCAACAAAGATGTCAATGGTTTTATTCCTGAAAGCGACAGTTGTCCTTGGTATACCTGCCGGTGACACGGTTATGTTTGCTCATAAAAGTATTGTCTCCCTCTCACATATGCGTTCAGGTAGCTTGTTTACATTCATGAATACGGTTGTTGTCATATTTTGTCTGAAACTGTATCATGATAAGACTTCGAAATAATTTGGTTACAGTACTGGTTAGCGAAAGAGCTTTGACCATTATTGGATTGCGATTTGTTCAGCATCTGATGCATTAAGTAAAGACTCCTCAGGAAATATATCAATATGAACTATGTTTCATAAGAACCCTTCAGTTACTACTTTCTCTCGTGCCATACTTCACTCCCTGGTCCCATGAGCTGGAATCTAGTTGGAAGATATACCATTACAAGTTGGAGGAGTTTTTAACTTCTAAGGAAAGTATACTCTATTTACATTTCCAATTTTTTCTTTCTATCCTGACAAAGTTCTGTCTCTACAATTTTCAAACTCTTTGTCATCATCACGCATTTATGTAAGAGAACCTAACCGATTTCACATTCAGTTGGGGTTATATTTATTTTGCACGTGAAAGTCTCCATCGCTTACGAACACTCCTAAAATATATGTAATTCCATTAGGAATAGGTACATATCGGCGAATTTCTATTCCAAGGCATTCAGCTTCAAACTATTTTACTTGTAGCGGTGGTCTTTGTGCCTTGTTCCCTACAGGTAATTGCTTCATAGGTGAAATTGTCACACTATTTTATACATATCTATAATGGTGCCTCAGTTCCTTTTATTTGAAGGTCTTTTGTGTGCAATGTAGTCGGACCAGGACAGGTCGACGTTTATTACACGGTTTAATTAGTAGCGTCTTGCTCATGCTTGTTTCTATAGGCGACACATGAGTTATGTTTATCTGCAAAAGCTTTCCATCACATTTAAAGAGCACTTACTCACCTGGGTAGCTGCGACTTCACATATGCATGTCTTTATACCCTTAAGAAACTCTTTATATATGTATACTTCCGTCATTTCTGGTGCAAAAGGTGAGTTGCATTTAGCACGGCATCTTCAGTTATCCAACGCCGTGCTTCAATGATTCTACATGTACTTACCGTCCTTGAATTTCCTTACAAGTAGCGTTGTACTTGAGATCATCTGCGATCACTTTGTTCCAGTAACCATCATGTGGTATCTCATCTACAGACCCACTGTTGTCTACTTCTACTTACAGGTTGTATTGTTAAGATATGTTACATGTATGCTTCATTGCTTTAGTAGTCACTGTGTTATTTTCTGGGTCAACATTTTAAGATTTAGCTTTTCAACGACATTGCATTTTAAAAGACAGGTGCAGGGCTACACTTTTATACATTTGAATATATTTGTCTACCAGATTAGGAGCATGGGCAAATCTTGAAGAACACACATTTGTATGCACTTTGAATGGGTACATTAAGATATACCTTACTTATCTCAAACATTGATTTCAATAGATTGTGCTACTTACATCCACGTAATTGATATAGATGTATGACCCTCACACGAACTCGGTTACTTTGGTCTTCTGGTAATGAAAATGTTTATTTTGGATCTATTAAAAAATTACAGAACAAAGAAGTTCAGCCATACCATAAATAACGAAGACGAAATCAGAAAATGGAATTTATGATCAGTGGGTCCATAAAATGTTCATGCAGCAGATTTTGATAACCACATTTTACTATTGTAAGATAAGTATCGATGGTTTGTTACGCAAGCTCAATGTTTAATAAAGATAATCTGATATAAGTGGCCAAGTGGTCTAAAGCGCTCTCCGTTACGGATCACTGCCATCTCACCTCTGTCTGCATAGGTTCCAGTCTCGGATTCAGCCAATGTGGGTATGTGAGAAAGCTTGCCAGTAGCTTCTCATGGGTCGGTGGTTCTTTCCTGGGTTTTCCCGGGTTCTTCCTCCACCATTAATACTGGCCGCCATGTATAGCTATGTGTGCTGAAAAATGACGTTAAACCCTACAACAACAACTGATATAATACTTTGACGTGTATATTTCATATGAAATGAAGTATGTCTAATTAAATTCAGACATTATACCTATTAAAACGATTAAGTATTTAACTATTAAAGGTTCCAGACTCATTCAAGTGGGTATTATCTTGTTGAATAACAGGAATGGGTTGCAAAACCCAAAAGTACAGTGAATTAATGCATTCACAAGTGAAGAAATGACAAATATGGCTACATCTAGTCAGTGGGAAAATTGTCATTTGCGGAAATAAAGTCTAGAAACATATCCCTCACAGACGGGCTCTCTGTAGTTTTATAAAACTGTTAATATTTCTGCAATCTATTTGGATGACCTATCCTACTTTGGTAAGGGAAGATAATTATTGATCATTAACTAAGCAAACTCAATATTTTGTAAAGATTATTTGATATACAGTGATGTATTTTTCATATGAATTCAAATTATATCTAATTCAATTCAGACTTTAAAACTAATGAAAGCTCTCCAGTTTCATTCAAGCGACTATTATATTGTGGCAAAACACGTGTTAGTTACAAAAAGTGTTGTTGCACCTATGATAGTTGTTGTGGATGCTTCTGCAGCCACACAAACACCAACAGCTGATGCTGCAGCAATTACACAAATAACATCTACAACCAAATCACATATGTTTGCTTTTTAAGATCAACATGAGGGTTGCCTTGTGATTTCATGTCGCAGTGTCCATCATTCTGTTAATAATACAATCTCATAATACAATTGCTCGACTGGCGGACCCTGTGTGGACTCAACGTGCCCAGATGCATTACGTACAAAAACTTCTAGCCAATTACCCCATTATGATCTTGCTGGAACAACTGACATACACATTTAGAAAATCTTAGCCTTAAGTCTCCTTCTTTGTGTATTCTGGAAGTCTAAAATCCTTCTTGTTTAAAAACATGCCGATTACGCCTTGGTCAAAAATCATTATTGATCGGTTCCATGTCTTACACCCAAAGGGAAGTTAGATATTATGCCACTTGACGCCTGTGTCTGCTGAACACAACGAGTTGTTTGCTGGCAAGGCATCAAATGGTTGTGATCTTATATTAGGGCAACTATAATAATACTTAACGTGACGCAAGTGAGATATCAGTTGTGAGTGTTTCCCCAGCGGTAACAAATGTAGCAAATGTCACACTGCATTCTGTTAGTTGGTGAGATTGCGATCGAGGTAATGCTTTATGTTGTATTTACAAGAACATGTTGCATTACTGTGGAGACTGTGCGTATACCATAAAGTGTTTCCACAAGCAGCGACTCACCAGAACTTGTCATCATCGTATATATCATTCATATCTTCAGTAACTGCCGACAAATTGACGCGGACTCATTGTTGAATTCTGGTGCGTGTTTCCCGCACGAACGGATTCCACAATTGCTTCCAATCGATCAGCATGGTCCTTAGGGTCACACAGACCACCAACGCTTTCTCCTTGTCTTAATAAAATTGCTAATACCACATTGTGTGTTTACGCCTATCAATTTATGTTGTTCTTTTGGTGAGGGTAAACTTGTCTGTTTGGGTGGACCCTAAGGGGGAACATCTACTTATTTTGGTTTTTGAACATAGATTTGGTTCATAGCCATCATAAATGTTGTCGAAAAGTATCTATATATGGTTTAGCGTTTCATGCACCTATCAGTCGATATAAGTTAACAAGCTTTTCAAACACCGGTCACATAAAATCTCTACTATTATTTTATTTTTTACACTACACCTTGTATACCCGTACATGCTAGGTGTTTTTCGATGTAATCACGGCTCCTACTCGCTGGTTGTGTATTCTCCTTCCGTGCTTAGGTGCTTTTCAATAGATACGAAATAGGCAAACCAAATAGGATCGTTATAGATTTCCTGCCTTGCTGGTTCTTTAACTTTTTTATCTTTTGGGTGTTTAACATTGATTTGTAATTTTGTTGGTTGTTCTTGTGGAAGATAACTGAGTGCCTCTTCAACATCATCTTTGACTTCTGGAAAGGGCATACTGGTCTCTGCAGTTGCTCTTGCTGGTTTTTAATACCTTTGGTGCGTTTGGCTGTTGTACTAATTGGCCCAGTTTCTTTTTCTGTTCCTGCCATCTCTCCCATGGTTGCGCTTGTTGCTTTGTATATCCTTAGTGTGTTTGTATGTCTAACGACTTGGACCAGGCTCTTCTTCTGTTCCCGTTAGTGTTGCTATTGATTCCTTTGTTGATCTTGTTGTCTTTTTAATAGTCTTGGTACATTTACTTTGTTGGTTTAATCGGCAGTGCAAATTGTTTGCTGAAAGCCCGTTGCTAGGTTTTCTTTTGCAGTCTGTCACGAATTCTCTGCGGCCTTCTGTAATATTACAAATGTGTTCCTGGTGTTCTAGCTACTATGTCGTAGCCTTGACTTGATTTGTTGTGGTTGAGGTTACGAACTGATTCCATGTCATGTAATGAAGCAGAAAAAATCATTATTAAAGTCAGGAAAACAAACAGTAAAGAAATCTACTAAATAAGTATAATCATGTTGTGAAAGAAGTTTGGCTTATTTTTAATTTATTAAGCCCTTACACGATAAAATGAATCGGTATGGTTACACTAACCTCACCTTGTCCACCATGACAGATAACGCGAGACTCTCGCCGTGACCCATTTTCTACGTAAGGCTTGCCAGATCATATTTGGATATTCTACGCTGTGTTATTATCAATCAAGTGGCAAATAATCGCTTCTTGGTGGAATTTCAAAGTTGCTGATAAACCGTATTTACTTTAAATGCGCAGAATTTCTGACTGAAACCGCGCCAAATTATTACTACGATTTGTTTACGTTTCCAAATAAGGCCTCAATGTCCTTATATGGCACACAAACAAACGAGGCTGAGAACGGAAGTAATCATTATTTGAACTAAAATGGCGGACGATCTAAACGAAAATATCGGATAAAAAAGGTAAACGAGATTTTGCAATTATTTCTACAATGATTTTCGATATTTCCGGTATTAAATAACAGGACAACTCAATTTATTGGATTATATACAAGATATGTTCAAATTGTTATTATTGGGCTAAAAGAGCGCCGGGTATGAATCACATCCGGCTTGCTCCATTGACACGTATACGCTCATGTTAGTACCCTGTACACGAGGTAGGATTAAGGGTACTAATATTAGTACTACTGGTATTCATGATTGCCTATCCCCGTCACATCTAATACTATTTTATGACATCCCTGGCAGACATTTTATGTAATTTATATGATTATTCAGTTGGTGCTTCAAAGCAGCTTGACACTAACCCTGCAACTGAAAGATCCGGTCATTTCAATTGTGAGAAGCCTATACAGGTCTGAGGTGATCTGTGCAAACATGTCACAAAAGGTATCCCAAGTGTGGTTAACGGCACACCAAGTTCAATGTATATTTCCAAGACCATTGGCGTCAATGCCACGAAATATCATTAACATGTTACATTTATCAAGGATCACTTTAGGCACATGTGCATATCGTTGACTTAAATAAAGCACGTCTTTGGTTTTATATTGAGCTCGTAAAACTATTTTCTCGCGATTGACTTGGTGTTCAAGCACCACATCGTCGTACATGGCAAGATTGTTTTATGCATTTACATACAAATCGTCAATGGTAGGTGCTTCGCCAGTAGTGGAAAGGAAATTGATGGTGGGATTGCCACTCTTGTCACTCAATGCTTTTTGATAATCTTTCAAAACATTATAGTACAGTTGAACATCAGCCGATGGTGCACTCATATACAACCTAATCCACTTCAGCAATCGTAAAATCATATTCAACAACAGTTGAGCATTTTCTGAGTGTATGCAGTCGTTGATGTGTTTAATATTTCGGAACGGATGTATACTCTAAGACAATCAACACTATACTCCAAGACAATCAACACTTTACTGTCTATGATATATTAATGAAAGGGCAGCGAGACTTCCAAGCCTAGCATTTGTTCGAGACTAACTGCATGTTATTCTATCAAATATGGAACTGCTACCAAGATCTGTTTTAATGCACTAGTGGATGTTCTTGGACATCAATCACATCGACTTGTCAGTCGTTAGTTGATTCACAATCGCACTATGGCCAAACTCAAATGGGTAAAACCATCAGGGAGCATCCAACGCTTGGTATCTAGCGGCCACAAGCTTACTGCATACACCCATGCAATGTTTCTGACACCGTCTCATATTTGCTGTGTATGCCAATTAACGTCTGTGTTGAAGACATTCCGACTGCGTATAGTGTTTATAAATCTTTTTGCACTATAATCCTGGGGAAAACCTTTAAACATTTTAATGTTCTTGCTTGTTCACACCAAAATTGAAAACATTTTGATTCCCAATTCCACATACTCTTTGACTGGTTTACGTGGGCATTCTTCTTTCAACTTAGCAACAACCTTTTTATTAGTGTTACTAAACTGCTGATGTTCTTTTAGATACTCGCTGGTATCCAGTTCGTTTACTAATCATGGTTGTGCCATATCTGCGAACACATGTCTGTGATATACATCAGTACCATATCAATATCGGTGTAATGCATTTTGAACCGCTCCTGGTAAAACTGTTTGATCTGATCATAGTAGAGCTCGTGCATCAGCAGCTTCGACACTTCCAACGAAGACAATCCAACATATATTTGTTTGTCAGTTTTACTGTGAACGGCAACAAGTCCACCATTAAAAATCATCCCAGACTCAAAGGTTGGATCAGCAATAAACCTTTAAAGTTTGTCTGGTTCACTATCACGTACATCGTCGCAAAACTGTTACTCGTAATTTTCGATATTAGCAAAAAGATTTTGTTATACCTCTGTACATATTGATAGTTTGTAAAATTTCGTCTTTACTTGTTAGCATGCCGAACATATATATTGTTAAATTAAATCAAATAGCTTATTCTATCTGAATGATTTTCTGGAACGATAAGTAAGCAAGAGTTTTATTTATATGTACACCCGTAGTAACTGCATGTATTGGTTTACCACGTAATTTAAACACTAATCATTTCTCATTTCCGAATACATATCATAGAACTTTCGTACACCAATTATCCAACATTTTTGAACAAATATTTCATATTAAAAGTGAAATGGTACATTTAGACTTTGACTGTCCTTGCATCAATGTGATCTATATATCATATTTGAGCATGAGATAATACATATAAAGCTGAAATCAAACACCAAATTCGCAAACACCATTGCTATTAAGTTATATTATTTTATTCACGTATTGCAAACTACTAGATGGCCCCGAGTGGCCGAGTGGTCTAAAGCTCTCACCGTTCCGGATCACTGCCATCTCACCTCTGTCTGCGTATGTTCGAGTCCAAGGCTCGGCTAGCGTAGGTACGCGGGAAAGTCTGCCAGTAGCTTCTCGTGGGTCGGTGGTTCTTTCCTGGGTTTTCCAGGGTTCTTCCTCCACCAGTTATACTGGCCGCCATATATGGCCTATCTTGTGCTGAGAAATGGCGTTAAAGCCTAGAACAACAACAGCAAACTACTAGACTGCTTCGGTGGCCTAGTAGTTAGAGTGTCTGCCTCAGAAGTGGGAGGTTGGGAAGATCCCCGGGCCGAGTCATACCAAAGACTTACAAAAAATAACAGTTGCATCGCTTGGCGCTTAGCATTAAGAGGTTAGTGTTAGGACTGGTCAGCCTGGTGTCAGGATAATGTAACTGCGTGAGACATCATGTTACATGTCTGCGGCATGATGCCCCAGTGCTAGACATCACTAGAAACTGTTACACTGCAGACATTGTAGTAATATGACTGAAATATTGTTAAAGCTACGTTAAAAATCCAAATCACACACACACACACACACACACACATACAAAAACAAAAAATAAAACTACTATTTATCTAGGAAGTGAATTGATGTAAAATGCTAGAATTAAAAAAACAAATTATATGTCCCTCAAAAATTGTCTTCATTGCATTAGAATACGTCCACTTTTAATGTGCCAGGTCCATTGCTTTGAAAGATAGACAACAAAGACGATTCAAGTTGCAGTATTTTTCAGCACTGTCTATATTCTAAAATCATAAGTAAGTTTTTGGTGCACAAAGAAAACCGCAATTTGCGAAAACCAAATAATAATTTAATATTAAATGCACATTTAACATTTTTCAGAACCTTTGAGTAATATGTCATAAACAACTGTACTAACATTATAGTATTCTCTTATCAGATAAATATTTAGTGATGGTATGTACTACTGTTACACAAAGTAATATATCCAAGTCGAGCACATAAATTGAATTATAAAGCTCAGTGGTAGGACATTTGCCTTATATTCACAAATGGGTAATTGTTTCGAAAACTTTGAGTAATAACTCAACTGTAAGAACATTGAGTTATTCTCCTAATACATATATATTTAGCGATGTGATGTTCTACTGTCACAATGAGTTATATATCCAGGTGAAGCATTGAAATTGAACGACAAAACTGATATAAATTTTATTTTTATTAACTTCTTATTTAAAGACATGATTGATTAATTGGATGAGGCTGTTTTTACTAATGCTAATGCTTTGTCTGTAGCCTTGTTATAAACTGTATCTTGCGCTGGTTCAGTATTGAAAACCGACTAAAATGAGCAATGTACGAATTTCTTAAACACTCATTATGATGATAAATAAGATTTTGTTTCCAAATTGTTCTAAAGTGAATCAATGAGTTGTCGTTCAATTGCCTTTTAGCTGAGAACATTATGTTAGACTTTCCAGTTCTTAAAATTAATAAACAGGTTCCATATATCAAATGAGTATGAAAGAAGTCACGTTTTTACCTGCATATCTGCAACGAAATGCTTCTGTTAAGTTACGATTTAACTGGAACTGAAAAATTGTGGTAAGCAATCTTACAAAATTTACATACGTGTTGTTGTAATACTTTGGAGTCGGAGTCCCAGGTCATCATGTTGTCTAAGGCGATCGCCTTTACAGATCTCTAACATCTCAACTCATTCCCATTCAATTCAAGTTCTTAGGTAACATCGTCAGTAGCCTCCCGATCTTCCCAGGGTTTTTCCTCGTTCCTACGCAACCAAATATACTAGTCCCTGTATATAGTCAGTCATATGCAAAAAAATGCATTAGACCCATACGAACAACAACAAATATCTTGCACTCAAGCCACGAAAGATAGCTGGTAGTCATTTTGTAGTAGAGTTGGTTGGCACTGACGAAATACAAAGCGCAGATTCACAAAGATTTAAATCTGATATCAAGTTTAAATGTGTGGATAAATTATGCTCTCTTATTTCCAGAAACCATATACAATGCACATATAAATGCTTAATTTAAACTGTATTATGAACGTTGAAGTAATATATCAATACCTTTAAGATGCACAATTTATAGACTCGATGTACTATTTACATTTCTTTAATCCTTAATCTTTTGATAATGCATACTGCAGATTTTCCAAGACTTTAAATGTAATCTTCAAACAGTATTGTTAGTTACATTATTATTTTTATTTAATATGATTATTCTTATTGTCATTACTTGTATTATCATAAATGTTTAGACAGCTGAGTTTTCCATCGTCACATATTGTATTATTATATATGATTTTATTCTCACATAACTTGGAAACTTTGATTTACGGTGTGACATACGTCTATAATATAAAAAACACGTGCCTGGGTGTCTCTGCACATTGTGACAATTTTTTTTTTTTTGTGTCGCTAACACTGATTTTTTTCTCTGCTTCTCAGAGTCGGGTATATCATCTGAGTCTTCGGACATCTCATATGGGTCTTCAGACATTACACGGTCTTACTCTGTGCATAAAGCTTGGAAAACAACAGGTAGTCTATTTGTCGCTAAAGTTAGATGGTACTGAAGAAGTAAAAAGTACATATTCTCAAAGATTTAAATTTGACATCTGGTTTAAATGTGTTCATAAATTAATCCCTTCTCATGTCAGAAACCATATACAATGCATATATAAACACTTTATTTAAACAGGATTATGAACTGTGAAGAAATATACCAATTTACGATGTGTATTTTATAGAATCAGTGTATTATTTACTTTTCCTTAATCCTTATAACTTTAATAATGCATTCAGGAGATTTTATGAGGATTCACATATAATCTGCAACATTATCGTTATTTATATTATTATTATTATTTTTGTTATCATTATTATTATTATTATTATTATTATTATCGTTATTGTTATTATTTTAATATAAATATTGTTATTATCATTAGGTTTGTTATTTTCATTTATAGACAATTTAGTTGTCCAACTTCACATGTTGTATCATTATACAATATTTTATTCTAACATAATTTGGAAACTTTGATTTAAGGCATGTCATAAATCTGCAATATAATACCAATGTGCCTTGTGCCAAATTTGTTTCTTCTTTTAATACATTACCCAATCATAATATCTTAATAACATTAGTATTACCGCAGAAATCAAGCCTACCCAGATACTACCTTGAGATAAATGGAGCTAAAAGTTGTCTGCCGACTTATTTGGCGGTCAGGCAGAGTTATATTCCCATAGGAAAAGCCCTATTGTTGTTGTTGTTGTGGGGTTTAACGCCATTTTTCAGCACACGATAGGCTATGCATGGCGGCCAGTATTAATGGTGGAGGAAGAACCCGGGAAAACCCTGGAAAGAACCACCGACCCACCAGAAGCTACTGGCAAGCTTTCTCACATACCCACAATGGCTGAATCCGAGACTCGAACCGGCGCAGACAGAGGTGAGATGGCAGTGATCCGTAACGGAGAGCGCTTTAGACCACTCGGCCACGAAAAGCCCTATAATACATCAGTTACTTCCTCTTGTGCCAAGAAGCACGCTGACGTTATCAGAGACCTCACAAGGGCCAGAATTCACATGGAAGATATACCATAACAAGTTGGAGTTTTTCACTTCAAAGGATTCGATACTCCATCTTTATTTTCAACCTTTTTTCTTCCTCTGCCAAAAAGGTTATGTTTTTACTATTTGATAACACTTTGTGCTCGTCACACATGTAGGTAGCTGCATGGGGAGCCTAAACAACTACACCATTAAGTACAGGCTATATTTGTTTATGTTTGTGCACGTCTTTTGCACTTACAAAAACTAATATATGTGTTATACCATTACGAATGGATAACTTTAGGATGTAAACGTCAATGCTTTTACTTGTATATGATGCCTGTGGGATTTTCTCCATGTAGCTAATTGTCACATTTTGGATATTGTTGCCCCCACTTTATAAGTATCTATTACGATGCCTCAGTTAATTTAATGAAAGGTTTATGCTTGTGATATAGATACGTGTGTATAGATAGAAATGTTTCTGAATTGCCTCAGCTCTGGTCAGACAAGTACGATAAAATTTTTATACATGGTTTACTCAGTCAAGTTTTGGTAATGCATGCTGACATAGGTAACTCTTGCGTCATGTTTATTTGCGTAAGCATTCCATCATTTTTCAAAAGCACTTAGTCACTTGCACGGGTAGCATATGAGGCTTTACAAGATAGATTAGGCCAACAATATTTATATGCGTGCAGGTTACGCCCTTAAAAAACTCCTGATATATGTTTCATTCCGTCATTTCATGTGAGTTTGATTTACCATACCTTCCTTACCCTTGGAGCGCCATCATCATACCTGTAAATACCGTCTTGACTTTCCCTAAAGGTAGTATTGTAACTGAGAATGAGTATTATCACTTTTTGCCACATAACCATCATTTGGTATAGCTCTGTGGCCAGATATATACAAACATCACATGTGCAGGCCCAAAGGTGGTATTATCATTTAATTTTGCCAGTATACTTCTTTAGTTCAACAGACTGTCTGTTATCAATTTCTGGATCAACTTTTTTTAAAGATTTAACTCTTCACGGACGTTCCATTTTAAAAAGAATGGTGCTGAGCTACAGTTTTATACATTTTTCACTTTTTTGTCTTACAGAATAGAACTATGGGTAAAGAGCAAAAGTGCACAACTCTGGACGAAGACGTCATCACTCTCATTGCAGACCTTTCCTGGGTGTGAAAATTTCTGGCAGACAAGGGAGATAAATCAACTTGCCCTTCTGACACGAAACGCCGGACACTGACATGCTCTGAAACAGCTCTGGCACTCAAGTCTGCACGACAGGACATGGCCTATTTGGTGACTGTCCCTTCGCGTTTCAACTTAATTCCTATTGTGAACCTGCGAGGGACAGAGCTTACAAAAATCAAAAAAAAACAAGTTCCCTCTCACTGATGTCGTACGGACAGGTTATATGGAACATGGATCAACCATCCCATATCCCATTCCAGGTGATGCTACTAACAATATCCTTCTCACCCGGATGGACCATTTCCATTGCAACCAGCCTAGGCCATATACTAGGCATCACGAAGGGCCAAAACAGCCACATTACAGGCTCAATCACTAACCGCGTGACTCCCAGTATGTCGAACCCAACTTCTGTCGGCATTTGCAGAGACCAGTCTAACCCTCGTACCACCTAGAGACACTCATCCGCACTAAGCCAATAATATTTCATCACGCGTCAACAGATGACAGTTCGCAATTTCTCTATCCTCTGCCATGGGAACGGAATCTTTACTCAACGACTGTCTTGAAGTTACTGTTTCTAATTCAGGACATTCTGTGTGTTGTGTGAGCTACAGACCTCGTCGCTCTTTGCCAGCTAAGTCTCAGACATTACATGTTACCATAGCCTCACTTTATGCATCCAAGATGATGTTGCTTGTTACCCAGTACTGTTATCTATTTAACGGTATGGGAAGATTCAGCCTTCCGAGCCTCCATCGGGAACGTTTTCCGCCTTTGAACCCCGGAGTCTTGTCCTCCTCCTCATCCCGATCCATCAACAACAAGGAGTTACAGCATTTGTTGATCTTACGATAGAACTGAAGAATCTGACTTAAAATATTACCGCAGTCTGGGAGAGTTACAGACATTATCACCTACCTTCATCATCAGTTCATATGTGGTTCTTTCTTTGATACAAAACAGTATTTCATTTGGTTACTCCATCAGCTGACAGTGATATTGCCACTTTCGGGATGGCAAAACCACACTTCATATGCATGGATGGAATGGTTTTTCATGACACTTGGAAGTTAGTGTGAAATGTTGTTGCCATGACTTCAATGTTGGACATTCATCTTCTCTATGCCTTATTTTGACAGACGGAACATAGTGTATCTTCTCCAACTCCGAATACCTCAAGGCATGCTGGGAGTCGGTCTCAAGAATGACCTTAGTACTGAACTGATCCATTCAACACACTTTAGTCAATGACGTAACACATCTGGAATTTACAATTGGCGGAACGCAACTGAGACCTCTCTGCCTGCACTTTCCAGAATGAATTATCTACGGCCACGCTAAGAGCACATCATTTGTCCACTAACTTTCTGTTTAACGTCCAGATTGAAGACGTTCATAAAAAACCATCAAGGAGACAAATTTCCCTCCCTCCATCAACCACAGCCAGAGCTCTTGTATACCAAAGCGGATATAACACTAAGATTCTCATATCGTTCGTTCCAGACATTTTGGTCCCAAAAGCAAAATACACTCTGTATCTGGCCATTGGCCTACGCGCCCTCTATCAATTCATCTATGTTCCTTATAAATACAATAACGCATTTTGAATGCCATCCATGAGGGAGACTTTGCCATCAGTGTAGACATAAATGGTGCATAAATTCGTGTCTCTATTCACAAGGATTTCAGGAAGTTCCGGTGTTTCGCATAAAACATCGTATACCAATTCAAGACACTCCCATTGGGTCTTCACTTGTCTGATGGATTGAGTTATGGCGCATGTCCGGACCATTTATATGGCAGCAACTTCAAGTTATCTGAACAACATCCTGGAGAAACATCCATGAATTAGATCTAACCAGACATGATAACCCTTGTTACCACTCTGGACTCCTCGTCGTCAGCAAGAAAGATCCAACCTAGAACTGTGTAAACAATGTGTTCATCCCGGTATGCAGTTCAATACACAGGCAACATATTTCATCTCCTCAGGATCGGGCATTGAAGTCCGAACCACAGTTCTACCTTACTTTCAAGGAAAATTCTATCCACACAGGAATTCCTTTGCCTACTAAGCTTGCTCAGTGCCGTCATAGGTCACCTTCTTATGCTTCCTTTACAAATGCTTCTATTTTACCATAACTGTTAGCCTTGTGCCCAATGTGGAACCTATCTTCTGTATTAACTGGCTGAACAAGACATATTTGACCCACTTTCCAGGGTATCTCTTGTGCGCTTTTTCATATAAGACCTGCTTCCTGATTGCATTAGTGACTGCAGGCAGAAGTAGCACAGAACTTGCCCTACTAGTATACCCAAATTACATGTAGTTCCGACAAAACAGGTCAGTCTTACTTATGACAGTAGTCTCTTTCATCACTGAAAACTTGCTTCCTTCCACGTTTAACCAGACTTTCAGCCTTAAACCTCTGTCTAGTCTGAGTACAGGAACTGAAGGCTGCCTACAAGACTTAGTCGGGGATTCAAGCGGTACCTTAATGGATCAGATGCTTTGCATCGAGGGAGATCACGCCTCTTTCTGTTTCTCAAAAAAAGACAGGAGGGTGTATCACAACAGACTGTGTAGTCCTAGATTAAGTGGACTCTTGGCTCATTACATAGAGAAATATCCCAGCTCAAATGGCTTTCTAATGCATTTCAGCTCACAAAGTTAGAGAATTTGGCACCAGCCTGGCACTCGACCAGAATTGCTCGCTAAGCTACATTATTTAGGCTGGGGGATGGAGATTGGAGTCCACATTTTCTTGCTTTTATCTCCTAGATGTGTCATTCTCGAGCACCAACTTCCTTCTGGTAGGACGTATACCAGGAGTCAACAGCTCACCCTTCCAGGTCAATCGCCAACATCTTAAGACACGTTTTCATGACTTTCGCTGGATTTGCGAGTGGTGGCGGGGGAGAAGTTTATTTTTATTTGAACCTAACATCGACAGGTGGAGTCATCTCCAGTCAGGTTAAATCTAGAACCTGTCTCACATACCTTAGGGGACAGGAGATGTTATCTTCTGTGTAAGGGTATATACCTCCCTCCACCTCTTACCTATTCTCGTAAGGTATTATGATTGGGTAACGTATTTAACGAATAAACATATTTTTCCTAGTAAAATGTTTCTTCGAGAATACATACCCAATCATGATACACATTTACCCTCCCATGCTTATGGCAGTTACATCCATATGGAGCATGTCTGCGCTCTAGTAGTAGCTGAGAGGTTCTTAGACTTTGCTGCCATTTCTTATACCTAAGTGGAGATCATTCTGCCGAACTGCCATACAGGTCGGCTGGCAAATATTAGCCCCTTTAGCTAAAAGTAGTATCTGGGAGGGCTGGATTTACAAGATAGTAGTAGTTCTCTTAAGATATTATGATTAGGTAAGTGTTCTCGAAGAAACATATTTTAATAGGAAAGATTGGTTTTTCTTTCTTGCATCGCTAACACTGATTGTCTTTTTTGCTTTTCAGATTCGGATATATCTTCCGGGTCATCGGGTATATCATCAGGGTCTTCATGTATCTCATCTGGGTCTTCAGACATTCCACAGTCTTACTCTGTACATAAAGCTAGAAAGACAGCAGGTAGTCATCTCATCTCTTTGGTTAGGTTTTGCTCAAAAAGTATTTTGGAAAGAATTCGGAATTAGAAGTTTTTCATCGTGTTGTTGTTGTTGTTGTTGTAGGGTTTAACGCCATTTTTCAGCCCAGGATAGGGTATACATGGCGGCCAGTATTAATGGCGGAGAAATAACCCGGGAAAACCCCGGAAGGAACCACCGACCCACGAGAAGCTACTGGCAAGCTTTCTTACATACCCACATTGCCGAATCCGAGACTCAAACCCACGCAGACAGAGGTGAGATGGCAAAACGGAATATAAGGTAGGAATTACTAAGATTCCTACGAGCATTGGCCTAGGGAGAATTACTTGCGTTCCTTATTTTATTCCTAATTAGTATATCACTTAGGTTTTTATTTCTCCGGTATCCTGTCACAAGTTTGTTTCGAAAGACTCGAGGATACTTGTCTTGAATAGAAGCGTACCCCTTTCTAATCCATTTAGCCACCTGGGTTGCTTTGGAGTTAAAGGTTATCACAAATGGTACGACTTCCTCAGTTTCCTCGTGCTGATTGAGACCCCAAGGCTTTAGAGTTTTTAATTTTTGCATCCAATAGTTTTCTCGTTTTGTTAGGAATTCCTTTCTTCCAACTGCTTCAATTGGAATGATGGTGCAATCTTTCAGGGAATGGTCAGTACCGTTAAAATGATTTGCCACCGCTTTATTTTCTTTGTGATTAATGTCAAATCTATGTCTGGTGAAGCGGTCTCTCAGTGTGAGAGTGGTCTGCCCAACGTATTGTTTTCCGCATTTTTGGCACGAGATTAGGTAAATAACGTTTCTCGAATCGCAGGATAAATTTTGTTTGATTGCATACGTCTGATGAGTGGCATGGCTAGAAAAGTGTCTTGATTCTTTCAGAAAAGGGCACGTATTGCAACGTTTGCTGCGGCAGGCTTTGGTTGTTCCGAATGTATGTGTGAAGGAGTGAAAATCCCTTATTGTGTTCATTTTGATTGTTCTCAGAAATCGCTTTGAATAACCCCTTCCCCGAAGTGCTCTAAATAGAATATTTGTCGCTCTTTGAAAATCTTCCTGTCTAGTGCATAATCTGTGAAATCGGATAATTTGTGATTTCAGAATTCCACTGAAAGTGTGTTTTGGATGGAAAGATAATTTATGCAGTAATTGGTGAGTATCCGTGGGCTTAAAAAAGACTTTAGTGTCTATGAACCCCGTTTTGCTAAAATCGATCCCTTTAAAAACAGTGGTATCCAGAAAATCAATGGAAGTTTCCTTTACAGTCGCCTTTAGTTTAATCGAGGGATGGAAATTATTTAAAATCCCCAAAAATCTGTCAAACTCTTCCCTTGAAAATGTCCAAATGAGAAAAATGTCGTCTAGGAATCTAAAATAGACCAAAGGGAGAAACGGACATTTCTTAAATACTTCCTTTTCCCAGTTGGCCATAAAGATATTAGCATAACTAGGGGCGAACTTTTTACCCATAGCTGTCCCTGAGGTTTGTAAATACCAATTGCCATTGAATTCAAAATCGTTATTTTCTAATCCCAGTTTTAATAACTCTAAAATTTCATGGTCTGGTCTCTTCGGGTCAGGGTTATTCATGAAACAATTCCTCACCGCCTTCAAGCCCTCCTTGTTGTCAATATTGGTGTACATGCTTTCCACGTCTAGAGTAACGAGAAGGCTTTCCTTTGGAATTTTGATACCTCTAATTTTATCTAAAAAGTCGTTCGTATCCCTGAGATAAGATGGATGTTTCGATGCTAGCGGAGCTAAAAACCAATCCACATATTCTGATATTTTATAGGATTCACTCCCTACATCTGATACTATCGGTCTTCCAGGTGGAATTTCAAAGGGGACCCACCACGATTCCGGGTCTTTATGTATTTTCGGTAAAGTGTAAATGTGTCTAGGTCTAGGGTTCCCTGGCGGTGTTAAGTACATCGCTTGTTTTTTGCTGATAAATTTATTCTTGACCAATCGATTGACAATTTCCGTGATAGTTTTACTAGTCTCTGGGAAGATTGGATTGTCTATCTTTCTGTAATGATTTCGGTTTGCCAATTGTTGTTCAATCTCCCTTATGTAGTCGTCCTTATCCATAACCACTGTTGCCGAACCTTTATCTGCTTTTCTAATAATGATGGATTGATCTTGTTTCAGAGTTTTTATAGCTTTTACTTCTTCCTTGTTCAGGTTCGGTCTTTCTCTTTCAAATCGCATCTTGGAGATTTGTACCATCACCTTATCGGTTATTTGTCTAATTGTGGATGGAAATGTTGTAGGTGGTGGACACCAAGTACTTTTCTCCACGAAGGGTTCCTTCTCCCTATTTACGTCCGAACGAAAAAAGTTTGTAATCATCAATTTTCTAGTAAATTCTCTAACCGGTTCTTTAAGCGTCGAAACATCCACATAGCTCGGTGCGGGAACGAATTTCAAACCCTTGTTTAGCAAGTCGTATTCCCCCTGCGCTAAACTCCTACTGCTAAGGTTAACGACCGCTCTCCCTAGCTGTTTTCCTATATACGATGGTTTACCTTTTTGTCCTTGGGAAAACCCCGTTTACCGGAGTCTATTTGATCTAACCAATTGTTTAGAATCAAATTAGCTGAACGAGGAGACCAGTGGATACCATCCTGGTGAAACGTCACCTCGTCCGCCATCCCTGTATTTAGAACCGTAACTCCGTTCATTTGCATTTTTGACATGTATTCATTGAGTTTTTTTATATTCCAGGCTTCTTTTGAATTTCTTACCTCTAGTTGCTCCGAGATGAGTATTTTGGCCGCAAACACTTCGGAATTTGGAAACCTTTCTCGTGCAACCTTGAACAATTGCTTCATTTCCTGCCAAGTCTTATTGGTATTCATATTACTCCTATCATTAATACCTACATTTAGGATAACTCTTTGGGGTTTTTCTTCGTATTCGTAATTTTGCAACAGTTGAGTGACGTGCGAAATATTCGCCCCCGGGAACGCCTCTATTTGTATTTGTCGATCGGTGACATTGGTGATTCGGGCGAGGTTCGAATCCCCGAGCACCAAGGTTGGAAAAGTGATTTTTGGGATAGCCCAATCCATTTTTTGGCGCTGGTGCCTGGTAATTTGCCCCGGTTTTTTGGAGCATTTCACCACCGTAGCATAGCTCTGGTTGGGGATCGTGGGTGATCCCGCAGGAGAGTGTCTCGGTGAAATGGAGCGGCGAACCGGGGAAGGTGACCTTGACCTAAGTCCGGAGACAAGAGAGGGAATTGACGGTACAGACATACATTTAAACATGTTTTGTAACGGCTTCACAGAGGGCAAGACATTAAAGGTATTTTCAGGACCTTTGGTTGATGCCGAAAACATATTACCTAGAGATTTCCGTGCCTTATCCGGTGTGGGACCACGTTGTCGTTGTCGCTTTGGGGTCTCTGTGGTCCCAGGCACGGGAGAGTGAGACATGCGCCGCTTGGAAGGTGTTCTAATCGGCTGAGTGTCCAGTGGTTGGATTGGTAAAAAGCGATTACTGAGCGTAATCGGCATTACCGTCGGTTCCAATGGGTACTTTCTTGGGCTGGGTCTTTTCGGGCTTTTGTAAGACCAGCCTGGTTCGTTTGTCGGATTGTTAGATGCCTGGGGCCTCAATGTCGAGTTTGCATTAGTTTGTTTAGGAAGTCCCGGCGAAAGTGTTTTGACAATTGACAAAAACTCCTGGATCGTTTCCGTTTGAAGTTTTTTCCTCAAATTCTTTTTCGCCCAGTCAAGTGCCTGGTGCGACAGAGTCTTGATCGTCCAATCCGCAAAGCCGTAGCCAGCAATCATCCCCATTAGTTCTGAAATTCGTTCACGATAATGTTCCGATAAGGTCTGTGCGACCTTAGTTGCCCATGTTCTATTTAAGTTTTGTAATTTAGCAACGAGTCGTGTGTTCGTCTGGGCCGGTTTAAGAAACCTATCCATATAGTGAACCTGTTTTTCGAATCCCTTGGTCCTGCGCTCGCCCTTTGCTTGCTGTTTCAAAACATGTAAGTGGTGTAAAGCCTGAATGATTTGAAAAAATAACTTGATGAAAGCAACATTCGGATGATTCGACCTCCGAAAGTTGTTTCCCTTGCGACCACGGCTCTGATTGTTAGCCATTGTCGTGAATGCAAATTTGTTCTTTCTTGCTATTGAAAATGAAATCTTTCTAGATGCAAAAGATATCGTGATAAAAACGATTTATTGATTATCAAAAATGTGATCAATAAATGTGAATATGTATGAAAATATAGAGAATTAAAAAGGATATATGAGAATCAAAAAGGAATATGCATGCAAATACGAGAATCTAAAAAGAAAGAAAAATTTTTTTTATATACTTATCTTTTCTTCGTGACGTGATTCGTCCTTTAATGCCCTTTCCGGAGCGTCGAATGAGTCCTCTGTGTGCACACTTACTCCTTAAATGAATTCCAGAGGATTGTAGAATTTGTCACTGAATCAAAGAGTGTATATTTCACTACAGATCCTCACTGAATGGGGTCTTTTTACACAAAACCAATACGTCCCTCGTTGTGGGTCCTCCTTTTTTGTCCACGAATATTCCTTAGAATTATAGAGTTCAACACACCAACTCCCCACTAATCCGTGTGTCTCTAAATCACTCCTGAAAATTGGAAATCAACTAAACACACGCCTTAATTAACATGAAAAAATGTTTTTTTTTTTTTTTTTTTTGGTTTTTTTTGAAAATATTTTTTTATCTTTTTTTATGATTTTTGTTATATATGTTAAATACCAACACCAACAAACAAATAAATAATATTAAATCACCGTAATCTATATATATATATCCAAAATAGAAAACTGCTACCATCCGCTAGTCACAAGGCCTTTCGGCGTATCGCCTTCGTCAGGTGACAAGTGCAAGTCTGAAGGGCTGTGTGTGCCGCTGGGGTATTTATATTGCTAAAACACCTTCCCCCACCATCATTCTTCCTTTTTTCCGTTTGATTTCTAACCCTGTTTCCGGCGGCTTCCTACTCATCGGTGGCCTGAGAAGAACCGTGCCGACCGTGCTTGTCAATCAATTAATCAGCGCACGCTTTGCCGTCAAGCGTCAACAAAGCGATTAGTGCGCCCGTGGCCTACTCATAATCGGTAGGGTAGTGGCTCGATTGGAAACCATATGTTTAACATTTTTACTTCTCCAGTGAAGCCCATATTGCTAGCCATGTTATTTCCTAACTCCTAAGAAAACATTGCCAAAAAGATGTTTGCTCTTGAATATTTCATAAACAACTTTGTGTTATTTCATTATGATATACATATTTAGCACAGTGATGTTTACTGATCAATAACAATTTTCTATTTCAAAGTTTATCATATAAATTGAACTATAAAACGTGCCCATAGTTTTATTATTTATCTGTTTGTTTTAAGGAATGATTGATTCATTGGATGAAATTGTTTTTCTACAGTTAATGTTTTGTCATTGGCCCTCTGTTGTGTTCTACTGATACAGTTTTTAAAACCAAAGAAATCGAGCAATTGAAGAATTCGTTAAAACAAGCACTGAGTTGACTTTTTTCTAACGTGTTATTTATAGAATGAGCGAATTCCCTGTTAAAGGAAGTTTAAATTACGTTTTCAAGTTTAGATCATATCCTCATTCCTTATATTAATTTCCACAAACAAATTTCCTAATAAAAATCACCAGTTGACATATCTTAAAATTAGTATAAGCAAGATCTTGAGACCATGCCTGTACGTGGATGCTGCTGAAATATTGCTTTATCCTTTTTCTACTACTCATTCTCTGCATTGTGATGAGGTTGACAAACGCCAATCACTTGTCACTGAATAGGCAAAAAATCATGAGATCTCCTGTTGGTTTCAGAGGGTTATTAGGAAATTTAAAGTCAAGCAACTACCTGTTTGTTATTTTGTCACAAATTGGCTCTTTATGAGACATAATAAACACATTGGTGACCAGTGGTCAGTTAGCTATCAAACTGTTGTTCCTAAATCTTTCAGACAGTAGATTTTCAGTCCAGCCATCCTTTATGGGTAAGGAAACTAACACTTGTCAAATGGTGGAAAACTCAATGAGAAAATTCATAAGGCTTATTTGCAACCTAGTCATGCACAAGAAGCTATGATTTAATTTCTCGTTACAGACTCCGAACATGAATTTGGAATCCAAGAGTGGAATCTTCTGTTAGAAGAATTAGACCCGACTGAGCTCACTAAGTGGATTACCAATAAGCTTGATGAACAGAAAACCAAAATACATATGTCTGAGGACAAACTTTCAAGTGATATGCATGGGAAAAATGAAATGATCGTTCTTTTAGAAAGCCTATATGAATTAGAGAATGGGTGAGTTAAGTAATTTCGTATGGCCAGATTCAAAGTATCGACTTATTCCAATTGAATATATGCATTCGTTGATTTTCCAAAATGGTAATTGTCGATGGACAATTTGTAGGAATAAAAAAACATTAAATCATGAAAGATATATTTAAATCATCTAAAGTATTATGCATTTAAGAGCTATGTTTTTGAAACTTATTTTAGGTGTTATATATATATATATATATATATATATATATATATATATATACGTAGATTATGAATTAAAAATTATTTAACCTGGTATTATTTGTATTAACTTATATAAAAGCACATTGAAAGCTAACTGTTTTTCAAGAATTTAGACATGCCATGTTAAGTAAACGTATTGGAAGTTAGCAAATACGTGATATGCATTTTAAACAAATGTTGCACTTTTTATTAACAAACTTAGTGGTAGTTTTATAAAACATGTCTCCAAGTTGCAAACATGAAAGAACAAGAGTTCTAAATTTTGCCTAATATGATTTGTTCAGGAGCTGTATTAAAGGCAAACAAATATCGCATTGTTGATTGTTGTCTCTGCCTGCTTCTTTTTAACGTTTGAAATTGATATTTTCCTGCAAAGTGCATACATTTTGTGTGTGTTATGATGCAACAATTGTTTGTCCCAATATATATTTTCTGCGGGGTTACCAAACACTATTCACTTTTTGTTAAGACACTTATGATTATATTCCAAGCATTTGATAACTAGGATGAATGTCTCTTACAAATGTAATAAAACTTTACAGACTTGAAAAATGTGCAAATATTGAAAAAGTAGTAGGTTGATGCAGTCCTCACTTATACCTTTAAATGACGAAATTTTAAAGAATCAATATCATGCTTTCTTCTTTAAATACATTATCCAAACATAATACCTTAGGATAACTGCTACAACCATATTGCAAATCCAGCCCTCCCACATACCACTTTTAGCTAAAGAGAGCTAAAAGTTGTCTTTTGGCCAAGGATGCGGTAGGACAGCATGATCTCCCCTTAGGTATACGGATTGGTGGCAGAAGCCATGAACCTGTCAGTTACTACTTCTGCTTGTGCAAAGGAGCATGTTTTCTCTTTGGAGGGACATCGGAAGCCAGTTTCATCTTGGCAGCACACCATTCTTAAATGGGGGAATCCTTTCACCCAATGAAAGTATACTCCATCACTATTTCCAGCTTTTGTCTCTTCCTTATGCCGACAAAGTTTTGTCTTTCAAGTTGCTAACATTTTATCAACATATGTAGGGTGATTCGTCACAAGCACGGGTAGGCTAATCATCTTCACAGGATAGTTTCGTGCTACAATATTTACATGCTTTTCTGGCGTTGAGAACTCCATTATATATGTTTATTTCGGTCTTTACTGGTATATGCAGTTGAGTGCTCTTTACCTAGGCATTCTTAGTGCCTTGGCGACTTGCTTCCATGTTTTTGGTACTGGTATGGGCCGTTCTTGAACCTTGCCACCTATATTATTTATATTAGAATTATAATGTACGTTATACTATACATGGAAACTTCTCCTCACTACCTCATCTGCTATCACTAATTATTTACCTAGGCAATCTGAGAGTCCAGACGTCAAGCTTCAATGATTCTAAATGTACTTGCTGTCATTGACGGATATTATTGGCGTTATATTGTCTGGTGTCATCTTATTCCAGGTAATCATCTTTTGGTTTAGCTCTGCACCCTTTCGGTATCTAACAAGCGATGTGCAAGAATTCAGCTTTATACTGTATTATCAACCTATTTATCTGTGTCATGTGGTGCTTTTTTTTACCGCCAGTTATTGATTACCGGACCAACATTTAGATAGCTCTGCACGAACTTTGGGTTCAAGCGACAGGTGCAGAGCTCCAGTGTTTTATATTTTTATATACTTTATTTGTCTTACAGATTAGAACCACCGGCATAGCAAACAAACTAAATATATAAATAAAACATACAACGAAGGACAAGGACGTCGTCAGTTTGCACGTTGAACTTTGTTCAGTACAAAATTTTTTGGCGGACAATGGAGATACATCAACTCTTCCTTTTCAGCCATGAAGCGCAGAAAATCTGCGCTTTCATAGCCTGTTCTGAGACATGAGTCACGACCACTGGATTCCGTAATATTCGCGGCTCCTATCAGCCTTGCCTCGGCCGGGTTCCACGCCATTTCTGTTATAGAACACTGAGTTAAAAGCTATACTGTTCCCCCAGCTGATACATGGACCGGTTATGTAGATAATATATCCCGTAACATGTCCAAACCGTAATAATCGGATGACACCCACTCCATGAAAATTACCTATGTCCATTCCGACCGGTCTAAGCCAAATACTAGTCATCATGAGCAGCCAACGCAGCAATTATTGTGTTCTCAATCAATAATTAGCCTGGCGTCTAGTACGTCTTACCCGACTTATGCAAATTTGTACAGTGACCAGTATAATCGATATACAATCTGAATACACTCATTTCGCATGATGCCTGGCTTCGTTCCTCACGGATCATCAGATGTAGTTTCAATAATCTCCTCACTCAGTCAAGAAAGAAACTCCATATTCAGCGACCGTCTGGAAGTCACAGTGGCAATGCAGGGCCTTCTATCAGTTTCATGAGCGGCAGACTTCGTCCCTCTTCACAAGCTATGTACAAGGTATCTCGGGAGTCCTCACCTTCTCCTCATTCCAATAAGGATGATGATGATTCCTCTCAAGTCATTTCATCAGTTCTGGACCATATAATGTCACTTAAAGATTCTGTTTTCCGAGCCTCATTTGAGGAAGTTTTCCAGCTTTTACCCTTGGAGTTCCGCCCGAAAACCTTCCGCTCCATCATTTTCCTGGACCATAGCATCTGTTGACCTTACAATAAAAAAGGACAAACCTAACATCAAATTGCTTCCACAGTTTCCAAGGGCTGCATACATTCTGAACTTTCCCTTTTATTAAATACAAGACCCAAACGTTAACAGGTTTTATTTCTTCACAAACGTAACAATTATCTGTCGACGGTACTTCTTTTCAACACCCCAGAGGTTGGTATCGTTGCGTTGGGTATGACCAAGCCAAGCTCCATACTTATGGATCGGATGGCCATGGAAACACACAGCAGTTAATGCGCAATAGTCGGTTCTATGATCAACATCATCTCTATTGCTACCTTCAGTCAGGCGGAATATAGGTTATCCTCTCTCACTCCGAAAACCTCAGACCACATATGGGAGTTGTCTCAAGAATGTCCTGAATGTGTCAACACAATCAGGCCAACGCTGTAACCGCAGCTACCAATCTACAATTGGCGGAATGTGATAGTGTTCATTACCTACACTTTCCTGAAGGACCATCCTAAGGCCAAGCTGCGAGGACATCCTTTATCTTCTCACTTTCTGTTTAATGGACAGATCGAAGAAGTACGCAAACAAGCCAAAGAGATCAATTTCCTACCTCTGTAATCGCAAAAAAATCACATCTCAACTCTGCCCTTCCACACATCCAAGTCGGAAGATGGCTCTAATTCAATTCTTATATGCCGTTTGGAACACGATTTGCTACAATGATCCATGGACTAAACAAGTGTTGTCTTTTTTCTTTTTTTGGGGGGGGGTGAATGGCTGTGCATCATTTTCCGCACTCATTCCCCTCTGTCACAACATCAAGAAATTCATTGTCCAACCCATTCAATACCACCACATTTCAGCAATAATAAACATTCTTCTCCAGAAAAGGGAGGTAGAACACCTTCAAAACGTTTTTTCGCTGGGGTTTTATTATAGTCCTTTATTGGTCCCAAAAGCAAACAGCACTACGTAAGGTCATCAACATCAACATTCTCAATTCAATCACACCTATCCCTTTTTCTCGTTGAAAACACTGCAGTGCATTTCAAATGCCGTTGAAAAGGGAGACTTTGCCATCAGTGTAGACTTAAAAAAGCGTATCTTCATTGTCCTTATTCACAAAGCGTCCACAACGTTTTTGCGATTAGCCTACAACAACATCGTATACCATTTCAGTGCACTTTTATCTGGAGTCAAAATCAGCCACTGGGACTTCACTAGTCTCATGCACCAGCCCCTCACCATCGGCAAACAACTAAGGTACAATCTGCAGAATTAGGTGAACCTAACTTGGCTCACAGGTACCACCGCCAGAGATTACAGTCTGTACCGATGCAAGTACAGAAGGCTTGGGAGTTCACCTACTATACCATTCTTTAGGGAGACCAGTGGTGCATGGTCTCCCCAGGACCAACGTCTGGATATCACTCTTATGGAACTGAAGACCATTGTGAAAGCCTTTCACTTGTGACAGGAATATTTTAGAGGTCCTCATTCTTTCCGGCAACTCTACTGTGGTGACTTATTTCAAACGACAAGGAGGCACCAAGACCTAAGGTGATGTTATCAACAACACATCCATGTACAAGTTCACCATATCCCGGGATGCCTAAACATGCTAAGCTGACCTTGTCCCGTAACAATCAACTAATTCAGATGGAATGGTCTCTACATCCCTCCCATTCACCTGGTGGTAATATCGAATATAGGCGGAATTACCGAAATACACGCACTATCCGTAGACCCGAATTATCTGAAGTTCTGACAAGTTGGGTTAGACTCACTAATGACAAGAGCGTCTTTCATCGCCAAGAACAGGATTCTTTCCACGGGTAACCATTCTTTCATCATGAAACCTCTGTCTAGTCTAAACACATCCGCTCAAATCTGTTTGTAAGACCCAGTTGAAACGGTATCTCTATAGCATTGAGAAGTTGCGTCGAGGAAGATCACATGTTTTTCTACCGCCCAGGAAAGAATAGGAGGATGTTTTGACATAAACTATCTCGTTCTGGATTAAGTGGATTATTCGCTATACATATCGAGAAATAACACCAATTCAAATATACACTTATTATGCTTTTTGGCTCGCGATATAAGAGCATTTGCCACCAGCTTAGCTCACGACCGGAACTGTACCCTAACCGGCATCATTCAGGTCGTGGGATGGAGATCGTAGTCTACATTCTATAGGTTTTATCTCGGAGATCTCTTAGACTAGAGAGACTACTTCAATCTGGCGTAACACGTATATGCAGCTCAACAGTTCACTCTTCCAGGTCGATCACAGCTTCATAAAACGTGGCTGGATTTGCGGAATTTCGTTTTCCATGTTTAAAGTCATGCTCCAACAGACGGGATCACTTCCAGTCAGGTTATCGTGAAGCTGTCTGACATATCTTAGGGGACTGCAGAAGGTATCTCCGGGGTAAGGGGCTGTACCTTCCTCCACCTCTTAGCTATTCTCCTAAGGCAGTAAGATTGAATAACTTAGTTAAAGAAGAAACTAATTTTTCCTAGCAAAATATGTTTCTTCAAAATTACTTAACTATTGATAATACACATGCACATTCCCTGTCTCCCAAGATTTACATCCATAAAGTGAATGCCTTATGATCCAGTAGTAACTGACTGGTTCTTGTTTGTTGCTGCCAATCCTTCCTAAATGGCAACCACTTTGTCCGACCACCATCTATGGCGACCGACAACTTTTATCTCCTTTTAGCTAAAAGTAGGATCTGAGAGGTATGGATTTGCGAGTTATTAGTAATAGTAGATCTAATGTATTATGATCGGGTAAGTATTCTCGAAGAAACATAATTTACTAGCAAAAATGGATTTTCATTTTCCAATTTCTTTGACTAATATTAATGTTTGCTGCCTGAACATGATCATATGTATAAGCAACAAATTACAAAATTTAAATACATTCAGGTAATGTGATCATTTCACAAGGAACTGAGAACAAAATAAAACTTCCTAATTCTTTTGCGTAATTTGTCTAAATCTTAAAATAATAGTATGATTCCAATGACATCTGTGCAAGTTCATAAATAGTTCTTACCGTAATTGTGAGAAACAAAACGTCTCCAATAGCCCAGTTTAAATACTTCAAAAATATGATTTGGACTTCAGCATATTTTAATATATGTTTATATACAAAAGAGTGTAACACGAAGTTTTCTTTCTCTTGGAATATGATGTTGCTTCAGTAGATTTGGAAAACCTCTTTTAAGTATTTTAAAAAACCATTTTGATTCTATGAAAATCTTACCTCGAATGAGCTAAGTAACGATATTTATTGTGCCTGCTAATGAGGTAGATATTTTCCAAGCACAAAAATATAATATCTTTACTTATAAAAGAACAAAAATATAATTAATATAGATCCTCCTATAAGGTTTTTAAACGTAAACATTATTCGAAAAAGGGGTAACCATTACCTGTATTAAAATTGTAGAAAATCCAAACAGCATACGCAGTGACTGTTACATCCAGATTTATTATTTCAATTTTATTTATATTAATTATATTACTCCACTCTAAATATCAATGGTACATTTATTGCAATATAATTTTGTAAATGAACAAATGCTATAAGGTATTTAGCTTCTTACCGGTTGTCAGTAACACTGGAATATATTAGAAATGTCTGCCCATACATAGGCAAGTCTCATTGATTATCATATTAATGCTTAGCTCTGCACCAATTAATGTTCATCTCAGAAAATCATACAAATATATTTTACTAGTTGCAATTTCTATTGGTATCTCCAGACGAGACCTGATAAAAAGATTTTGCAAACAAAATGACCCCTATGTGTACAGAAAACTGTTTTTGACAACCGATCAACATTCAATTGAGAAGCATGAAAGTGCAATAGAAAAGCCTTTACAGTACAAAAGGGGAGGAGGACTTCAAAGACTTTACTCATTTTGGATAGATATAAGTACAGATCAGAAAGGTAAGATTAAAATCCCAGTTATTGATAACATAGTGTACAGAACTGATGATAATGAAACCTAAAACAATTGTCTAACCATTTACAAACGCAGTGTATAGCCAGTGCATTTCTGTTTCATCTATACCATCCTTTGTCCATTGTAGCAGTAGTTCCATATATTTTATGCTTCTCTTCAGGCTTAGAATGTTTAATGTTTTGTGCACTGTATCAAAAAATGTTCGTATTACGAGTTGGTTTTTTCGTCTAATTTTAAAATCTCATATATAATACAATCTTTCTTAAAGAGTACATCAGAACTATTGACTTATATAACTTTCTGCTTTGAAATTTGTTTACAAATGTTGCACTGAGCTAAGTTCAAAATATAGCTGCCCCTCTCTGAAATCTAACACGTTCCCTTAGTTTCATAATCAGATGCATACCACTGCAGGAAAATTTCTGATGCATTTTGTCTTGTAGCATGTGTGTCTGACTGTGACACAGACAAACATAGTTTGATTCATGATGGCGAAAGTTGAACTTGTTATTTCCGTAGATGACATGCTAGGTGTGCTCAGAAAGCCACGCTTGATCTCATATATTCGTACTTCTCTTTTGCAGGTATGACAAAATCTCAAGAAACCGATGAGTTGCTAAGAACCATGGTAGATAAAAGAGATCCGGTAGATGAAAATGTCGCGAAAAAACCTGAAAACCTTGGAGTATCACGTAAGAAATTTGCCTGTGACAAATCAATTTTATTCACAATGCTAGTTATTACCATTATTTCATTACCAGTGATGTAAGGAGATTCATATATATTTTAATCTTCGACTTTCTTTTTTATCCGAAGTTATGTATTCCGTGTTTAGCTACCACAGCTATTGTCGAATATCAGCATTTTTCTCACCAGGAAGCTCCTTTTTATATACGAATACGTACAAAATATTTGGTTCCATTGCAAAATAATTCACTCATTAAGAAAATTGCATTATGATGCTTCATGTGCACATTCATGGTCACATGTACTCCAAATGTTTTTCTCTACTCATTTGCTCTCATTCAGTCACGTTATTTGCTTTGTACTCGATTTGTTTCAGTTACAACGGCTTAGACTTGGGTAAAACATCTGTTGGGAAAAGGCTGCAATCAGTTAACTTGTTTACACCGTTTAATGCAGTTTGTTCTTGCCACACTATTTTAGAAAATGTATCATAATAAAACCTCGAATAAATTTGATGATAATGTTGATTTGTTAAAGAGCTTTAACTATTAATAGATTTGGATCTGTCCTCCTTTTCAATGAACTCATTTAAATATACCGGACTGCATATTGCTTGCTAAATATGAATATTCGAATTACCCATTATCAGTGTTTAACAGTTGATATATTGTTTGTCTTTACCAGGAAGGTAGGTACTCATATGCTTCTTGAAGAAACATACTTTACTAGGAAAAAATGTTTTTGTTACATAAATTCAAAGTTTTGTTAAGATAATCTGATATACTGCCGTGAGATCTATACTTTCATATGGAATGAATTATTTCTAATTAAATTATGATGTTGTAACTATTGAAAATTCTAGATTTATTCAAGTGACCATTATGTTGTCGCAGAGTAAGAAACGTGTTACAAAAAAGTCAAATGTATATTCAATAATTGCGTTCACAAGTGAAGAAATTACAAATATAGAGGTAGAGTTGTCAGTAAATCCATGGTAAATACCAACATTTCTATGGACATTTTATGTTTTATGTAATGAATTTGTCACAAGCAGTTTATGTTTAAATAAGTTGCATACAAAGATGTTGAATATGCTATTAAATATGCCCATTATCCTTTTAAGTACAAATAACTGATTAGTCTTTACATTTCATTTTGTTCAACATCAGAAATGTTTTAGTGTAGAACTGCAATATTACACTGATCTCATGTTAAACGTCCTGGATCTTGTAATTCAAGGTACAATGATTTCTAATTTCTGAGTCCTATATCTTTCATACACCTACCAATCAAATTGTTTAAGCAAGTATTTCATGTTTAAAGTTAAATGGTGCAATTAGTTTTTAAACACTTTTGCATCATTTTGATCTACTAAACTATATACTGTAGCATATTTGAGTGTGAGGTACAACCTGTGAAACTGAAATATGCTACCACATTCGCAAACATCACGTTTAATTTATATTATTTTATTCATGTTTTGCACTCTACGCTTCATAGGACAACCAAATTGATGACAAAAGCTAGTATTAGAAAACAATTATGTATCTCACACAGTAGTTGTCATCATTTAATTAGTATGCATACACAGTTAATATCTCAGATCCATTGCATTGAATTAAGACAAATAACAAAGAAAGTTCAAGTAAGTTGCTGTATTTTCCATTACTGTCCATCTTCTGAAATTACACGTCTAGTAAGATTTTCCTCCATAAAGATAATTGCAATTTGCCAAAGCTCAATATAAATTCAATAGAAGAAGCACAAATAGAAGATTTTGACAAACGTTCGAGCAATATATCATAAGCAACCGTGACTGCATCAGCGGCTTAAGTTGTAAGAGCGTCCATCTATGATGCTGGAGGTCGCGTGTTCGAACCCCGGGCAAGTCATACCAAAGACTAATAAAAATTTTAATAGCAGCTAACTTGCTTGGGTCTCAGTATTAAGAGGTTAATGTTAGGACTGGTAAAAGTTCCTGACAGGATAATGTGACTGTGTGGCACTTGATGTTACGTGACTGCGGCATGATGCCCCTGGTATTCACATCATTATAAACTGCTACACTGCATACCTCTTAGCGATATGACCAAGATTGTTGAAGCCATGCTAAAAATCCCCAAAACAATAATTCAAACATACATAACCTACTGCAACTATAACAAAAATGCATTGAGACGTGCTGTCTTGCTGATAAGCAAATACGTTCTATATCCAAGTGGAGCTTGTAATTTGAACTAAATACTTACTACGACAACTGTTATCATATGGTCAGCAGTTTATTTAAAGACATTCTGGATTGATGGGACACCTTTTCAACTGCTTGTCTTTGCCTTCTTATAAACTAGAAGTTGCTCGTTTTACCTACCGACGCAGTGTTGAAAACCAAAGAAAATGAACAATTTAAAAATACTTGTGGCACACATTAGGTTGATTAATTGATTTGTTCCAAATTGTTCATTTTAAAGAAAGTTTTAATTTGACTTTGAGTTTAGTATATATTATCTTCCCTTATACTAGTCTCCTTAGCTCAAATTTCTAAATGAATATCAGCAGTTACATATTTAAAGCAAGTTTAAATGAAGCTGTGTATTTACGGGCATGTTGCAGTGAAATAATTCTTTCAAGTTAATATTAGATGAGATCTGAAATTTTTTGTCAAATTGTCGTGCAACATTTGCATGCGTGTTCTACTACGTACCATATGGAGGATCTTTATTAGTAAATTGTATATATTGCCCCCCCCCCCCACCATATCACTGATTACCTCCACACAGAGACCATCTTCTCATAACTGTTAAATCCATTCCTGATGTTTTTTGTTATAAATATCACATACACATGATGGTTGTTATGAGTCTATGCCCTTAAAAGAAGCAGCAGAAAAGAGTGACAGACAGCAAGTTTGGAAAATATAACAAGTATATTGATTTCTCTAGAATACAAAGTGAGAAAGAAAAAACATACAATATTGTGAAAATTCCAAAATAATCCAAGAATTAGAGACCCAAGTCCTAATAATGTAATGTCCTGAATAAAACTCAGTACAGTCCCGAAGAAATCCAAAACTTATGGCGTGCTGATGTGTCAACAGTCCTTTGTTGAATCACAGTGATATAATTCCAGGTTTTTGAATTTAGTATAAATTCCAGAGAATGTCTCTATCCAATACTTTTTATCAGAGCAGTTTTGTATTTCGAGAGATAATAATCACTTGAATTCAATAATTTGAACCAAAAAGAGATTCTAGCCCAAAATAAATAAAATCACTGGTCACAACATATAATAAAACTTGAAAGTGCTAGATGTTAAAGCACGAATGATCAGGGCCTCACAATTACAAGATTATTTAGTTCTCTACTTGACCTCAGGTCATAATTAGCGTTTTATTTTTTTGAAAACATTACTTAATGGAAAATAACCGACTAGAATGATTCTGTTATTTACAAATTCAAAACCATAACCTGTAAAATTCACTTTGGAAAGTCCAAAACCCTGACCTAAATAAACATATTTACTTCTTCTATTAATACTATTTCTGATATTAAGCTCATAGACAGAGAATAGTTTAGCTATGTATTAGTTGTTGACATAAAATGAAATAAAAAAATAAAAACGATCAGGTCCAGCAGATATGCATTCTCTTTTGGACAAGCTCAATTCCAGTGTATAATGTTACATTACAATAGCATGTAATGAAATACATTTTTTATAAAAAACTAACTAAAAATTAAGTTAAGTATACATAACATGGTCAGCAATTGAAATTAAATGGTTCCAAATAAACAAATTTATATATGATCAGATACAAACTTATATGAATTCTTCTTTAGCAAAGTACATGATGGGAGTTGCCAATTTAGTCTTTCTTGTTTACTTTAGTATAATGATTTTTTTTTGTTGCCATCCTTCACTCTACAGTTACGCCATTTGATCCCCATCTAAATACAGTCCATCTAGCTATATAGGAGAATTTCAGCCCATTCAAGATCAACAATTATAAACATGCATCACAGTTTTGCCCAACCAAAGAATAACCTCAATACAGATACACTGTACTAAGCATGAACATTTTGTCCCATCCATGGACAATCATTATTGGCATGTGAGAGTGTATATGGATACTATTTTTAGTTTATGTTGTTCTTCTTTCGATCATAATTTGGTCCTGCTATATTCACAGAAGACATTGTAGTTGGTACCGGCTGAAAACACGGCATATCTATATGGGTGATTCGTATGACACTTTAGAAAATTATGCACACAAGAGTCTGAAGCTAGAAAGTGAGCCAGCTGGTATGCTTTTTGATGCAAAATTTAGTTGGCCTTGAACGAACATGAAGCTTGTTCAAAAAGATTTAAAGCTGGTATTGGGTTTAGCAGGCAGCTGTTCTGGATTTTTGTGCATTTTTTATGATATATGTACTTGTTGTCTGTTTTCGTCTACGTTATTGTGTTCATCATGCATTGGGAGTTCTGTTCGAATGTGTTTCTTCATCTTCTTTTTCTGGAAACGAGAGCAATTAGACTTTTTCTCAGCTGTCCTGCTCCACTGCTACAATTTCCTTTGTTGATGAACAAACCGCCATCACGTGACCCTCATTAATTGCTTTAAATGACCACTTCTTGGCTCTCCATGCTACACTGTGCACGAGACTAAACGACCTGGCACTACATTCATCATTACTTAAATGTAAACTGAAGCGAAAAAAGAAACATTGTTTCTAAGCCGACCGGAGTAGAACATGAAGAAGTCCAGTTATCTCCCTTTTGCCCTTTCGGCTCGGCAAATTAAACACTCGGCTGTTAATTTAGATAACCTATTTCAAATTACAATTAAATTGTCACCCGTTGTGTCAACTATCCAAGAGATACTAGTGCGTAACGCATTATTTAATGCCCATTCAGTAGGACCACCAGAAAAGCGCTCAGAAATTTACTATTTCTGTAAGTTTTAACAATAATCAGAATATCGACATCTTTGTCCTGACATAAACCTCGCCAAAAACATCAGGCGATGAGCCCAAGTGTGCGGATCTAACATCCACTGGTTACTCCATCAAGTCACCTCCCCCCCCCCCGCCACACTCACATAGGCGGAATTGCTGTCATCGCAAAGAACTCCATGATCAGCAATATTAACCACACTGCATCCCTCAATTTTGACCACACATTGTTTAAACTAGTCCAAACCACACTCACACTGGAACATAAGTCGGTCCATTTATTTCTGCCTCTCTTGCCCTCCTCCTAGTAGAAAAATCAAGCTGACTAAATCTCTCTTTTTCGAGCAGTTTCATCATATCCTGGAGTATGAAACTTTTATAGGTGGCAATCTGATTAGTTTCGGATATTTAAAGTTTCACTTTGACTGTCCTGGAAACCTATACACATCAAAATTCCTAGATTCCATTAACGTTTTCATTCTCAAACAGTCAGTTAGCCAACCCACCCATAAACATGGCCATATTTTAGACTGGATTCTTCATAGACCTGATGATAATATTCTAAAGTCCCCCCTGGTGTTCCACGAACTTGCATTAGATCCCTCTGCATTATATGCCATCTTGACAAATTAGTCCGTACCCCACCACCACCCAACTAATGAATGACATCAAAGCAAGCCTAACAAAGGTGTTACCTACTACAGCAAAACAACTTGATAACTGTCTTTGTTCATTACTTGACAAACATGCCTCAGCATCCAAGCGTAGAGTATGAATTCAAAAGTATAGCAGTGTTAGGGACCAGCCTCGCACTGCTACAAGAAACCACTGTAAAGCTGAGAGGCTTTGGCTTTCCACCAGACTCAGTATTCATAAGCAAATCTAAGAAGCCACTAAGAAGAATGTGACAAACATAGTCCTTCCAGCGAAATCAGCCCACTACAGTACTAAGATCACGTAAAGTTCCAGCCGTAAAGAGCTATTCGATATTACTAACAAGCTAACGTCAAGGAACAAATGTAAAGCACTTCCAACTACCTTCTCTCCAGTCGACATTCCGGACCTGTTTGCAAATTTCTTCTGTGACAAAGTACAAACCATTACATATAAGCTTGACAACACAATTTCAATTGACTCGTCGTCACCATACAGTTGCAATACAGAATTTCAGTGGCAGCCATTAGCAGCATTTGAACCTGTCTATATGGCTTTAGTACCTAAAATCGTGACGAAGAGTGCACCAACGTCATGTGAACTTATTCCGATTCCGACATCACTGCTGCTCGAGTGCTAGATCCAATATTGCTTTCACTAACTGATTTTATTGATACCTCTCTTTCATTCAGGGAATTCTCATCATGTTTCAAAACTGCCTTTGTAAAGCCACTGCTGAAGAAACCAACACTTGACCATAACGATTTAAGGAACTAATGCCTAGTTTCTAATCTCCCATTCATGTCAAAATTTTTAGAAAAAGTTGTTTTATACCAACTTGTATCCCATCTGAATTCAATCAGTCTTCTTTGAAATGTACACTCAGCATACTGCCCTTGCCACATTACTGAAACTACTCTTTCGAAAGTAGTTAATGACCTTTTCTCTGCTCTGGATAGCGGAAATATTACCGTCCTCACCCTCCTTGACTTGTCTGCAACATTTGGCACAATAAAGCATGATATATTACTTCACCGTATGCAGCATGGATTTGGCATTCATCATACAGCTTTACTGTGTCTTAAGTCCTACAGGATGCAAATTGTGTCGGTAAATGGAATAAACTCCAGCCGATTTGATCTATGTTGTGGTGCTCAACAGGTGTCTGTTCTTGGACTTGTTCTCTTCTTTCTATACACTCATTCGCGCTCTCAAGTGTCATAGATCATCATCCAGTGTCTCACCAATTGTACGCTGACGACATCCAAATATATAAATCTAACCACCCAAATGAAGTTTATGCTGCCATACAAGGTGTAGAAAGGTGCATTTCCGATATGAAATCACTGATGACATGTAACAGGCAGCAGATGAATGATTATAAAACTGAAGCCATTCTGATTAAAACACAAAGAATATCTCATTCACATCCTTTGCCTCAAACAATAAATATCAGCAGCACCAACAGTAAATTCACAATCAGTGCGAATCCTAGGTGTTACTCTTGACAGTACTCTCTCATTGCACCAACATGTCATGAACATATGCATGGCTGTTTATCTTGAGCTGAGACGCACCAGCTCCATTCGCAATTATATTTCAATTGATGCCACTAAAACAATCGTGTGTTCATTAGTACTTTCAAGACTGGATTATTGTAACTCAATTCTGTATGTTTTATCTCAATATCTACTCCAGAAGCTTCAAAACGTTCAAAACACAGCTGCTCGGATCATCCTTAGAGTACAATGATCAGAGCACACCTCCCCGCTGCTCTGTACCCTACACTGGCTATCCATTCAATCCAGAATCAAACACAACATTTGTTCTCTGTGCTACATTTAACTAACGGACTCCAGTCCAACATACCTATCCAACCTCGCCCATCTGTACACACCAGCAAGATACCTGCGCTTTTTTCTGACAATCATATACTCATTATTCCACTATGGAAATGAAGTCATATGGATAATGTTCTTTTGAATACCAGGACCCAGCAACATGGAACGACTTGCTTACTAAACTTAGACACAAAGACATATCGATCTCTTTCAAGAGCACTCTTACAACCCACCTATTTTGATTGCCAGAACAAACTTGAAGACTTTTAATGTTTCCTAACATTAAATATTTTAAGCATGTCTTACGTTTTCTAATTTCATTGTGTTTTTTTTTTGTAATCATATCATTATATGTTATTTTGTTTTAAGGTGTTACCTAATATTACCCCATACATGAGGTTCTAAAGACCGAAATGAAGCTATTGAACCCAGCAGATAGCCATTTTGTCACAATGGTTAGTTCGTTCTAAAAATTTGTGTGTGTGTGATTTGGATTTTTAACATAGCTTTAACAATGTTTCAGTCATATCGCTACGATGTCTGCAGAGGCAGCTTATAATCATATGTAGCATCGGGGCATCATGCCGCCAATATGGAGCATGATGTCCCACCCAGTCACATTATCATGACACCAGACCGACCAGTCCTAACACTAACCTCTTAATGCACCTAGTGAGGAAGCTGTTGGTACAATTTGTGTTAGTCTTTGGTATGACTCGGCCAGGGATAGAACCCACGACCTCCCGCTTCCGAAGCGGACGCTCTAACCACTAGCCACCAGAGCGGTTTCTAAAAATATACAAGATGCTTATTCACAAACGGTTTAAATATGACTCTGGTTTAAACGGCTATATAAGTTAATATATATTATTGACGGAAACAACACCATATACATTTATAAACAATTCAAATCGCATTGCAAAGGGTTAAGTAATTTAACAATTCATAATTTAACATGTGTAATGCATCGATTTAATGTTCCTTTTACATTTTCTTAGCCCTTAATCCTATGGGAATGCATTTAGGACATTTTACAGGGTTTTTAATGTAATCGTCTATTATTATTATTATTATTATTATTCGTTTCAGAACAATTGTGTTGTCACATTTGTGTAATATTATATATGATGTTATTCTAACACAGTTTGGAAAACTTTATTTAAATATATGACACACGCATGCATATACACATGTGTATGTAAAATTATGCATTTTTCGGTACGTATGTACAAATGGGATTATGCAGCAATTCTCAAATCTTAGTCTTATATAATTCATAAAGCTTATACACCACAATGTTTCAACATCTATAAATGTTAGCATTGAAATGGCAAATTTAGTTTTTTTTAATGTCGTTCCATAATATTTTATCTATACAACTGCACGGCATATCGGGAATGAGATCTTTTAAAAACAGCTTACGATAAAATTGAACAAGAAGTGTGCAAGCAAGATCCTTAAGTTAATATAGTTAATATTTAAGTTGCACGTTTCAGCATAAGTTTCATTCTGGAACTAAATGCGGGGGGGGGGATGTTACAAATTTGTAAACGAGAAAATAAGACTTGTGTATCTCACATAGTAAGTGTCCTTGTCCAAACATATATATATAGTCTGACTATGCATACCGGTTTGTTTGTACCCTCCTACCGATTTCAATAATGGAAAAATTAAATGCAATAAAAAGCACAAGGAACTTTGTCAATTAATTCATTGATTTACAATTTCTAACCTGACTATGAGTAGAGTGTCCGTAACACCGTGATCGTCTGCGCGTTTCACGTTTAAATGAAGTTTTCAATATAAAGACGGACATGCCCGAGATTCCTTTCCAGTTCCTGGACGAGTCCATTTTCAGCAGAGGGGTGTGTGTGCGATCACATATGTACATTCTTATGTCGTCGATATGGACAGTCAGTGTCGAATCAAGCAAAGGTAAGGAATGACAACAAATTTGCCTTTCACCTGGATTTAACAAGCGGTTTAATTTCCATGTTCCTGTCTGGAAAGGGATATAATTCCAAACTCTTAGCATTATAGTAATTTACAGAATTATCCGGCATTTAGTGTACGCAATATGGCACCATGTTAGTATGGAAAGTCCGTTAAGCATGAAAGGTGCAGATGATGCCAATATTAGTGCCATTCTGGTCCCAGTCAGGTTAGAAATTATAAATCAATGATTCAGTTGACTTAGTGCTGTGCACTTTGCATCACATTAAATGTTTTCGTTACTGAAATCAGTGGGGGGGGGTGTTTACAAACAAACGGGGATGTATAGTCAGACTAGTCAGAAAAGTTTGTTCTGAATTCAAAACTTGAAATTCATCAAAACACAGTATGAAAACAATATTAAGCAAAATTGGATAATTTCATATAAAAAGTTCAATAATATCTTATGAACACAAGTTTAACAACATTCACTTATTTACGACGCTCCTATCTATCAAAAGAACTTTTATATCCAAGTGGATTTTGCCCATTGAACCACAAAACTTATTCCTGTGACCCTTATTGTATCTTCAGCTGATTACATATATAGACATGATTGATTTCTTGGATGAGTTTTGTCCGAAAACTAAGTCTTTGTCGTTAGCCTTTATATAACCTGAAACTTAGAAGTTTTGTTACTGGTGTGATATAGAAAACCAAAGAAAATCAGCAATTTAAGAATTGATTAAACATCCATTGTTGGAATGAATCAATTCTTTCTCAACGTGTAATATATACAGAGTAAAGAAATTGTCTTTAACAGAAAGTTTGCACTGTAAATTTTGAACTATCGTCGTCCCTTATATTAATCACTTGAAGTAATATTTCCTACACATATAATATTCAATTTACATATCTAAAGTAAATATAAAGAAGGTCATTCATATATCTGAATGCTGCAAGGAAATACTGCTTAACAGTTAAAATTGAATGAGAAATAAATTTTGTGATCAAGCAGTGCTGCATACATACATACATGCATATATACATAGACACAATATATCTATCTATTTATCAATCTATATATCATCTATCTATCTATCTATCTATCTATCTATCTATATCTATATATATATATATATATATATATATATATATATATATATATATATATATATATATATATATATATATATATATATATATATATATATATATTCATGCAACCCCTTTCTTACCTTATAACTGAGGTTCAAAAGACAGAACCAACAGGCATTCTTTGTTTGCAATAAAGTTAGATGCACCCGAAACTACTGAGAGCATATTCACAAAGAGTTAAGGTTGGCACCTCTTTTAGATGGCTGTGGAAGTTAAGCGTGGTTAATGAAAGCAAAACATATGCAATGTTTGTATCGACATTTAATGCAGCCTAGCTTAAGACGGCAGAGCTATCATATCAATTCGATTAATATTGCCAAATTTATACATTCAATCTCCATATTACTCTTTCGTTGCCCTTAATATATTTTGACAACATTAAGGAGATTTAACATGGTTTTAATGTAATGTATAAATATATTTTTCTTAAATTAATATTCAGTAAGATTTAGTTATATACTTCATACTGATTAATATTATGCATGATGGTATGTATGTATGTATGTATGAATGTGTGTGTATGTATGCATGTATGTATGTATGTATGTATGTATGTATGTATGTATGTATGTATGTATTTATGTATGTATAATTTGTGACTGTCTGCAAAAGACCGTAGTAAGTACAACACCTCTCAAACAAGATAGATCTCTATTCTGCTTTCATTATGACACTTATGAAATCATATGCATGTCAAACATAATCATATTACTTATACAGTTCTTCTTAAATATGTTACCCACTCTAATTACATTAAGATGTAGACCTACTAACTCCTGAATCCAGCCTTACTAAAAGACAAAAATCACATTTTCCAGTCTATTCATATAGATAAAGAGCAGTAACTAATATCTTCCATTGCTACCTCCAAGTGTCGCCAGTTTTGAAGCTTTGCTCGTGCAAAAAACATGCAGGAAATTACCTCCTTATATTCAAGCCAATATTCTACATTTACTATCATTAATTAGAACCGAATTTGGAAGTATAGTGTTCCTTAATCAATAATACTAATTAATATTATATTTTATCCAGTATTTTGGTTGAATTTATCATCTTTTGGATTTAGTCTTTTAGACTAACTACACCAAATTGGTGATGACAATATTGCTATACATATGTTACTAAATTTGAGAGCCAATTTAATATTTACTAAAGCAAGTTAGCATCCGGTCTTTAGTTGCACATTTGGTTTACGACCTCCTTTTAGTATCAGTGTATAGTTACATGTTTGGATAAATTTGCCATTTACTGAGTTGGTCTATTAGACTCGTTACATAAAAATGGCAACAACGCGATGGATATATGGTCCACGGTGTTATAAAAACAACGAAAAGGGAGAGATAAATGCGTCAAGATGCTACGGGACATCAGCAGATAAGGAGAAAAAATTTGCCTGAGGGGTTACTTCTATCCACCCTTGAACAGATACGTTGTCTGGTAAAGGAAGCGAGGACACAGTTGTGAATATCATGGCATAATTTGTCATTTTTTTCTTTAAATATGTTATCTAATCATAATACTTTAGGAGAACGTCTACTACCTCTCATATCCGGCCCTCCCAGGTATTACTGTTAGATAAAGGGAGCTAAACGGTTTCTGCCGACCTATGTGGAGGTTGCGCAGAGCGATCTCTCCTTAGGTACAAGAATCGGCGGCAAAGGCTAAGAACCTGTAAATTACTACTTCCGCTCATGCCAAGAAGCACACGCTAGTCACGAGAGGCCTTGCACAATCAATATGGAAAATATACCATTACGAGTTGGAGTTTGTCACTTCTAACGAAAGTATTCTCCATCGATATGTCCAACCTTTTCTCTTCTTATGCAGACAAAGGTCTGCCTTTACAATTTGCTAACACTTTGTGGTCATCGCACAGTTAAGTACTTGCACGGGCAGCCTAAGTGACTTCTCATTCTGTTCGGGCTATAATTACTTTTGACATGCAAGTGTTTATAATGCTTATAAAAACTCCTAATATATGTGTAATCCCATTACAAACTGATACATATCGTTGAGTTTCTATTTCAAGGCATTCGTAGGCGCCAACCTATATGTTTTTACTAGTACAAGCGGTCTGTCGGCTTTTTTTTTAAACAGCTAATTGCCTCATAATGGATATTGTCGCACCAAATTTGTACATATATATCAAGGTGCCTCTGTTTCCTTTTATGTGAAGCTTTTTTGTGTTTAATGTAGATTTTTCTAATGCTTCTGCTCTGGTCGGACAAGTATAAATCATCTTTACCATCATATTTAAGTAGCACTTTGTCAATCGCGCCAGTTGAAGATAGCGTTAGTTTCACAGTGTTCTACAAGTTTAGTAAGCGGAAGACATCATCACTCTTCACCTGTCATATCTCTTGCATTACAGAACATATCTCTTGCATTACAGGAGAACGTATCCTCACCTCTTGCAATCAGATGATATTTGTTCCCAAGTGATGTCATCACTTCTAGACTATGTGATGTCACCGGAAGATTCAGCATTCCGAACTTCGTCAGAAAACATTTCCGCCTTAGACCCCTGGAGTTCTGGCTTCCTCCTCCTACTGCATCGGCAACCTGGACCAGAGTTCCTATATCGTTTGATCTAATGATGAAACGGAGGAGTCCAACTTCATTTATGTCCGCAGTCTAGGAGAGTTACAAACATTCTGACATGCTTTTCTCATCAGTTAGTTGACGATTTTATATTGGCAATACACCACTCTGTCATTTGGAAACCACAACAGCTGACAGTGATATGACCCCTTTGTGGATGACAAAGCGAGACTGCATACGTATGGATCGGTTGGCCTTTCATGACACTCAACAATTTTTAGGTATCACTGTATCCATAGCTACAATTTACAATTGGTGGAACGTGACTAAGTGCTTTCTGCCTGCACTCTCCAAGGAGTACAGCCTTTATCCTAACCATCCTTATAACTGCTTGATTGAAGGCATATTAGCCTAAGGGACAAACTTCCAAGTTCAGTGGCATCTCTTGCGCACCTTTCATACAAGAACCGTTTCCTTATGGCGTTAGCGACTGCATGCAGAATTAGCGAAATGCTTGCCATATCAGCGGACCCAAAGTACATCCAGTTCCAACAAGACGGGTCAGTCTTAATCATGCCGGCATCCTTTTTCATCGCCAAGAACGGGCTTTCTTCAATGCGTAACCAGACGTTCATCATGAAATCTCTGTACACATCAATTGAAGGCCAACTACAAGACCCATTTTCGGGATTTGAATAGGTACCTTAATGAGATGAGCTGGTGCGTCAAGATTTTGCCTCTTTCTACCTATGAACACAGACTGTCTTATCCAGGATTAAGTAAGTTGTTCGCTCGGATTTTAGACAAATAACATCAACACACATGAACTTATTTCGCATTTCGGCTCACAAGGTTTAAAATACTGCCAATAGCCTAGCATTCGGTTTGAAATATTCGCTAACCGAAGGCATTCAGGCTGTGGGATGATCATCGGAGTGCACATTCTCTAGCTTTTATCTCCGAGATCTGTAATCCCAAATAACCCAGTTCTATATGGTAGGACGAATATCTGTAGCGCAAAAGGTCAAATTTCCGCATCAATTAACAGCTTTTTAAGATGCAGCTGAATAATGTACGCTGGATTTGTGCATTCGAATCTGTTCTCTATTTGATGCCGCAACCCAACTGATGCAGTCCCCATTCAGTCAGGTTACCTAGAAGCTTATATACCATTAATGACTGGAGATGGTACCTCCGGAGTAAGAGGATTCCCTCCCTTTACCGATCACCTTTTATCTTAAGATATTATCATTAGGTATTATATTTAAAGATGAAACCAATTATCCTAGTAAAATATGTTTCTTCGAGAATACTTACTCAATCATAATACACATACACCCTCCTAGCCTCCCCGCAGTTATACACATAGAGAGTATGCCTTCCCCTTTGTCAGCAACTGAGAGGTTCTTAGACATTGCCACCGATTCTTATACCTAAGGAGACATCACTCTGCCTGACCATGACATAGGTCAGCAGACACCTATTGGCTCCATTTAACTACAAGTAGTATCTGGGAAGGCTCGATTAAAGAGGTAATAGTAGTTCCCCTAAGATATTATGATTAGGTAAGTATTCTCGAAGAATCATATTTTAGTCGCCCACATATCGGAGCATGGTCTTGTTGCCTGTAAGTTTGGAAAATGGGACTATTACAGGATCAGTTGGATCCCAAACTCGACATGTTTTCTCTGTCTACTTGTTCCAAATGTTCAGCCATACCGGCCATCCAGCCATGGCGACAATCCAGCTTCCCATCTGGCCAACCGTACCGGCTGTCCAATCATACCAACTGACCAATCCGATCGGCCATCCAGACGTATCGATCGACCAACTGCTACGTTCTTCAAGCCGTCTCAAACTAAGGACTGGAATGATATGTGCCTGTATATAACTTACTGGGATCATAGTGGTTGATCCATTTGTCCTGATTCATCTTTATTTTTGCGATATGGATCTTACTGGTGAATCCCTCCATCCAGACCGGCCTTTGATGATGACGGTACTGTTTAATACCATACTAGAGTTTTTTTAAAAGCCAGAGTCCAAGCGATGCGCATGCAACCAAACGAACCTGCCATCCCAACGTTCACGGTGTTTCCTTTTGGCATAACTAGTGAACTAGTTAAAGGTGATGCGAGATTTTCATCTGTATCTTCTGGAATAGTATACTCCTAAAGAGCTGGTGATCCAGATGCCTTTTTGTACAAATATATCTGCATTCGACTATGATATTCGGCACTACACATGTCCAATCCAAAGAGCTACAACGTGGACAAATATGTGATTAGGCTACATCGAAACTAGGCAGGAATGTAGCTTCTGCTTCCTCTGTGGTTAATTTTGTATATCATCCATTTTCCGATTGACAGAAATTACAGCACCTGGGAGACAAGAGCCAGAAGTAATCAGTAATGAATACAGGATCACATCACTCTATTCCAAGGTGTTGACAGTTTCCACGAAGTTGGATTTGGTCAGACGCGAGTAATACCCACGTTACATGCCCCTTAAGCCACACCACAGTCTGGCATTATGATTTAAGGACCATTCCGCTGTGGTCACCTTTACACTTTGGAGGAAAGATTTAAGAATGTAATAGGCAGGCAGCTCAGGACCTGCCTCTCCATCTTACTGCACGACTTGCTCTGGCATTTATGAACAATCCATCACAACAAAAGAAGGGTGATAATAGGATGAATAAGGACAAGGGATCCTTATGGTCAAGGACTTATTATAGATTACGGACCAATATCATAAGACAGCCTAATCATTATAGAAAAAATAATCCTGGAAGCAGGAAACTGAGCTTCTCAGGCTTCAAGCATCATATTGACAAACGTTGACATGTTAACCCCACCGCTCCCATCCAGACTACCGCTGGAAGGCCGTCTGCAACATTTTCACTGTCACTTGATCACATATTTCCATTTAGACGATTGGGTGAGACAAGTCGTTTAAGAAGGGTTTCCTGTTTCATTTATCCCAAACCCCTATTCTTTTTCTTCAATATTAGCACATGACATTATACTAAGATTATGGATTTCTTCATCACCCTTTTGACTTGGCCTACAACGACGGCGGCGTATTTGGATGACATCTAAAAAAAATCAAGAAAACATGATAGATCAGTTGTACAAAAAGGCAGAAACACTATCATTTTGGACCCCTAACATAATATTTAGGATTATTTGGAATTTAAAACACAATACTGTAAGCTCCTCTTAAATTTCAATGTAACTTAGATAAGTAAATTTATTTGTTGATTTTAATACAGAAATTTGATAGTTAATTTTAATAAACATTTTGCTTTCACTTCTTTCTATTACTTATAGACTATAGAGATGTAATACAGATGTGAATAAACAAAATATTTTTAGAGAAATGTTTCGTTCTCTCTGGAATATATTTTAATTTCACGTGTGTAAGAAAATATTTAGTGCAACTGCAGGCTTTTAGTGCAACTGCAAGCTTTCAGAATAATATCACAAATACAGAACTTTGTTTTAAATCTTATCTATGAATCATTAGAGCCTTTGAAAAAGAACGAGGTGCTTGCGTTTGCCAGACATTATGATTGTCTATGAAGCAAAAACATCTTTTACAGAACAGTATATCAAGACTATTGTGGTTCAGAATTTGGCAGATTCTAGTATTTTGGGTTAGATTCGTAGGCTTGTGTCTGGGTTTGATTGGAACTTAAAAGAATTGCAGTTAACAAATATATATCAACATAGTTAAGAAAGCTTCAGCTTCATAAGGCAATTGTGGAAATCCAAAATTAATACGAAGAGAAGAGTGAGAGAAATGCAAGGCAGAGAAAAAAGTAGAGAGAGATAAATACAATATTGAAAGAGGAAGAAAGGTAGAGAAAAAAAAGATAAAAGATAAGAGGAATAACGAAGGTGAGGGACATATGAGAGCAAAATATAATTTCAGAGAGAGAGGAAAGATGGGAGGCTAAGAGAAAAAAAGAGACTTAAATAAAATGCAAGATAAAAACCCAAATGTAATACAGATTAAAACAATTAGAACTAGTGGGCAGAGAACACTCGCAAATTTACATACAAGTTCAGATTTTTATTTTTACCTGAACTTTTAGGTTTGTAACCTTTTAATAGAAAAAGAAACAGATCAATATTTGCCTCATTTTGCGATAATTGATATTCTCACAAAGTGTACACCCTTGTAACGCTCATGAAGTCTACACTTCATTCTCAGTAGAACAAGGTGCTGATATGCAATAGTTGGGGAATGTATCTTGAAGGGTTATGGTAACTGAGGCATATCGACAAAGCTTTAGTAATAGTAGGAAAATGTGGACAAACCCATATCAATTTGCAAAGGAAAAAGAACAAATATTAGATACATATCATAATTATGATAACCTCGGGCAACTTATATTAGTTATAGAGTTCAAGAATTGCATTCAAAGTGATATTAAGACATATCTTCATTAGAAAGTTAGAAAATTTGAAAAACGCTGCTCGAATAACGTATTAACATGAATTGACCCCCAAAGGTTCATTTGACAATGAGTTTCCCTCTGAACAATTTTGTTTGTAAAATAAATCATCTCAGTCTCATACGAATACTTTCAAATCTCAGTCTGGCATGTTTGAGGTGCATCACGCACTACATCTGTATATGTTGTCTGCTATAATTTTGTTTTGCATATTGAATCAGTTGGCAAAGTGAGATTGACTACAGTTCTACGTGTGTAACTTTACATTAGTGTTATTTGTTGGATTTATGTCACATTTGCATCTTATAGTTGGTTGCTATGGGTTTTAACGGACTTGTTCAACACACTGTATGCTATACAGGGCGGCCAGTATATTAGATGGAGGAAGTGACCCGGAAATCCTGGGAAGAATAATCTACACACAGGAAAATACTGGCAAACTATCTAACATACTCATGTTGGCTGAGCGTGAGATTCGAATTGCCACAGGCAGAGGTGAGATGCCAGGGACCAGTAGAGATGAGCGCCTTCGACCACTGGGCCACCCAATCCCCTGCATATTATGGACATAATTAAATGGGTGGCGTTTCTTTGAGTATTAAAAAGGAAGATGGATAGACATACCTTGTGGGACGAAAACATCATCTGATTGCATGCGAGATTTCGAAACTATTTACCGGGGAGCCAGATAGTGAGTGACACCAGCCTCAGTTAGTATCTCGCATATAGACATAACAGACCGGCTGCGTGGATCAATATCCTGTAACCCGTCTAACCTTGAGAACTGGACAGCATCACGTCAGGCAGTATCCAAGAACTCTGTTCATGTACCCATTTATACAGAAGTGTCACCCGCATTGTGCTCGTAGGCACTTAGTGCAGACAACGTCCAGTTTATCTGGGCACTCTAGTGAATTAGTCGAACCCACATTGTGCCTGCTATGCAATTCCTAAGTGGGACGCACGGTTTGTATAGGCACTCTCATGGATCAGTCTCACCTGCACAGTACCGCTAGACACTTCCAGGACCGCTCCTAGTGGCCTAGTCGTTAGAGCATCCGCCTTGGATGCGGGAGGTCGTGGGTTCGATACCTGGCCGAGTCATACCAAAGACTTACGAAAATGGTACTACCAGCTGCCTCGCCAGGTTAGGAGTATTAAGAGGTTATTGTTAGGACTGGTTGACCTAGTGTCAGGATAATGTGGCTTGGTAGGACATCATGCGACATGTCTGCAGCATGCTGCCCCAGTGCTAGACATCACTATAACCTGACACACTGCAGACATCGTAGCGATATGAATGAAAAAGTGTTAAAGCTATGTTAAAAATCCAAATCAAACACAGACAATTCCGATGTCAAGCTTGGTGTTTCAGTTTCTTCATTCATCCTCAAGACTTTGCAACCCAAATAAGCCTTGACATAGTGACAGCTTGGAAGTAACGGGATATGACTTATGGCATGCTGCAAATGTAGGGAACTGACATCCTTGACGCTCTTCTCCAACTACTTTCCAGGTAGCACAAGAAACATCAGTTCTGCGATCTTTCCATCGTCATTTCCAATTCACAGACATCTACATATTTTTGTAATTGCAGTCTCCTTTTCTCAAGATGTAATAATAGTTTTTATAAGCACCAATCACCAGTTTTCCATTTAATAATGAGCATATATGCGTAACTTAATGTCCATTAGCTCAATGTTGGGTTTAGTACTTATGGAGATTTTTTAGTAGGATGAACATATCTTACGTTTTCACGCCACGAATCTAACAAGATATGTGTGATAATCTGTTTATGAAATTATCCATGTTTGAACCATAGAGACTCAACGTACTACGGAGACAGTCGTAACAGCAGTTGAGCACTTAATTCTGGTGGAACGAGATAGAATGCCTGTCTAACTCTACCTGTCTTAAAGACCCTTAAAAGGCCAAGCTACGTTCGGAATCTTAATAACACAATCTCCCATTAAACATCAGGCTGACTGTATTCACAAACAAGCCACCCAGGAAACTTTCTGTTCCTCCCTCGCAGTCTCAGGCAATAAAACATCAAAAGCCACATTTCTTCTGACCCAGAAATGTACGATAGGCAAAGTGAGGTTTATTGTTTTCACCGGTATTTCTCTCAAAGAGACCTTCCCTGTCTCAAATGACATCAGCTTCACCCTCCTTTTTTTACAGATCATGGTATGGTTAAGTCTCTAGCCTTTCTCTGCCGAATGAGATATCACACTCCTATTTTGCCCAACCTTTCTTCAACCACAGATTCTTCAGTCTTAACTTGCTCGTCAACCTACGTGCATTCAATCAACTCCTGGGCTTTGTTGTTCATGATGGAATGCAAAACAGATTCTAAATACCTTCTGTTGGCAATCAGTGTTGATTTGAAAGGAAGGTGTCCGCACACACATGGCTTCAGGATAGTTCGTACATTTCTCTTACAAAGTCTACAGGCTAAAACAACACACCAGGCAAGTTATATAATCGAGCAAAACACATCACTTGTGCATCGTCTCTTTCTCTGCATGCTTGTCAGCAAGGACATCTCCGACCTTCAAACTTCTCAAGATTTTCGTCATCTAGGTCTGGAGCTCGACATAAAAAAAACAAAGTTGCCCTCAGGAACAATTATTGAATTATTTTAATGCTGAATTTATTACATTTACGGAACGGAACATCCGCTAAAGGATTCCCTCACCTGCTGGGCAGTTCAACATGGTAAAGGACATCTCAGTCTTATGTGCCCATTACATGGTGCAAATGAAGGTCTAAACTGTTATTATTCATGCCATGGGATGGCAATCCGAACACACTTCTCCAAACTTTATGTCAGACATCTTTAATCCCAAACCACTCACCTCGATTTGATGGTACCTATAGCCATTGTGCATCAGGTTATCTTCCTAAGTCGTTCCACATGATTTCTGCTGGTTGTGTGGGAGGAAAATATTTTCCCTTTTGACGCCGCTCCACGACAAGTACAGTCTTTTTACAGTAGGTATTTATATATAAACTGTACCTTAGGGAATTTGAGACAGTCTCTACGATGTGTTTGCTTCTACCTCTTACCTATTCTTTATGGTGGTATAATCGGGTAGCATATTTAACGAGAACAAACTAGTAAAATATGTTTGTTTCCTTAATAATATTATCCAATCATAATAAACATACACTCTAGACTCCCATCAGTTACATCCATGTATTAACCATGCCCTCCGCTCCAGTAGTACCTGAAGAATTCACTGTATATGATGCCAATCCCATTGTCTTAGGGAGATCACTATTTAACTGCCACATAACAGGGCAAACAACTTTAGTTAAAAAGTTTAATGTGTAAGGGCTGGAGTGTTTGAGGTTATAGTAGTTTTCCTACATAGGAAACATATTTTACTATCAAAATTGGTTTTAGTGATATGATCTTACATTAATGCGAAAAGAAGTTCCGTATCACTGTGGAGCTCATACAATGAACTACAAAGCTCATTGTCATCACTTGTTCATATATTTCAGCTCTTTATTTAAAGTCATGATCAATTGATCTAGTGACTTTTTTCTCCAAAACTAATACTTAGTCTTTATCTTGTTGCTGCTGGCACGATATTGACTAACCAAAGAAAATGAGTAATTTAGGTAATCATGCTTTTACACTGCTGAATTGCCTTGCTCATGTTATGTGTAGAACAAATAAATTGCCTTTTAAAGAAAGTTTGAACTGCATCACATAACTAAAGTAAGTATCAATGAGATTATGCTTGCAGACACAAATGTGTTTAGCTACATGTATGAAAAAAACTATGACACATTTATAATGCAACACATATATGCCTGAATGCCTTCACAGATTGTGAACATTTTCTCCCATTTTTCCATGCTAAAACTAATGTTCTTATCTCCTTTTCAGAGCCTGGTACCTCGACTTGGTATTCACACAGTTCGGAATGTAAACCTGGATATAATATTAAGAAGACCGAAAATGAGTACATGGAACCAAGAGGTATTCTTTTTGGACTGTAAAGCTCTGAAAGTACATAGAACTTATTTTTTTAAAAAGTGGAAAGTTTTACACCTGGTTTAAATGGTTGTGGAAATTAAGCGTTGTTATGGACAGATAAAGTGTCATATGCAATGTTTGTATAAACATTTCATTCGACTGGCTTACGAAGGCTGAGCTAATATATCATTTCAATGTAATATTGTCTAATAAACACAATCAACATTTTACACTTTCATTCTCCTTAATACTTAAAGAATGCATTAAGTAGGCTTAACCTGGTGTTAAATGTAATCTTCATGTATATTTCTAGATATTAGTATTCAAGAATGTTTAATTATGAAGTTGATGTGTAGTAATATCATACATAATGTTTTTTCTGATGTTTTTTAGAAACCGTTGAATATAAATTAAATTAAATTGAAGACAAAGTTGTTTGTTGAAAGAAATAAATTATGCATCTGACAGAACGATTGTCATTAATGCATTACATTCACAGTTAATATATATGATCCAATCTCTTCAATTATGACAAACAAGTAAGAAAGTAAAAATTGGTTGCTTTATACTCCAGCGTTTTCCAAATACAAAAATATCAAGTCAGCAATACACACAAATAGCTAAAATTCATCTAAACTCAATATCAATACAAATTAATAATTTCTTTCCAAAACTGTTGTTAACACCTTTAACAACTTTGTGTTAATCCCTTTTGGCGGATTGAAGTTCTACTGATACACAATGATCTATTTCCATGAGATTATAACATGAACTACACAACTCATGGCTCTGTTATTGTTTCGAAGGCATCACATTAGTACTTTCTTTGGAGCATAGGGAATTTACATCATTGTAATACAAGTTGATGCAGACTGACATATGCGTGAGGAACTAAATGATTTGTCTTAAGATGTTTAAACCAATTGTAAAATTCTTGGAAACCTTAACGGTCACACTGCATGTTTTCATACATAATATTTGATTTATAACCTCTTTGATTTTTAAAGCTATCATTACATGTAATGTAATACTGTATTCTAATACTTTACAGTGTGGAAATCTCGAGACATGGCTTTTGTGCTTCAGGTTGGCAAAATGGACGAGATTTGGGTAGGCATTTATTCTCGTCTTCTATTTTGAACCCTCTAACAATAAGTGCTGGGATCATTTCTTATTAGCATGAACATGAACACCCACAGATGAACATTTTTATTGCAAAACATCAATACCTAATTTAATTTATATATGTAGGCATTAATCCATGAGCAATGGTACATTGCTGTCACTGTGTTGACCCCTCTGTTCATAAACAATATGTTTGCTGTTTTTAACGCTTAAACCATTAAATATATTTCACTGACATCTCGCTCTCATATAAGCAATATGCGTAGCAGTGCCTTTGGGAATTTATAATTTTCTGCATTCAATCTGGTTAGCTGATTTGACGGTAAGCAGTTGACCATGTGAGCTTATTGTATGTTTCTGCCTATGATGAGCATCGTCCGTAAACTGCTCAAAATCCTTTAGATCATTTTGAATCAAAACTGGTTGAGATCATTGTAGTATAAATTTCTTGTTGGTAAAAATTATGCAGATCCATTATCAAAATTTGGTTGTTGTTACTAAAAATATACAAATCTGAAACAAATTCAATACACCCACATATGTTCATTATTTCCAAAACTAGAAAACTTATTCAATAATCGCGTTTAAAATGTTTAACAGAATTCAGTATTGTGTAATGGATGTTGTGAAATTAATGCAAGCTGTCCAGTATGGTCACCATTGAAAAGGGCCACTCCGGTGGCCTAGTCATTAGAGCATCCATCTTGGATGCGGGAGGTCGTGGGTTCGATCCCCGGCCGGGTCATACAAAAGACTTACGAAAATGGTACTACCAGCTGCCTCGCCAGGTTAGGAGCATTAAGGGGTTAGTGTTAGGACTGGTTGACCTAGTGTCAGGATAATGTGACTGGATGGGACATATTGTTACGTGTCTGATGCATGATGCCCCAGTGCTAGACATCCTGTAAGCTGCCACAGTGCAGACATTGTAGCGATATGACTGAAAACTTGTTAAAGCTATGTTAAAAATCCAAATCACACACACACCATTGTAAAGACACGGAAAAGCTGCATTTGCTTTCCTCAAAACTACTTGAAAGAGTTTCCTTTAATTTAAAAATCAGGATGCTCATAAGCAAATATCTCAAATGCTACAAATGTTCTCGAGTTGTTATAAAATGGACAATATATATGTCCGAGTTATATAAATATCAGCAACATTTTTCTATCCGTTGGTACGTTAGTTATTTGATTTTGTTGTTTTCTGTTACAGTGACATCTTACGTATTTTCCAAGAAATGCAATATGCGATCACATTAAAATTATAATCATCCCACCTATATGAAATATATACGAAGTGAAGTAATTCCTACAGGATAATTCCCGTTATGACTTCTACATGTCCATGTTTTAATGACCTTAAACTTTGGCTTTCAACTGTTAACAATGCCTCATAGAATCCATTGTTCCGTATACTTAATTTGGACTATCCACCAACTATTGTCAGTGGTAAAATAAGTCAAAAACATTGTTATGCATGTGTAAGCAGCATTTGTGTGATTTCTAGTGAATTTTTTTGCATGTTTGTAATTTTTAGTTTTTGTTATTGTAGATATACTTAGATAATGTAACATGCAATTTTTACCGGTGAAATTATACGCTGCTACATTTTGATTTATTACAGTTCTTACGTCATATCAAGAAATCCATTTTGCTGCTATTTCTATATTCTAATGTCTGTGAATGCATGCATTTTTTTCTCTTCGCTCCTTCATTTCCTAGATGTCAATCAAGTGCACAATGTATGGACAAGGTAAAATGATATAGGACAACTAAATACATGCTCGGGCGCCACAAAGTACTCAGCTTCACACACGAATTTGTGTACACTGTGGACAGAAAACGTTTGTTCCAACATCTTTCAAAAGGAACAGAATGGCCAGGAGAAACTAACATGCTCGAAATCGTCCGAGCAAGGGTGTGATGAAGTTCATAGTTTTCACCCTACTTCATAAACTTTAGCCTGATTTATTAGGATGTCGATGTGTCATCTCTACTAAAATTGCAATACCAACACAGCGCTGTCGACGAGTGTCATTTCAAATCGAATAGATGCCACTACGAAGATCGCATTCAAGCGCTTTAATTACAGATGATATGTTATTAACAACTTTATTATTAAGGATGTCGACGTTCGATTTGGACAAAAAGATAAACTGGCTTCCACTATGTGAAAATGCCTATATCGGTGAGTACATGGGTGTTGAAATGTTAAAACCGGGCATTTGAGGTATCAGCCAACAGGTCCAACCATTTGAACAATTGGTCAACATATTTTATAAATTTTGGAATGGCATGTCGGCCAACCACATGTCTCAGTAATTCTTTTCAGCGAGGCAACCGGTTGCACTGTCAGCTGACCAACCAGCTGGACTGACTATATTCATGAAATGGTGAAATGGTATCACACTTGGAGCCACACAACACAACCACACCAGTCATTACTGTTGTATTTTGAGATAGTCCTTGATATATGCAAACAAAATCTTGATATATTCTTAAATTATTGCAAAAAAATATTACTTTGTCATTAACACCAGTAAAGGAAAGTAGACAAAATGTAAAGTTCAAATCTGGAAATTCCTAATTTTAAAATGTTCGAAATAATAAATATTTAAAACTGATCTTTGCGAAGGATAGTAGGCATTTAACAGGAATTAAGACTCGAATGAGTCGAGCAAGAAATAGTATCTTTATGTCTTTTTTAAATTGGTATTTCTAAGATTGGTCAAAGCATCTATCCTCCTTGATGTTTGCTCACTTTCGCACTGGAATGTAACTGGATTTAGGTAAAGGATGATATGGGAAATATGTACTGCACCTTGAGCATATCTGTTAAGAGTTCAACGCCATCTCGATTTTGTATTGATGTATGTTTACAACGTCACGAGAATGTTTTCCAATTTCTTTATCAAATGCATCATTAATGAGCTTGATATCTTTACGGTTCAGCGTTGCGAATAACACCGCTGTGGATCCATGGGGTTGTATATTTAAATCCATACTTATCACGATTTATTGGCATTACTAAATGCACAATATCTGCCTTATCGCCAGAGGAACCGGAGCGTTTTAACAGTGATGTGATTCTAGGAATCATATTTGATAACAGTTATTGTACCTCTTTACCTGGTTTGTATTCATGTGGTACAATTGCCACATGACTTTCTAATTCTCCACTATGCCTATTAAACCTACATTCAGGTACATGTAAATGCTGTCCTTTTTTACGAACATACCCAAAAGCTTCAGCAGCAGTAACAGATGCAATACTACGATGGTTTTGTTCCTCAACAGTAGCAATAGCAATACGACAACGGTTTTGTTCATCCTCAGACGCTTTCAGTGTCACATGTAGGACATTTCTTCTTGTACTTCTTGGTATGTGTATATTACATTCACATGCAAATTGTCAGTTTTTGTCCTGTTTTTGGATTATCAATCGTTGTTGTATTTTAAAACGATAGCGAATTATCAGGGGCAGAAGGTTGCCATAGTGCAATTATGAGTCTCAATAATTCTGATATGTCAACTTTTTCACATAAGATATTGTATTTTTACTCCACGTTGTGCGATTAGCTGATGCAAATTTGGCATGATTATATAAGGGGAAGGATTTCTCTGATTAGAAAGACCATCAATAACTTGTTATATTTGTACTTTTCCAATATAAAATAATGCAATTGCTTCAATCCTAGCTAGTATTTTATTTTTTCTGTGCCTGTGTCTTCAGCAGTATTTCCTTGGACAGGGTTAGCTGTTGTGATGTCACGTGTTTGTGCTGTCACAGGTGTTTCTGTGATCATAATTGTTTCTGCCAATCTTTCTTTACACACACGATAATATTCATACGTGGCCAGCAAAATTACTTATGTAGCTTGACTCTGATGACTCAGTTACAGCATAGTTGATCACCGGGGCAGCAAATGTATTTTACAATAATCATATTGAAATGTTTCCCAACCAGTTTTCGTTTTCCAAGATTACACCTTTGAATTCTTGCATCCCAATGCCATTTAACTTATTATATATGTAAGGTATATTGAACTGGGCAAACACACTGTTGTTGTTCCTGTTTTATCTTCTTATAAACCCCCAGTGCTATTTTATACAAAAACCATGAAGTCCACCAATAGTAAGAGAAAACTGCGAAGCAACATTTTCCAAATAATTGATTGTGCCTATTTCAGGATCCTCTTTGTGAACTTTCCTTGTGGCATCAGAAAAAATATCTTGAAAAAAGTAGACTGTTCTTTTTTAGACTTGTTAATATTTTTAGAGTATTACATGCGATATTGCTGTCAACATAAGTTAAATTGTAATTACTGTGAAAATCATATCGTCCATAGCTGATGTTCAGGTAACCAAAGTGAAATATCAATATATTAACTAAATGTTGCATATTTCAACCTATATGCATTAAAGAATTTGTTCTTATTATTGCCAAAGCAGATAGGCAAGATCGACATTCCACAGCATCATAATGTTCTATACTAGACGTCATTTGACCGCTAGTGATAGAATATCCGATAGGAATGTTTACATAATCATCGCCGTTTGGAATGTTTTACTGTTGGAAATAGAGTGTACAGGATGAGTCTGATCACCCAGTCGACGAAGGTTATGAGACGGACATGCCTGAATATTTTTTACTGATCATAGAACAAATAGACCTAATTTTTAAGGGAGCGATGTTAGAAATGTACATGATTTGGCTCCACCTGAAATCAGTTCTACTTTTAAAGACAAAGCATGTGCAAAAGAAGACGATTATCCATCAAGCAGAATCTTGTCTTACTTGTCGAAAAGATGCAGAAATTAAACTTCGCAACACCAGTAACATGAGAGCCTTGTTTTGCACCAGTCAGAAGACTATATTCTATCTCTCAAAGCAGGATATTAGGACATGACTGTGTAAGCGATTGGTACCTGGTCAAAAGGAGTTATTAAATGAGTGTACTCTGAATTCTCAAAGGGCTAAGTGCAACTGATAACGACTCCAGCTTTAGAAATACAAGTGATTTCTATGAGACTGACATTTGAGCGTAATATCTTTGTTCATAACATAACTGTTCCATTTAGCTGGCATATCCATTCTGCTTTCTCCGGCTTTTGTTTGCATAAAATAATCTCACAAATGAAAGATGAACGAGCTAAACACTCATCAAGCCACTGTTATCTGTTCAGGCAGTTACTACAACATTTCATAAAAGCAACATCAGCCATTGACACGACTTTGCGGCTTTGGCTTGAAAATTGAACATAAGATGATACACAGATGAGGCATCAAAGAGCGATTTACCTTTTATGCGTATCATCATCTTTTCTAAAGTTAGAAGTTCACTCTTTCAGTAGTAAATTCAATGTACAGGACAATACAATTAGAAGTTCCTCCTCCTCTTGCCAATTCTCTAAACGCTTATGTGATCGGAAGATGTAAAGTTTCAGTAAATTATGTTTCTTCTTTAATACTTACTCGATCCCATTTCTCAAATTTTCTTCGTTCCTTCTCCGCAGTTCAGTCTTCACATTAATGGTTTTGCTCAAGCTTAACCTGGTTACATACCTGTGTCTACCTAGCAAGAGTAAGGGTAGTTAGCTTATTATAGTTGTTGCTCTTTATAGACACAAAAACGTTTTCCTCGTTCAAAGAGAACTGGATTCAGAGGTACCAGAGAGTAATCATAATGTTAATGTAATTGGGTCAGTATTAATCGATAAAGAGAATTGTCTAAGAAACAAACATTTTTTATGTGTAATTATATTTTCCTTTTCTATTTTATTTGCTTATTTCTTGTAACTTTAAAATACATACTTTTATTTTGGTATTGTGAATGTGTCCTTACTGAGTAAATAAAAATTAAACGAGAATGAAAGTGGGAAATAAAAACTTAAAACAACTTGAAGCCATATTATGTAGTGCATGAGAGAGCTAATTTCATTTACATTTCTTCCTGTAGAACCTTTGAAGAATAATCGTATTTACAGTTGAGGATGTGTTTGATAAAAAAAAGAATCTCAAATATAAAATTGTATATTTCCAAATCGGAAACATTGAGCACATCATAAATTACAGTTTTGTATGAAAAGACATCGACTTGTTAATGTTAACGTATGTTTCATTTCAATTTTACCAGGACAAGTTTTTTAGGGTTCGTTTGCATGAACCAGAATTTTTTTGGGGCATAGATTTTTTCCCGTATCTGAGTAGATGTAAAAGTCCAGGGATTCATAACGGGCAGATGTGGAGTTGAAAGCAAAGCTGCTCTTAACCATTTTACATTTCATCTCACCAAGTGGGTCTCCTTTGTAGCTATCGTTGACCATTTTCTTTTTCTAACTGCAAGATCTTTAAGAATAAATTATAACAATACAATATTATACTTAAAATAAGTCTCTTCCATGTTCGATGACAATTATTTTAGTCAGCTCCAATCCATTCTGAATTATTGCCCCATTTTTATTCTGTAACGTAATTACCTTGCCTAACAATATTGAATTCGTTCGTACATTACAAATATTATACTACATCTTGCTCTGTCCGATGAAATTGTTTCTCAGTTTGGAACAATGTTAGTCAAATGATGAGTGCGTTGTTCAATCTATTTTAGTTTGAGAAGAGGGGACCTCCTAATGTACGAATAATTGGGTACCACAGTGCAATGCAAGGACCTGTTAGTGTAATATATTTTAGTAAGTTGGAAAATAAAGAATATTGAATGTAGGTGGATTCACTGTGAAAACATATGATCATCACAAGGTGTTCCGCATGGTGAGTCTGTGGTTTAATATCATTAATTTCAATTATGAAATCTGAATATAAAACTTCTGTTCGTTGGAAATGTGTTTGATGCATATTTGGAATGATTTGAGACGACAGCAGATTCACCAACACTTAAGATATACATATCTAAATTTAATTTGTTACTGCATCATTGAAATAATTTGACAATTGAAACCTGGTGAACATGTCTGTAATAAAACAGATGGCCTGATTAGATTATGATACCACAACGACATCTTTTATACTTTTTATGAAATAGCTGTACGTAGACGTTATCACTAAAAAAAGACAAACAAAAAAGAATGATTGCTTATCAAAGGTTTAGGACAAATAAATAAAAAACAACATTAGTTCTCTCAAGCGCTATGTAATATGGACACTTGATTTGATAACATGATTGCACAAAACCATAGAACTCTGCATGGTCTCTTTGCATTGCTTAGGTAACTACTTCATTTATAACATAATTTGTTCAATCCAGTACACTGTTGAGCCTTTTCCCTGCCATGTCGACATATGCTTTCTTTAATAAAAAACGTAGTTGACAGGTTTTGTATGGTTTGTGAGACACCGTAGGTTCAGGGAATGAATTTATAGAAGAATTTAATTGATTTTATAACTGACACATCATATAGCCTTATATTCCATGACCATAATATACAATAATGTACTGTACACTAATTTGATGAATAAATAATATACACAAAGTTGCTCTTTTCCTGCCACACTTGTGTTAACTATGCCTTTCCTTACATTCATTGCAATATAATTACAACAAATTGTTTTATGTTGGTGTCTCCGAAGCTATTATAAAAACAAACATGCAGTATGCAGTAGGATGAGTACCAAACACATTATCGATGTGATTTAACCTATATTTTAAGCTTCAGTAACTATGGTAAGTTCGCAACCATCGTTAAGCGTAGAACCAACTAAATGGTATGTTGATAGGATAATGATGAGTACAGAACTATACCATATGAAGTCAGTCATTTTGAGCTATATATAAAGCTTCAGATAATTTAGTTTAATTTAACTTTAGGACTGCTGTATGACGTTCATCTTTATTTTCTCCTTCTTGGTCCTAAACGTTGCCATGAGTTTACTTCAAAAGAGATTTCAACATGACCTATAGTTTAAGTGTTTTCGACATTGGTCACGCTTTCCAATCATGTCATTTCACAATTTGTATGGTTTTGTACATTCACATAAAAAGTTGGGTGGAAGGGCATTATGAATCAAATCAGACATATTTAGATTTGTTTCCATCTTGATTGTGTAGGAAACTGGAGAAGCAGGATGAAATAACCAATATTGTGTATATGAACTATGTAGACGATGTACACTGTATTTATAGTTGATCTAATTCAGAACATGACCTGGAACTGTTTGGAATGAAAAACATACTTGTTGTTGCTGAAAACATAGACACTACTAGAAAAATCTGAACTAATATTTAACATGATTATGTTTTATTTTATATAAAATTGCAGCAGCATTAAGGACATTAAGTAAAGTCAATCCAGAAAAGATTTGTGAAAAGTTTAGTAAACAAGATGAATAATTACTTTAACATTTGTGATTCATTATTGGGTTAAATGGCTCATATTTGGAGCTTAGATAATATATTAAATCACATAACATATTCCAAAACAGAGGCATCAACATATAAGACAATTAGATTTGTGAATATACAGCTTGTGTTTCGTCTACATACAATTTCCAAAGTAATACAGGGTTTTATGGGAATCATTGTTTGTAGTGTTATTTTAGGCTGCAATGATTTAGGCAATTGGCCGCTAGTGCATTCTATTGCAGTCTCTAACAAAATAAGTAAAACGTTTGGTCTGATATTTCATGAGGATTCGCTTAGCACGTGAATAATGTTAGTCATATTTAACAGAAAAGAAGAATCAGAGCCTAAATAGACAACGAGTATGGAGCTCAGAATTTTGACTAGTTCCAGTGGATCATAAAGTAAATAGTTGTGATTTTGCAGCTGGTTCTATAAGTACTTTTTGTACTGAGCATTCTATCACTTTCGTATGCAGTTACTTGCATAAAATACAACATAACCTTTGCTAGTTTTGTATATGTCATATCTAAACTAGTGCCTAACCTTAAAAGATAGTCTTTGTGAATATGAATCTACAATTAGTTCAAAGAATGTCATTACATATGTGGACACAAGTGAAAGAAATACACGAGTAGCTTAATTAGCATAGTGAAACCATGAATATCGAATGAGGAAAGTGCATATTTCTGATTGATGAACATTCTAATGCTTTAACATTCCAGACCAGGTCGGGTCTGAGGACATGTTTCCTTAGTTAAGAGAATTAACGCTCTCTGTTTTCATTCAAATTAGCGATGTTAATTTGGATTGACTAGTACTGATGAGAAAGGGATATTTTCTATAACATAAATGGAAGGTTTGCAAAATAATTAGTATTGCAAGCATTTGTTTGTATTTGGAGTGTGTCACGTGGAAAAAAATAATGGGGGATAACAGATGAAACAAATTCAAATTCGATTACTGTATATGGAATTTGTCATTTCAGAGCTGTTTCTTACACAATATTAAGTACTGAAAATAAAGATATCATTGTTAGACATACGATGGTATAGTATGGTGTGGAAGAAAGCTATTCAAGAGTCTTTGAGAAAAGAGTTTAATGCATAGGAGAAGATGGAAACTGGGCTGCTGATTGAGTGAATTTATAACTTTATGTACACACCATACACAAATCTCAATTGTTTAGATCATTAAGAACAAACAATTAAAATAGGTTAGCACTTATTAAAGATGACATTATATATGTTTCTCATATAGGCAATGACAATGCAGCAATTACAGTAGTAATCTTGCAAAGTTCAATTCTACTGCATACATAAATTGTGGTTTTGCAATGTACAGCAATTTATTTTTTATTTTTGAGTAAATATAGAGTTGGTGAACATGCATGCTACGATTAATTCTGGCAAAGTGTACTTCTAAACCTGTACAGGCAATCTCATTTGAAAAAGCTTTTGCAGCACACAATTTAGTTCACAAACTATGTCATCGTCAGAGAAGAAGCAATATATTCAGCACTTATGCAGAAATGAAAATAAAGAAAGAAATGAAACGTGCATCTATTTTATTTTATTTACATTAACAGGGGACAAGACATTTGTCAAGCTTCTAATACTTCTGACATTTGAAACGCTCAAGAATTCCTTACTCAAAAATGGCGTTAAACCCTACAACAACAACAACAACCATATATTTCTCAGTGAATAGTGAAAGAGACAATTACAAGTGTTGTGTAAAGATAAGGGCGAAATATAAAGCTGCCAGTAGAAAAAGTTAGACAAAATCATTTTGCAACTTATAAGGGAGACAAAGGTAAAGCTGGAACTAAAACATTGCTGAGATAAAAACGTAGATACTATTCGAGAAGCGAATTATAAAACGGAGGAAGTGAGAAGCTGATATGGAAACATATATAAAAAGCTGCAGTTTGAATAGATTAAGGAGAGAATCCAATGTTCTAGAAGAATTAAAACATGAAAAGAACAATGCACAACGGATGCTGATATTACAGAGCCTATTAAGCCACTGTAAAAGATCTAATCCAGTAAAGTTAGAGAGATCAAGAAAAGAAGGAAGATGCTAGACAAAATGCAGATATTAGAGACACAGCAAGATAAGCAGATTGAGTAAAGAGAATAATAAAGAATGGGATGTTTTAGGGAAGGTGAAAAGAACATGAAACGTTGAAGACAGATAGGATTTTGCTATTAAAGGAGTAGATGGAAAGAGAGGATAAAACGGCAAAATATGATAGACTGATAACTGTTAAGGAAATCGAAAACAAAATGCCATACCTATTTAAGGTAGAGCACAACAGGAATAGATGTAGTACTCAAAACATTTGACATATTTCTTTATACAAAGACTAAGAGAGAATCAGAAAAATTATGGATAGTTGTTATGGAGAACGCCGGAGGCACTGAAATATCAAAAGGTAGAGAAAAGCTTACAAAGAAAGGCTCGAGTGTTTATTTCCACACAAATTGCCAATGAAGCATACACAAATAATGGAAGACCTTGGGTTAGGCTATTTATGAACTCTGTATATGCATCACTGATGACATGTCTTGAAACGTGAATCACGTTATCATGAACATTAGGAAGTATACCTAGATTATATATGACATCAATGGTGGTGACCGAAAAACTCCCACCTAATTATCCCATTAACAAATGACGTATTAGATAACTAATCTAACATGCAACTGGATGACACTTTATCAAGTTCAGTTCATGACAAAAGCAGAAATTCTGATTGCTATACTTTCCTTATCTAGAATTTAGAAAACAACATAGTTTATGACACATTATTTTGTAGTTACCCGGTATTTTCCTAATATAATGTTTAGGATTCATCAGTTTCATCAGTTTCCTCAGAAAATCTTTGGGGTATACGTTTTTAGTATATAGATATAGTTTACATTCGTAGAAAAGATGCAATTTGCAGATTTTAAGTGTGAAAGCAACTCCATAAAATGCTAAGTACTTCGACAGAATAACATTTTCCAAGTTGGAATTTAGAATAAAAGATGTTTTTCATTAGTCTCAACAGCCAAGACATTCAATATACAAATCGCTGATAAAATAAACACGTCTTTTAGCTACAACAAGGTCATATAATATATCATGACTTAACATTATTTTGAAATATTTCCATATATTGCTTTTATTTACTGTTACATATATGTCTTCTTTCCTTGTTTTCATCCTGCCTATAATTGAATGTATTCCTTATTGTATCCACTTCTATGACGCCCACCAACACAGACAAACAACAACTTTAAGATGACCACTTGCAGGTCACCTAAATGTTTATTATGCATAGACTTGACTCTCACACATCAAACCGAGTCCAAGAGCTAGTGTGGGTTTTAAAAAACGATGAAAATACCCTGATAAGCCTTAGAATTACTTTATTGTGAATACATGCTGAACATATATGTATTCTTTAAATATGCCTTGGAAGAGATCAAGAGTATTTGAAGCGAGTTTAATATTAGCATGCCTCTGTTTTAATTGAGTTAGAATCATTTTTTTCTCTTGAATAAACATTCCAACTCATATTTATAAATAGAGGTGATCATGGATGTATTCTTTATATTTTCATTTCATATTTTGTGTAGGATATCTGTCAATATTTGTTAAAATTATTTAACGGCTGCAATCAAATATCAGCGCATATATATATATATATATATATATATATATATATATATATATATATATATATATATATATATATATATGCAAAAGATTTTAACGCATTAACTGTGCGTTCATATTCTTTATTATTTTGTTAAATTTCAATAATGAAGTATATATGTTCTGTCCCCATACACAGTAGTTGGAAGAAAAAATAAATTTGTCACAGTCACAGATGAAGATAGGAAGAAACAAAGTTGTTTATGCCTGAAATTCCAAAATTTGTGTCTTAATTATTCAGGTGCATTTCATTTGTCCTTTTCTTGAATGGTCTGATTATATACAGTTTCTTTTCATTTCATATGAATATCCAGTCCGATGTAATGGTAATCTGTGGAAAGGGTCGGACCTCTCATGATTTTCCCAGAACAATTATTGACAAGGTTGGTCCACAGATCCAGAGAGAATTTCAAGATAAATATCCCAATGGTCTAAGCGAAGACGAGGTGGCGGTTCTCAGTGGCTTCAACCTTCCCGTTTGGAAAATCTTCTATTGTGAATGTTCTCGGGGTGTAAGTATCAGGTTAAGATTTACGTATTTCCTAAATCATGTTAGAGACTTACTGTTTAATTAATACAACATTAACATAATTAATATATCTTACTACTCAATACAAATGATATTCAGGTTTGAATTTTGAACCAAAGGATGACACTGCATTTGATAATGCAAAACCATACAGAAACTGACACTGTACGTGAATAAAATACAATTGCTAATATGTATCGCTAGGGTACATTTTTCATTTCAGGAAATTTGTAACCAATGAAAAAAGGAATCATGAGTATTCTGACACCTAATAATAAGGGATCTATCATCAATTACATCTTGATTTCATCTAAATAAGAACCACCAGTATAAAAGGGTGAAATGGAGCAAAACTATATATCAACCTAGAGATTCTCCTTCAAAGCTAAGAAACCTATTGTCTGCACATGAGAAAATCAGTTGGAAACTCTGCTGATATTTACACCACTCCCACGATTACTAGGGCAATGACAAATCGCGAATCTGCCTATAATGCGAGGGCCATCGTAGATCTCAATTTTTGTTTCACCAAATGATACCAAAACAATCTCTCTCTCTCTCTCTCTCTCTCTCTCTCACTCTCTCTTTCTCTCTCTCTCTCCATATTTGAAGACAATCGTGTTCAAAATTGGTAACAAACTCGGACATATCACTCGTTTTATGGTCACAAACGGAAGATACAACCTGGAAATTGTAATCAACATTATGAAATTATCAACTTGTAATAACTATTCATATAAATTTGTTATTTTTTTATTTCCAAACAACATTCTTAGTACACCGTAATTAATGATATATTCATCCTGCTTTGCACACATGTACAGCACACCACTTCGGAAACCTGAGTAAACCATAAACCAAAGGGCAGTGATGTAATATACAAATGTTTGTGTATACATGTGATGGTTGCTGAAAACAGTTGGAATAATGTTAACAATCTTGTAGATGTCGGACGTTTTGAAAATAAATGTAATTTATACAGACCAACTTCCTTAGAAAACGCAGTGTATAGACAATTATTATCGACACGCTTGTACAACAAGGATTCAGTCATTAAACAACCCATTCCCACCCACCGACCCCGCAGTATTCTCGATGTCTAGCTGAGTTTTTGGAGGTACCATAGTGACTAGCACTCTCGGTTATAGTGCAGTCTACAGGAGCTGCAGCACTTGTGTGTTCATTAGTACTTTCAAGACTGGACTATTGTAACTTGATTCTGTCTGGTTCATCTCAATATCTACTCCAGAAACTTCAAAAAGTTCAAAACACAGCTGCTCGGATCATACGTAGAGTACCACGATCAGAGCACGCATCCCCGCTGCTCTGTACCTTACACTGGCTATCCATTCGATCCAGAATCAAACACAAAATTTGCTCTCTGTGCTACGTTTCACTGTAGGACTCTAGTCCAACATACCTATCCGACCTCACCCATGTGTACACACCAGCAAGATACTTACGCTCCTCTTCTGACAATCGTATACTCATTTTTCCCACTATCAAAACAAAATCATATGGACAGCGTTCTTTTGCATACCATGGCCCAGCTACGTGGAATGAATTGCCCACTGAACTTAGACACAAAGACACGGTGATCACATTCAAGAGGGCTCTCAAAACTCACTTATTTCGACTGCAAGAAAAAACTTAAAGACCTAATAATGTTTCCTACCTGAAATATTATCAGCATGTTTTTTATTTTTTAATGTTTTTCTAATTTCATGGTGTTTGTTTTTGTTATAATATTATCATATGTTTTATTCCTTATAGGTGTTGTCTAATGTTGTAAAGCGCTTAGAGCTTCTAAAGATTAGGCGCTTTACAAAGTCCTCATTATTATTATTATTATTATTATTATTATTGGACCCCTCTGTGTGCGAGTTGCACGAGAGAGGTGTATTATGACTCTTTGGTCTTAAATAAGTAATATAAAAGAGTGAAGACCAACAAGTTTTGTAAAATTCAGCAAATGTTTTATTTCCCTAGAACACGAAGTGAAAATTTTATAAACAGCTTACATTTATATAAATTTTATCCCAATCATCCACAAAAGTCTATCACAAGTTTTAATGAATACAGTTCTAACACTATGTTGATGAACCTGTTTTCTTTAGTGCACTGATGTACCAATGGCCAGAAGTGTGATGAATCACAATAATAGAATCCAATCTGTCCTTGCCTGAATATTCTATAATTCCAGATTAATGATTGTGACCAAGAATACTATAGAGCACATTATAATTCCAGAGATGAAGAATTTGAATAACTGAATCCAAATTAGAAATCTAATGATACTGCTCAGATTTCATTGCAAGAATGAGTAATATCTTCAGAAAACAAGATTATGTACTCCTCTACTTGACGTGGTCTTAATTAACATTTTCTGAAAATACTACGTCAGCTTAATGGTATGTTCCTTTCTAAGTTTAATGTTGCTAAAATTGTACTAAATAATGTACTAAACATCATATATAACAGCTCCATCGATGTGGGATCATTGATTCAGGTTAAAATAATGATCGTAATATCTAACATACACTCAGAAATATTAGCTAAGTTGTTTACCATATGTCACTGGTTATGTACAACATAAACTTGATTTTGGGCAAGGTCAGGTACATAATGCAGTGTGACCCTATTATAACCCGGTGAGTATGGTTCATAGAACCCGACTGTTATAAACCAAGCCGTGTTATAACCACCCAATTCAGTGAGCTGAAGCCAATCATGCTATTACCTAAAATATAGTCAGGGGGTGGGTAATTAAAGCGGGAGCAAAATACATGCTTTTGAATATATGAAGACAACCAAATCTGAAAACACTTGTATATTGACAATTTATATTTGTGTAGTACAATCCATAATCCGTTAAGTTCTGTACATGTATATAATAAGTCCATGAATTTGAGTTTAGATGACATGTTATAATCTTCATGTATCCCATTTGAAAACACAAATGACATATATGAAAGATTGATAGTCCTCGTTTGATCTATATCCAATTGTCACAAAACAATTTGCTACTATTGTTGCAAGTAGCACCTGCCAATAGTTGTTTGCATGCTCCCTGTACATGTACTTAAATTAGCCTAGAGTTTGGTCAGCTGGAGAGAGCTATCATCTTACCGAAGCTAACCGAGGGGATGAGGCTATTTATCGGGAAATGAAAACATGTGAACAAGTTAAAGCTTGAACATATTTGCAAGATATCCCATTTTCAGTTAACTTGATGGCGCAATATATATCTATGGTTTCAAAATTTAATCTGATTTTATGCCCCCTTTGGTAGTGACCATAAGCATCAATTCTTTTCCTGCATAAATGAAACTTCACAGCACAATAAAAGTGGTACAGTCATTTTGGAAAATGCAACAATCCTTTAAATTCGATTGGTTTTATGTAAGTTTGTGCTGACTTCCTTTGATGAAAGGTTCTTTGTTTTTTTATTGAAGAGTGTAGTCGATGCATATGTTATTGAAGTTTCCACTAAAGGATACCATTCAGGGACCTAACAGATAACTGTTTCTAATTGGGACGGCAATGTCAAATAATTGTAGAACATTAATTGAGACATATTTCTTTTTCATTTGCTTAGTATTTATGTAGAATTATCGGTGTTTCAGAGGTAATCAGTTTTAAGTTTCATCAAAACCATTTTTTCTGCGTACATTTTGAAAAACGGAATTAACGGTTGTTTTGTCGATTGTAGCAGTAACAGTTCCTTGGTCGTTGGTAGCAGTTACTTACTCTTCCTGCCTTCAAAAGTTGGTTGATTTTAGCTACTCCTGTTAACATGACTGTTGGATAGATGAACAGTAGATCTCCAGTTTGGGGGGCTACTGGTTTTGTTTTTACATTTCTGTTAGCGGACTGATGCTGCCTTCAACGCATGCATCAGCCATGTTAGAAAAAGGCCAAAAGACAACGAAGACACAGGTGGTCTGTTCTGACAGGGACTACTATAGAAACTGTTAGTGCCCTGAAGGATTTAATAGTATGAGTGAAAGTAAGAGGAATTGTGCATATCACCCACATACAAAGGTCAATAAAAATAAATATATTAATTACCTGCCATTATGAGACAATGCCTAATCCGGTTGATCTCCGCTACTACACATGTCAGAAAGATCTCACAACATACAATACTCAGGACAGATGTCAGAACAAGTGAATTATGATATAACCATGCACTGATGAGATGGTTTGTCGATATGAACAAAGAATTTGTTTATCTATCAATAGACACATTCCAGTGCTTTTTATATCAAGTTTGCGGCTCCTTTCATCGTGCCTCTGAATTACTTCACTCCAAACCCAAGACTTTATATACTAGTTTAAACAGCCTACAATGTCGCAAAGCAATTGTCAGACTGTATGCTTTGTCGACAGTGAGGATGATAAATCGCAATTTGCAACATTAGCGAAGCCCAGCGAGATCACTTGATAAATTTTTACACGTTACTTTTTGTGCTTTTATGAAAAAACTTTCTTCGTGTTCAAGAAAAGTACACATAAATATGTAATTGTAGGAACCATATCACATTTGTCTTATAGTAGAATTCATCCATGATCTCCTCACCAAAATGATGATAAACTTAAATAGAACGTGCTATAATGGAGTCACACTGTACAGGTAAACATAGCATAACATTATTAGGAAACGCAAACGAAACATTAAATGCACAACACTTCCCCTCATAAAGAAAATGAAAGATTTATGCAATAAATCTTTCTTTTAGCTGGTAGTCCAACATTCCTGTGATTACAAATGATATAAAAATCAAATCTCATGATGGACACAAAAATATACATGAAGAAAAATAATCTATACACGGCAAAATGCATCTGCTATTATATTAAATATTCCCTTGATGTACCTGATGCCAATATTGTATTCCTGCAACATCAAACACGACCGTAATAATCTCTAATGTTTGTTTGCATCTTGCCAACAACAGTAATAGGGTTTTGTGATCACTTAATGCAATAACTGGAGGAGGAGCTGGGCTAATACACCACCAAAGTGTTGCAAAGCCAATGTGAAAGAAAAACATTCTTTATCAGTTGTTTCCAATAATTTCCGTGGTGTTTATTTAATTTCTCAGCAAAATAACACACTGGATGATTTACACCATTTTTGTCTTTCTGAATCAATACTGCACTAACCCCAGCATCATTTGCATCAACGGACATTTTAAATGGTTGACTGAGCTGAACGGACTGATGCTATCCTAAGGATGTCCTTAAACTTCTCATAAGCCACCTGGCTTTTTCATACCAATGAAACTGTTTTCTTACTCAGTACATTTTTCAGTGGTTCAGCAATTATGGAAAAGTTTCGTATAATATTCAGCCTTACCCAAAAGCTGCATCTGTTACTTTTGAGTGCCATGCACAGGGGATTTAGAGATATCCCTGACCGTTACATCTATAGGTTGAATTTGTCTGTGTCCCACAACATGCGCTACAAAGAAAGACAAGCACCACAATACTCACATTTACTTCAATTGTCAAAATTCTCAGTCTATCAAAGAATTTCCAGAGTCTTATTAAATGAATTTCTATTGTGCCATTGCTTATGATGACATAATCTTCTTATATGTTTATATTGATAAAGTCCATCTTGAGTCGCGAATGCCAACATTTCCTTTGCCCTTTTTCTGAGTACAGTTTGCCACAATCTTTTCAAAAGATACATTCGGTGACATATTTGGTATCTCCAATTTTGGCAATGTACTAATTGATTCTTGGCAATGGAAATCAATCAAGATTGGTTACTCCAAAGTCACGTCAGTCCGATTTTATTCTATCACTTAGATCCTCACTATGTGGGACATGTACAACTACATTGATTGAATGATTAATATCGTATATCTATCAACATAGTCTTTTAAGATATCTATATTGTAAAATTGTTTTTGTTTTCGCCTCCCATGAGTTTTAATGATATAATTAAATTAGTTGGCTTCTTTACAACTAATAAAGGACCATAACGCTTAGCCTGACATGGATTTGGAGCTTTGAGCAGGGGAGCAAAAACTTCTTCACCTTCTGAAAACTCCTTTTTTATATTTTTGCTGTACCATAATCTCATTTGTAACTGAGTAGAGTGAAGATTAGTTATTGCTACTTCAAAAAAAGTTTTTCGTTGCTAAGATACAACCTAGAGTCTGTTGGTTATGGCTCCCATCAAGCATCTTCGTTAAGTTTCTAATTCATTTGCACCACCTAAAAGCAGTCTTTTAACTACATATAGTAACTATGTCTTTGAGACAAGGGCCTCTGGCATTTGGAGGTTTGGTTTTGTGGTGTGTATGTACACAACTTTGGTTAATCAAATTTCCAGCACTTGTTGCTTAATAACCTGATAACTGATTTGGTTTAGATATTGAAATCTATCTTATACTCACCTCCTCTAAATACTACCCCTGCTTCTGGGTACAGACTGTGGATGAGACCATATAATTATAATCAGTACTTATTTTGGTTTTAAAGTTTTGGCTGTGGGTTTTTCCTTTTGTCTTCAGAAACTGTGTACCATGTTTGTAGTATACAATTGTCACACACGCTCTTTCTGTTGTTGCTGCTGTTTTGGGATTTAATTCCATTTCTAAGCACAAGGTAGGATATCCCTTTCTATCAATACAATTGTTAAAGTTCTGGGTACAGTGTAAATTTATCACTACGAATACTTTTTTGTCCTTATAACACCCATTCTCTTAGATTCTGCCACTTGTTGGGATCCATGGGATCAGGAGCTGTAGGAAACATATTGGTTAAAGATTTCCGCTGCACCTTATTTCTACACTCATTTTGTCACTTCAGAACTGGAATATTATGCAATCCACTTGCCACTTTTCATATCCTAGAATGCTTTCATGTTTTATGTAGGTACATTGGATGTTTATTTATTTTACATTATGATTATGATTATTTCTACAATTTGACAATTTGTACAAAACATCTTGCACCTGATCTATTTTTGGACACTTTTTGGTTAAAATGTTTAGATCATGTCTTATTTTTCATTTAAATTTTATCCACTTCATGACTTGTATGCAATTATAAATAATCACAAATTCCTATCTGTGTCACCATGGTTTATGTCCATTGAGGGACCCATAAAGAGAAGTAGGATGGTTTGGTTAAATTACAAGGCACAACGATATAACATAGTTTCGACTGTCTTGCCAGGGCCAGTTTACAAATTTCATTTAATTACTCTTTCAACTACAATGTGCATTATAAGGGATTTTGTTGTCATGATCTGCTTGATTAATTGATTGATTGTATTTTAACAGCGCATCAGCACTATTTAGCGCCAAGCAAAATGTTATATATACATAATCTTTTAAACATTATACAAAGTCTCATATTGACCAGCGATATCAAAACAACATAGTTGAAATTAAAACGATAAGATGGTAACTGTGAAAAATAAAGCTTCCCGATCAAAGGGGGATGTAATGATGTATGTTAATGAAGAGTGATGAAAAGGTATTAAAAAAAGGGACGGTATATATATTGCATAAAACTGCACTAGGTGATAGCATACAAGTTATAGTTTAGAGTAAATGTTCACTGCTTTCAGGAACTCCATATTATTAAGTGATGTTTATTTCTATAAAAATGTTCCTTCATGTCATGCACGTTGTAATACTGATCGTGGGTAGGTTGCATGTCGAAACACTATATCATAAAGTGCTTAACAGTGAATGGTTCATTACAAAAAATGCACTCTGGTGGGTCTTCACCTTTTAGTATGTGGGAGTGGGTTATAAAAGTATTACCAATTCAGATTCTGGCAATGACTACCTCCTCCCTACGCATGGTTCTGTAAGAAGGAGTCCATTCTCCTAGGGTTGGCTTGATGGCGTGAAGTGTATTATTCACTGCATCATTCCATGATGCCTGCTACTTCTGATGTAAAGTCTCTTTAATAATATTTTTAAAATCAGTATATAGTATTATAAAGTCAGATGGTTCATGATCTGCTTTACACTGGAACTGTTGGCTGAATCAAATATAATTACTAGTATGTGTTATGTTTATTTAATTTGTATTATGTTTGGCTTTTTAAAAAATGATTCTATGAAGTGAATAATTTGTACTTTAAGTCAACAATCAAGTTCATTGTGCACCTGACGTTTGGTAAACAGCATAATGTTAATTATAATATGAGTCGAGGACATTGCCCCCCCCCCCCCAATGAAATATGAAGTTTACCTGATCTTCATCACATTGTTTATTATAAAATTAGTTACAGGCCTCGTTTTATTTATAACTCTGAAAGGAAAATTCTATTATGATGATAAAGTATTCCAAAGAAAAGGAAATTGTGACCTAGGTCAAATAGAGGAGTACATAATTTTCTTAAGGAATTACGCTTTGTTGCAATGAAAGTTGAGCAGTATCATTTGTATAATACTGTTTTCTTGAAGAATTACTCATTCTTGCTTTAACATTTTGAAACAGAATAATTATTGTTGTGTGCAGCTTTAGATTTAGGTGGAATTCCTTATACAATTATTCTATGTGAATTACAAAGCATTGAATAATATTCTTAGACAGAAATATTAATTTGGATTTATGTTGAATTCAGACAAGGACATCTCTGATTCTTTTAGTGTTTTGTCATGACACTTCAGGACATTGGTAAATTAGTACATTTGAGACTTTAAGCACATCAAAACAGTAGTTGAACTTTTTTAGATCACCACAAACCTTTAAATAGAACTTTATTCATTAGGACTTGTCTTAGAATTTTGTGGGCCCTTTAAGATTTAATTCACAATACAATAAAAAAAATTTTTAAAATTTTCACTTTGTATTCAGAGGAAATAAATTATTTGTTGAATGTTATATAAGACGTTTTGATTTTTGCTATTACATAATTTAATTATGACAAGCCTGCAAAATCAAACTGTGTTTACGTATATTTACATGTGTGCAAAGAGTACATTATGTATTAAATAGGTTAAATTTGCATGTCTTTTAGTTTTCAATTAGTTCACCCCCTTTATTTGATACATAAAGATATGTATGTGTGTGACTAGGATTTTTAATGTAGCTTTAACAGTGTTTCAGTCTTATCACTACGATGTCTGCAGTGTGTCTAGCACTGGGGCAACATGCCGCAGACATGTAGCATGATGTCCCACCCAGTCATATTATCCTGACACCAGGACGACCAGTCCTATCAATAACCTCTTTATGCTGAGCGTCAAGTGAGGCTGCGGTTAGTACCATTTTTTTAATAAGTCTTTGGTATGACTCTGCTGGATATCAAAACCACGACCTCCTGCATCCGAGGTGGACGCTCCTACCACTAGGCCACCTGAGTGGTCTGTGCAGAAACATTTATAATCTGAATATCTGCAGGACGATTCGTTTATAGACACTACTATCTGTGAAATGATCGGAGAACTAAACTAGCCAAATCAGGTCATGCTAGATTGACATTCATGATTCAAATGGCTAATACACATAGAGTAAATATTTATAAGATAAAAATATCTCAAAGAAAATGTTCGGGATATAGGAAACAGGCAAGTATAAAGTGTATGGTGAATAGATATGAAAATGTATGTCTGATCATGTAGCAGGCATAACAGAACTGGTAAGTATCTTTTCAAAATGGAATAACAGTCTCCTTTAATATTGTACATAATATGACACATCACTATGACAGTGGATCATTCTGAAGAAAATCAGCTGATGAGTTTTAATCACATGAAAAAAACAACAGTCCTATCAATTACATTGTCAGTAAACCATTGATTTTAGTATGGTTTATCTATTGTTTGTTATGTTGGTGTTTTGTGATAGTTTTCAATAGAGATTCCATTTTAAAAATCTTTGTTCTGACATGTACTTTATTAGACATTTAATTATGTCTAGAATTATCTGAAAATACACACGATACTTTTCCTGTAAAACTGTAAGAAAATATAACTCTAAAAATATAACTCTAAAAATAATTGGTATTTGCTGAATGGAAATATATGTAAACTAAAAGTCAGTAGTAAACACATTTTTTAATGGCTGGTGACATCCTATACATATCAGGTTGCATCATCAGAGTCCGCTTCAAAGCATGAAAATGTCTACATAACATGGATTGGACTTTGTTTTCTGTATGAAAGCTTTGTAAGTCGTTGTACGTAATCACATTCGAAGCATTTCTTTGGAGATTTTGGTGGGTTTTTTTAAAGGATTCATCGTGATATTCTAGTTCCAAATTTAGCTTTGCAGAGATGCAATTGAATGACATCAAAATTGTAATGCTATTGTCATGTATATTTGACTTAATTTATATTTTATTTAATTTAATTGTTTGTAAGTTTTAAAATCTTTTTATTTTTAATTTCATTATATGTCAAAATGATGCAGTTTTGTTTACTAGGAACTCGATATTTTTTTCAGAAAATAGTTTGAACTTGACTAGTCAGTTTTAAACACCTAATGCTGACCTAGTTCCCGACCTTAATTCAGAAATCACTGAGACAAGTAAACAAGCTTTTATTTTTATCTTATTTTTGGAGAAAATGATTGGTTTTTGTCAAGGTCATGCTGGGGCTACATGCTTTTAGATGCAGATACTTCCTGAAGATTCTGGAAAGTTGACCATCATCCGTGGATCTGTTATGCATTTCAAGTTACTGTATAATCTTAGTTTATAGAGATATCTCTAGCTGGACTATTAAACACTGGGATGTAAATTATTTGGATTCAATAGGATTAATTCTTTTTCCTGGAAATATATGATTACTTATACAGAATTCTTAGACAAAGACATTTCATTAAAATTTATTAGGAAATTCAGACACAGGATTATTGTTTGTGAATAACATATAACTGCAGGCTTTACAACGCCACAGATGATACAGTATACGTCGTCGCCTTCCATCTTGGACTCTTCTTTGCGACTCAAATTTGAATTCATTATAACATTTCATTATTATGACTTCTAAAATTTAATTCGTGGATTATTCTTGGATTATTTTTTGATTTGATTCTTAAAACTGTAAGTTCTTATTTATTTTTTCCAGGGAAAAAAATCTTATTTGTTAAATTTTTGTAAGCTTGTTGTTTTAACTCTTCTTTTGGTACTGTTTATTTGAGCCTGAACACGTAACATAAGAGCATACAGAACAATGTTATATAAAATGAAGATATTTTACTTTTTCTCATATGATTAAATTAGTGCAAATTTTGCCTCATAATCAAACAAAGTAGTGCCATTAATTGTTGTAACAACAGCTACACTCTTGTCTCTATCCTTTCGGTCCTTTTCAAACGGTAAAACATGTCTTTCGATAGGTGACTGATCGCAATGAATTTACAACAGAAAAAAAATTGGTGGGGGAAATTTTGTTATCATAGATATAAAATATAAATTGTTGTTATATAGCTGGGAGTATTAATGACCAATGTGATAATTTAGGAATAAAATAGTCCGTTATTGGCCATGGAAAGATCGTTGCCGCTTCTTGATGAGGACACATGAGTAGCGAAAATTTCGTTCCAAGTGCGCATGACTTGGTATTTTTCCTGAAGACAGCATCATGTTTGGGATTAGATGGAACAGAGAATTGACTGATGTCTTGATGAACAGTTAATTATGTTAACTACAAGTGATGGTCAATTTGTTTCAACACAAGAATTCCTGAAGGGGATAATTTTAATTGTCATCAATGACTTGTATGTCCCTGATTATGTATCGACTCAGAAACATCTGCTGATTGCATGTTTGAGCTGATCTATACATATAGACAAGTCTAGATTGACTGAATGTTCTGTTTAACTGGTGCGAAACCTTCCCACCTGCTCCCAATCTGTGTTTACTTTGACTATAAATACAAAATCCGGGACATCTTTAAAATGTGTGACTGCAATTATTAATATGCGAAAAAATATCTGTATACGATAACAATAAATCTTTAAATTTCACCTTCTCTAAAGGATATGAGAACAGTCCACATAGAGCTTTGGATCATTAGGAAATATATGTAAGAGGCAGAAGTGCATGCAAATATATTTTAATTAAAACATTTGAAATTTATTTTCTCATGACCATATCAGAACTCTCATAAAGTGTCATACATTTGTGTATGGACACATGGATTAAAAACTGGAATGTATTATTGAGATCATTTAGACTGTAAGGAATTGTTTCATTTGTGATAGATACTCGTCCAGCAGTTTTATTAAATTTTTGGGAACATTTGTAAGTCATTCTATTTTGTGGATTGAAACCCGTTTTCTTTTCATATATTATACCTGGCATATATATATATATATATATATATATATATATATATATATATATATATATATATATATATATATATATATACACACATTTTTTTCATTTGGATTTGGAATTTTATAAATGTAGCTTTAACAATTTTTCAGTCATATCACTATGATGTCTGCAGTCTGACAGTGTATAGTGATAACTAGCACTGGGGCATCACGACTCAGACATGTAGCATGATGTCCCACCCAGTCATAGTATCCTGACACCAGACCGACCAGTCCTAACACTAACCTCTTAATACTGAGCACCAAATGAGGCAGCAGTTAGTATCATTTTTGTTAGTCTTTGGTCTTTGGAACCCACTACATCCCGCATCAGAGGCGGAGACTCTAACCACTAGGCCACCAGATCGGTCAACATTTTCATCAAATCGGCTTTAAATCTCAATAATTCCATTGTTCTATAATTTGAGAAATAGTTCAGGTGGTCCTGGAATTATGTGTCTTGAAAAGTTTTTTTTCTGGTGTGGCATCATGAAACTATCTTGTTTGCACACTTCAGAGATGCCTACAGATATGCAAAAGCACAATAGGAAAGTCAGACACCTTCCATGGAGAATTTTCATACTTTCTGTACATTCAAACTTAATGAAGAACATATTCATATTGTTTCGGAAGTGTAATATTGTTTTGAAAGTTACAGTTGGTTGGTTTGGGGAATAAAGTACTCAATGAACCAACAGTTTTCTTTTCTCTTTTTCTAATTCTTTATTTTGCATAAGAAAAGGTAAACAACTACACAGTGGTATATAAATTCATTGCATAAGTAGTTTTGAATGTGAATATCTTTATGCTTGAATTTTATTTATTTTCAGTGTGTGCAGAATGCAAGAGATAAAGAAAGAATCGTACCAAATAGTTATATTATCATACATATCTTTTGACAGAAAAAATTCAAACAAAAATAAAACAACACATTCAAATTTGGCAAGAAGAGCAATTTGTAAGCACTGGGAAATAACTATAAGAAGATTCTGCTTCTTATTTATCTTGATAATTTACTTTTATTAAAACCGATGATTTTTTCAATTTTTATATCGATTATACAGCATTTAATGAAAAATATAAATCGAAGTAAGTTTGTTTTTAATAGTAAATTTGCATGGAGAAATAAACCGTTTGCTATAATTATTAGCAAGCTAACTACATTAAAATGTCAATTCTTTTTCTGGACTAGAAAGACAAGTAATAAAGCAAACATGAACCGTTAAATTAACAAACATTTAAATCGTCTGCGAAGCAGATTTTCAGAGTGAGCTCTACATATGTACTCTGCATTACATTAATGAGCCAATTTCCAGAGCTGTGCTTTGTAACACTCTATGATACTCGATCAAGACGTTGAAAGCATTTGTAATGACAAATGGCGAGAGCTTGGTTACTTTTGTGGATCTTACCATTTCAAGATAATTCAAGATTTATACCTTATATACATATCTTCACATTTAGAAGTTGTTTGTATCCATGGTTCCTATACAAAGAAGAGTGTTGTCTCAAAAAGAGGAATGTTATTTATCGGAATGAAATGTCATTGATTTATTTTGTAGCCTAGACTATCAGAAGGATTGTCATTCAATTCATCAATATTTAGTTTGACAGATACACTTTATGGACCAACTGAATGATTTTCTTATGTTTAAACAAGTACAAGTCTTCCTAGAATTTGAGAATTCTCCTATTACATACTACATCATCTATACCAATTTTGCCTTGTGCAGTGCAACATAACCAGATGGATTATATCACTGTCTCAGTATATTTATAACGAAGACATCACAGTCAACACGGTTCCAATATAGAAACATGGCATAATGAGAGGGATAATAAATTACTACCGTGATGCAATGGTAAAATGTTGTACAAAAATAATTTTGTTTACAGAAAGGTGGAAGTAAATCCAGAATCTGGGACTTGCTGATACATTTGGTATCTTAACTGCTTCTTTCATTTTAAAATTGAGCTAGGTCAGACTAAGATATTTATTTAAGTTTGAATCACGAAATAATCCAGTTATGGTTATATGGTAACAACATTTATATATTTCGTCTACTATAACATTGGGACAAAACATCATGTGATATTGTGACATCGCTCACGAGACTAGCAAACGTATGTTGAATAAAGGAGGCAGCATCGATTATATATGTTTTAAACAGGCACAAGTCTTCTTAGAATTTAAGATTTCTCCTATTACATCATCTATACCCATTTTACCTTGTACAGTGCAACGCAGTCAGATGCATTATATCACTGTCTCAGTATATTTATAACAAAGACATCATAATTAACACAGTTTCCTTATAGAAACATGGCAGACTGACAGTGACAATAAACTACTACTGTAATGCAATGGTCAGTTGTTGTACAAAAATCATTTTGCTTATAGGAAAGTGGAAGAAAATCCATAATCTGGAACTTACCGATATATTTGGTATCTTACTTGCTTCTATCATTTTAAAATGGAGCTGGGTAGGACTGAGAAATATATTTATGTTTGAATCACAAATTAATCCTATTTGGGTTATATGGTAACTACATTGATGTATTTCATCTACTATAACATTGGGACAAACCTCACATGATATTGCAACATGGCTCACGAGACTAGCACATGTATGTTGAATAAACGAGGCAGCGTCTATTATATATGCATAACGTATACATCAATGAATTCAACAAAGACATGTTGGGAAACTATCCATTACACGAAGAAGGTAATTCAAAATGATTACGGATTGTGCACACATAAGTAAGGATCTTATATGATTTGCATAATAAATGTCCTCATTTGATGTCAGTGATGATAACACAGAATGCAATTCTTGTTTGCGTTTAGTGTCAGTGAAAACAATTTTAATGCAAACTGTGACCATTAACTATTTACTGTATACAATAGTTCACTGCTAACAACACGATCTCATGAAGTTATCTCTAATTGCAAGGAAAGACTCAACATGATTCTTAGAACTGCTGTGCCAAAAAGATTATCAGATCGAAATAATAGAAAGAGACTGTAATGATGTGACTTTCTCTGATATTTATAGGATGCACTTCTGCAGTTTTGCAGAAAACTGTTTTGATGCTCCCATGATGCCTTTGATTGAACCTTATCTCAATTGTACATGCATATTGACACAATTATTATGTTATTGATGGTGTGGCTCATTTAAAATGGTGCAATGATTATGGTCAAATATCTCAATCATTGCTGACGTTTGTAATTGTACGAGAAAAGATTTATCTATGTGAGTATGATAGAAATATAAAACATATCCAAAATATGAGAAATCTTATTCTCAACAACCATTATAAACTTTTCCAAAGCAAATGTTTTATAAATTTAAAATACTAAAACTAAAGTGTTCATTTATTTCATACAGCTGTTTAATGCTTGAATGAGGTTCAAATTTTTATTGATGCAGCAAACTTGGTCAAATTCTCAGTTGCCATGTGAGATGATCGTTACTATTTATCTATGTCATGTCAGAAGCACCCTTCTATCAGAGAGGCTGCCATGTAATATATTTTATGAATAAATGTTAAAATAATATCAGTTATGTTTATTTGATTTGTATTGTGTGATATCTCATTCATATCAGTTGTTTTAAAACATGTTTACTTAGGTTTAAGTTCTAGACATCAGATTGTAATCTTGGACGATTCAAGAAAAGAATCTTGTGTGCATCTGTAGGTAATTTTCCATGAAGATGATGGATTATTTTTTTCAGAAAAAGTTATTGCAACATACATAAAATGGGTGTGTATGTAAAGTAGTTTACATCGTAATTATTTATTCATATTTTATCATATGTTTAGTGGAATCAGACATTTAGTTGTGTTTAGTTATAATTGGAGATGATTTGTTTATTTACGTTATTCACTGAAACTACAAGGTGCTCATTGACGTATTGATAAAAAATTATTTGGAACTGTTACAAATTAATTCCATAACATTTTGGATTAAATCATTGTGATACATAAAAAATATTGGAATATCATCACATTTAAGGACCGCTCCGGTGGCCTAGTGGTTGGAGCGTCTGCCTCGGACACGGGAGGTCGTGGGTTTGAACCCTGGCTGAGTCGTACCAAAGACTTACCAAAATGGTACTAACAGCTGCCTCTCGAGGCACTCAGCATTAAGAGGTTAGTGTTAGGACTGGTCGGCCTGGTGTCAGGATAATGTGACTGGGTTGGACATCATGCTACATGTCTGCAGCATGATGCCCCAGTGCCAGACATCACTATAAACTGCCACACTGCAGACAGCGTAGACATATGACGGAATACTTGTCAAAGCTACGTTACAAATCCTAATCACGCACGCTAAAATTTAAGACATATGGCACATCAGCACCCGCATTGACGATCAGAATTTATTCAGAACACCACTGAAATTCACTTGGAACACTCATGTTGTTGGACCTGTCATATAACTTTAAGAACTACATGTGCTTTTTTCTTCAGACAATTTTAAGTTAAATACATCGTCGACACTGAAATGCACACATCTCTACAGGCATCCTAGCTGCTGTGTGCTGCTAGCCTCAAACAACTGGCAATGTTTGATCACATACTTCAACTCAGTCATCTGATTGGTTCAACATGACAACATATCTAAATTGAGTTACTTGCTTATTAACATATACTGGCTGCAACGAAATCATGTATGGGCAGAGAATACATAGTAGACAAAGAAGGGAGTAACAAGTGACCTGGGCATGATGCACTGTGTATTACTTAAACTATATTTAATCAATTAAATTACTATTTAAATAACACACAATGCATAGGTTCAGTAAACGGTTTATTGTCCATATAAAATAATCTTTGGCATAATGGGGGCAAATCCTGTACAGCACACTGCACCAGCCTAACTCTGAATTTGTTCCATAGGAATACCTCAGGAAGAGAGACTTAGGGGTGTTTGTAGGGTTATGAAGAGTGTCTGACACCTGTATTCTATCATATAATCCTCAGGATCAGAATTTTCAAGTTTCGGTTATCAGTGTATCTATATACCTCATATCAGCCCCTTGCGGCTCCCTGTAGGCACCGTAGGAAGCAGGTATGAAATTTATGGACATAATAGTTTAATAGTTGAGTACATTTAAGTACTGACACAAATTGGGGTTCAAAAGCAAAGTTGTAAATGCATGAAACACGGCATTAGTCCGAACGAATTAAGGGAGTGTTGTGACTATGGAACAGTGTGACTGTTATAAAGCCCCATATATATAATGTTAGTATTTATTAAATAAACGCCCTTCTAATTATCACAATATACAGTTAAAATCTGAGAGAATACACATTGGTTAATTATTGTCATAAATGTAAGAAAAGAAAATAAGCCATATTAATGATAATAAATACGATGGAATGATATGTAGATCTTAATATGATGAATGAAAAGCCTTCCAGTTTTCAACAGAGTCTGTTAAAAGCTAAGAGAACAGTGGCACACATGGCGTTTCATTCTCGTTAACTCATTTTAAAGTGAACATTACACATTTGGCCATTCATCACATGGTTTACTATTGCCCATGAAATATAACAATATGTTAAAATATGGACTAAATTCACCTGAAATATATTAATAGTATATCACAATTTTGATTATAAAATAGATGTATTTCATAAAACAATCTTAATTAGAATGCATATATTTATCTCGTGTGTCATAAGCAGACCCAAATAACATTGCCAGTCGCAAGAAAGATGACACATTAGTTCGGTATATAAAGGTTTAGGTTGCATATTGTTCAGAATGAAACAAAATATAACGTGCAAAACTGTAAGGTTCTACATTTGTTTATGTTGAATGATACTCACATTCTCTTGTTATGTCTAATATGCTACCGCATATCCAAATGATCTGTAAAAACGGGGAATTGCAAACACAATATTTAGTTCCACAGACTTGAGGAAACGTGTTTATTGTTTATGTTTTCCAAGTCTTTGTTTTGGAAGTAAATACCAGATAATCGTATTTGACATCACAAATCTAAATGACTACATTACAGTGTTACAGATGATGATCTTGCATACAAAACAGTTTCAAAGTGTTCGCGGTTAAGAACCTGCTTTGTTTTGTAGTTAAAAGTTTATTATCATGGTATTGGAAATGAGTATGCTTGTTTAATTGGGATCAGACTGTGGTTGTAAACTTGTTTTACCTGATTTGTTTATAGGGAAGAAGTTTGTACGAAAAAGAACTCAATTCACCGATAAAGTACATGTTTTACCTGATTTGTTTATAGGGAAGACGTTTGTTAGAAAAAGAACTCAATTCACCGATAGAGTACATAATTGTCTCTTCAACAAATCTAATAAAATCCAACCAACGAGCACAATTATTTTATATCTTTATTTTTCATTTACTGCATTTGACGTTATGTATTAACATAGAATAAATAATTCAATAAAAGTGTCAGATTCCTCCAAGGTTAGATATTATTGTGTTATAAGATGCTTGTATAATTAGATTGTATCATTTTTATTTAAAATCATCCTTAGTAAGTTGATAACATTTTTTTCGGGGCAAGTAAAAACCAATTGAAACTGGTGCCAATCTAGAATCTCAGAGGGAAAAAAGTTTGATCATTCACTGCAGTGAAGTACGATAAATTATTTGCATTGCCCATCATAAAACATTGCTAACATTATGACCAATCAATGTTATAAATATTTTAACATATTAACCCCTGAGCCAAACATCTAGGCAGTCCCCTGAAGCATACTTGCAGAGATCACCTAAAGCAGTGTTAGCCTTTCCAGTGCCTGTATCCCTGAGACTAGCTGACAGCAATTGGATTGCAGATTTTTAAAGAGGGGGCTACTTACAATAAAATTGTTATTTTATTTGTATTCATTTAATTCAGCTGAAATTTGGCACGGCAGTTCTCAATAAACGTACGTACATAATGGTATCAATTTCATGCTACATGCAGAAATAAAACTAATGCATGATGGTGACAACAAATGATGTACTTGCCAATTTGCTTATCTTGCCGTGAATAATCCATAAAATCCATTATGAATTCACAAAGAATTATGAACACCATCAACACATGAAATAATTATATTTATGTGCACAAAAATTCCACTTGTCGTCTCTTGTAAACTAAACATCCTGTGAATACTGTACACAAATGGGCATATTTTGTTTGCTCTTTACTTACCTTTCTTCCTAATAACTCTCACTGAAATTTTTAAAACTAATAAAACACTTAACAAACCTTGAACTATGAACACTCATGTTAACAACGTATATTTCCCAAATATTTATTTAACGATTATTCAAAAGAAAAAGAGGTTCCACGAAATCAAATGCATTTGCATCAGGGTCTATATCCGTTGCTGGTCCTTGGTATAGCCTCTTGTCAATGTGTGTTTTATCATTTACGATCATCGATTAGCTCTATTTTCATTTTCTTTTTCTTCTTCAACATTCTCATTTTCATCACTACCGCTGTTATTTTCAGTAGCTTTTTTGATGTCACTATCAATCTCGTCTGATTAAAATCCAGAAAATTCTCCATTAGAATCCGTCAAGTAAAAGTCTGCTCCTAGAGGCTGATTCTCATCAATTTTTGCATCAATTTAAAATCGAAATATTTTCACTAAATCAACTGATATCGAAGTGAAAAAAATTTCCCACTGTTCAGCATTGTGCCCTCTATCTATGTAAGCTAAAATTTGATTGCTTAAGCTGCCTGCATTAGTAGGAAATGGCTTTAAATCAACCAATGGTTTGCGCCGAGTTAACTCGTCATGCGGGAGAAAGGTCTTGCTAAATACTGCCTTTTAAACTCGGAGCTAGGGAGACAAGCTATGCAAACTCAGCCACTTTAGCGAGGCTCGTGGGACATCAGGGGTGTAAAGTACGACAAGTATACTCGTCGCCAGGGGTTAATGTGTTAACATCCTTACGTGGTCTAGTAGTGGTAAACATGGTAGCTTTGCATGCAGAGCAGTCTGGTTTAGATCCAACAATGTGCAGATACATTGTTTTCTGATTTTTTTTAAAACGATGTTGTAACTTAAATTGGGATGGAAAATTATGTTACTACTTATATTCTCAGTGTGAACTTAACAAACCACAACAAAGTATACACAATAAACCGTTAACATGGTATGGGATACAGTAAGAAATCATCCACTTTATTCTGCTTTACAAATGGCATCGCCAATTGTTGAAATACTGAGTTTTCCACCCACTTAATGAAATATATCCGTTGACTCAGGGCAATGAAAACACATAGCTCTGTATTGTCTTTGAAAACACAGGGTGAAATAGGGAGATGTTTTTTATTGTAGGAACCTAGAGCGTCATATATCTTCAACCAGATTAACATTTATTTATAAATGCGGCATAAACATGTGAGATAATAATCCAGTTTTCTTTGCTGCTCTTAATATTTCATACATATAATGTATAATACGAATCTTCCAGACATGACTGATTTAACTTAATACACTCTCCTTGATTTGAAACAATTATAAACTGATGGATATTCCACATCTAAATAAAATAGTTAAACTACCTTGCTTTTGTTTTATTTCAGGAAATATACAGATGTTTTATAATGGCTAGCAAGCTCAAGATGAGATCCATTCTCTTTCTGGTTCAGGAAGAATGTTTCACAGTAAGATTTGGAGATTTTTTCAAGGGGATGTTCGATTTCTTTTTAATTCACAAGCCCTTCTCCAGTATTTCAACGAGCTACATCCATGTTGACCAAGGCACCTTAGAATGGAAAAAGTTGAGAAAGGTGAAAAGTGCTAAAACTATTTAAATTCTAAGAGATTCAATTTGTGATCTGTTAACATAACTGATATTAAGCTAAATACATTCTTGCATCTCTTGAACTGCACTAAGGATTTGTCTTTTGCAGTCGAATGCATACATTGTGGCACTCTTTCAAGATGCCTAAATTATTGCTTCATCTTTCTAATGACACTAACAAAAGGCAGAAATCTCAATAGTTTTCTAAACATAAATGACTGTATTTGTATTTGTATTGCCAGACATAAATAAGCAGTATATATATTTTTCTTTCTCAAACTTTTACATCATGGAAAATGTACCAAAGTCATTGGGCATCATTTTGACATTTTTATAGTATACCTTCCTATTCGTATCTGGAAGTATCAAATGCAATTGTAATTTTGTGGTTCATTTTTATGTTAGATTGTTGAAGAAGAATTAATCTCCAGAAGAGGTATGTTTCTATTTTTTATATTCAAATTAATTGAATATGATACATACAATCTAATGTTTGAACCTTTATATCTAGATTTTATATTATGGTGTTAATAATCTAGCTAGTGAGGGGCCTGAGGGATGTGTAAAAGATCGTTATTGTTCACAGTGAGTGTGCATTCAATCAGTCTCTCTTTAGCTAGAATGTCAATTTAGTAATATAAAAGTGTTGACACTTCAGTATATATGTTTTCTCAAGTTGTCTGTATCTGTTGGTACTACTCACTTCCAGTTAAGCAATGTGCTAAAATGTGGTTAAAAGTCAAATAATTTGTGTTTTTGTTGACACTTTTTAATCCTTATTACCTGAAACCCCAAATTAGTTGTTTGTGTAAAATTATGTTACATACGTTCCGAACTTTCATGTTTAGAAGCACTATCTCAAAATCTTGACATCTTGCTACTGCCAGTGAAGCAGTATAATTGCTAGCTATTATTCAAGGTGCCTGTAGCGTTGATATAGCTGATGAAATAAAAAAGATAATGACAGAGCGATGCCACTTTGGCGAAAATAAACTTATATAACAAAATTAAAACATGCATGATGCTCAAGGGTGGCTACAGAGTTGATTTTGTTATCAATAACAATGTGATAGATCTGATGGAATTCAGATCACGAATTCTGCAACAAGGTGTTTGACATGATGGTGATTTTCCTGTCAAAGTAATCAACGTAAATAACTACTTATTAAATCGATATGCAGCTTAAGGATAATAAAACGCACAAAGCGGTCAGCGCCACGTTATTTACAGCCTCATTCCTAATGTTCCACCTAATCTCTGATACCAATCAGGCTTTCAACACTAATTTATTCCCCAATTAATACGTATACCAGAAATCGCATTTTTATTAACAGATCCATCCCATCACATTGTCAACCTGAATAACGAGCACATAACATTTTGTTGCCATCTTCGGGCAGAAAATTAAGCCATGCAATCAGATTGTATAAAGAATACAAGATGAATTAAATGCAAAAGAATCAATGAAGCATTTTTAAAGTGATGCTTGTCATATCAAGAAAATTGGTCCTGATGGCTTCAGTTTTCCAAAGGGCGCTTCTCCAGCTGCAGGCAATATAACAGAAGGATACTCGTGGATACAATTTCATCTACAATTTCATCAGTCAAGCCCAGCAAGCTTTATAATGGAGAACACTATTGATAACACTACTGTGAACCTGCCGATGACAGAGGAAACTTTATGTCTTCTGCTTCATGTTGGATCCTCGGCCAGCCAATTGGAGACTATGGTTCGGGACCCATGTCACTACACTGGTCACTATGGTGTCACTGCTCATAACAAATGTAATCTGCCGTTAAGGACACCAGAATTTAACCTAGTAGTTTTTCATAATTTACCTGGGAACAACATATATCTCCTCATGACAAAATTTAATGTTCATGAAAAAATTGACTTCCATACTAAATAACCTAGAAATATATCTGTTGTTGTTGCTGCTGTTGTACGGTATAATGTCATTGTTAAGCACAATATAGGCTATTCATGGCGGCCAGTATAAATGATGGAGGAAGAACGCAGGAAAACCCCGGAAAGAAACACCAACCAACGAGAAGCTACTGGCAAGTTTTCTCACATACCCACATTGGCCGAATCTGAGACTCGACCCACGCAGAGAGAGGTGAGATGGCAGTAATTCGTAACTTTGAGCGCTTTAGACCCATCGGCCACTCGGGGCCACCCAAACATATATATTATTCTCGCTGGGTGCATTGTGTTTAATACAGAGCTTGCAATGCATCAACGCTCCTATTAACAATAAAAATATGACATTATTTACGTATATTGCAGAAAAAGTTGCTTTTAACAAACTTGCTTTGCTAACTCAGAAAGAAATTTACTTAATGGGTTCTGTGATGTCCTGGGAAAAAAAAGAAAAAACGTTTGAGACAAATCTGCTAACAAAGGAAGAAATTTACAGTAAGATCGATGGGAAAGATGTTTTTAATAAATATCAGGCACATGTAGCAAATACTTGGTATACATTTAAAATAAAAAAAATCTTGGCAATAATCATGATTTGTATGTGCACATGGACGTGCTGCTGATTGCTGATGAATTTGAAAACTTTTGAGACATCTGTATATCGTATTAAAGTTTGGATCCTGCTTGGTGTTTCTGTTACCCAAGGATATTATGCGATGCTCCAAAATTGACAAAACTTGAATGAATAGCATGAAACAACACATATCACACATCTTTATACAATTAATTACCATATACCATACTGCAGAAGCTTCATGTTGGAGACTTCCTATGGATGGTGCCAGGAAGGTATCGAGATAAAAACTATTACTTAGTTGCGATGAAAGGTGTTGTAGTTTCCAAGCTGGTTTAGAGTAGTCAGAAGAGATTTACAATGCATACAATGGCTATAGTATGGTACTCAAAGGTATGATTGTAGACGATGATATTATTTTTATATGGATATCCATATTACCTTTATTATTTTATAATTAAGTTTTTATTTGTCATTTGGGTTAATGTCATTTAAGGTTTAGTTCCTTAATTCAGTGACTGACTGGTAGTAAAATATAAGTACAAGTACAACACATTGTCACAGTTCATTTATCAATCAAGGCTGATTGCCAAGGTGAAGTCAACAACTATTTTGCTTGGTCAAAGTACTCTACACAATAAGTTTAAATTTAGGTCATGAAAGCATCACTTTATCCTTGGAGAACATCTGTACTTTGTATATGGTATGCATAACCATAATATATATTTTATTCTTCGAATTCGCAGAGTGGAAAACATTTATTCTACAACTGATAGTACCAGTTGGATCATAGCAAATTGTTCAAGGCCTTGAGCATTTAAAAAATTATGACATGTTATCTGAATTACTCAAGGACCTTTATGTGATATTATCCTTTCATGGAATTTACCTTGAACTACTCAATATGGATTTATTTATATGATTCCTCAAGCCATACTACATCATAATCACATTTGAATCTGTATTTTGAATGACTTTGAGTCTTTTCCAGACTAGTGAAATTGATGGTTAATTTTGGGTTAATATTGTAGAAATTCAAGTTATTTTTTATTCTTTGACTTTGTTTTCATATTTTATTTACTAGGGAAATACATTTATATTTTGGAAAACAATGTCCATATTCTTAAACATTTTGAAAAGAATTATGTCATTGGGAACTTAAAATTTCCCAAACTGGTTCAAAATCTGCTTTATAAGACATGCTACATGATTCATTACAAATGTTTGAGTCTGTGACAGTCCATGTATCTAGGATTAATTCTACTCAGAAATTCAGTATGTGACAAAATTCAAACAGGATGCTCCTCTTAAGCCCTATGTCGATTTTAATAGGCAGAACAAATCCGCCGTGACAAACGAATGTGCTAGAATTTTTTTAACATTTGTACAATTCTGTATTTGGCAAGACCATGGATAATCTCAGGCAAATCCTGTGATTGAGGTGTATTTCTGTTCATAAACATATACTCTACCTCTGTGTTATTTGTATTCTTGCTGTTGGTATGCGCGATAAGATATTTAAAAATGAAATGGTAACTGAATACCTACATATGAAACCCCTGACCGTCTCTCTTTAATCCCAAATATTAAAGGAAGAAATTATGCCCTCTAGGAAAATAATAAGAAATGAAAGATTATAAGTACATGTTGTCAATTGTATAGGTTATGTGACATCAAACAGTCACAAACAACACAATAACATAATGGGAGATATATTAGATTTCATGTTCATTACCCTTTCTTGTCCATCCATGTGATAATGGTAATCTTGTCTAACATAAAATTACATCTATATAATTGGATCCAATAATGTATTAATATACATTATATCTAATTATCAGCAGAAACAAAGCCAACAAATACCCACATATAGATTTAGATCAAATGTTATAATTATTTTGGATTTATGTTTAAATTAAACATATTCAATAGAGTATTCATTGTTATAAAGGAAACGAACATTTTAGAAGTTAAAAAGTGATATGATTTTTCAAGTATAATGTATACACTAATAGTATATAAGAATCTAATTTAGAAGATATCAAAGATAGGCTGAATATTAGATAATTTGCTATTTAGTTAATTGTATAATAATAATAATAATAATAATAATAATAATAAAATGAAATCAGTTGCATCAATTAACACTTGTTATACCTTTAAAGGATGATATACTGCTTTTTATAGTGTTAAATTATGACATGTTCCTACTAAATTAAATCATAATAAAATAACTATTTCTCCCGATTTGTATTCGATTACTCATTCCATGAATGGATTGTAACTACTCTAAAACACAAGTATTGTTATAATGAAGAGGTTTTCCTGGACAGTGGTTGTAGGGCATTTTAGTATGAACTACCTTGTGTACAGATGTTGTTTGCTTTTTTAGTATATCTGGTGGAGGAAGAAGCTTGGAAGGACCACTGACCCACAGGAACATACTAGCAAGCTCTCTCACATATGCAAGTTGGCGGAACCTGAGACTTATACCCCAGGCAGACAGAGATGAAATGTTACTGATCTGTAAAGACGAGCATATTAAACTATTCAGCAACCCTAGGACCCAATGTGCAGTTGCTTAATTTGCTGAAAATGAGAGCACAAACCTAGTTTACATGTAACGAAAAAGGAGTGATCAACATTATAAGGTTAAGCGAAAATGATGCCAATCTGATATCCAACATGGCCACAACAGCAGCCATATTGAGAATGTTGTTATCGCTACTACTCCCGGATGTATGGTGATATCATTGTGGAGTTTTCTATCAAGGACTTCTTCTGATGTCTACTTGGTTCTAAATGAAAATTGTACCAGTCTGATTTATAATATGACTACCATGGCAACGATCATGAAAATCTTGTTATCACAATTGCAGCTGAGGAGAAAATCACAATTACATGGAACTTTCATTAAAAGACTTATTTAGATATCAATCGCTTCATGGATTAAAATGGTCTCGATCTCACATTCAATATGGCACCATGCAATTTTGTTATCGCTACTGCACCTGAATGGATGGTTTACTCATGCACACACATATTGATTAAGATCTCTGATCATATCTCTCAAATCATTTTTAACACAGTTTTCAATGGCAATGAGATTTGCATAATATTTGAAAGAATTAAAGTCATTGTCTTCTACACTTTGATTAAGTGTTTCTGGATTTACCTGAGCTTGCGGAGACTGAGGTTGATATATTTCGGCACTATATAGCCTGTGTCTACAGTGAAGTGTAAAGAAATAACATTATGCTTGGATAGTACTACTTCTATTTTCATTATCTTGATTTTCTGCACATTAATGAGGTGTATCTGGGTCTTACCAGTTTAGTGGTAAGGGAATTGTTAAATATGTAGGATCTGTATTGTTTGTGTTTACTTAACTAAGTGAGTTCTGTACGGAATTATGGCCTTTTCGAACCGTGCTTTTGGGATTGGGGTGATTTGTAAAGCTGAGAATGTCATTGATGGCACATGAAAATGCGTCATACAAGGCCTATTTTAATTTTTTTTTCATTTGATAATTCGATTAAATTCCTTTAATTGAAAATTACCATATCTCTTGTGCCTTGATGGATGCCTTGAAAATGTTACTTTTACTTATTCCATAATGGATGGCCATACAAAAGGTTCATCATCTTCTTATCAACGAACTATTCCAGACATGGTTAAAATACTCAGATCTTGAATGGAAAAATAAATAATCTTATCTGCTTTCCAAAAAGTCATTATGCAACTTGAGGAACTTTTGTTTATTGCTGCTACTGTTTTCTTTTTTGGACATGAAAAGTTAAAATTACATTTTTAGATGCCATTCAATTACATTATTTGGATAACCAAATATGTATGACCTTTGTGGCAATTATTAACTTGAAATCCTCTGAAAACCTTTATAACTATAATATAAACTGTAGCCGACAAGAGTTACACTATAAATACTCCTTGTATTATAACCTTGAAAACTAAAATTGTTGTATCTGCATACACAAGTAAATTATGAATATATTCAAGGCTTTATGATATTTGGTTGGTCAGTCATCATATCAATCAATAAATCAGTATCTGTAGATTGCTTAATCCATAGGTCATTCTGGAAGTCAACTGCACCAATATATGAATGAAATATTAAGTACCAAAACTAATTCCAGTTCCAATTATTTCTTCGATAATTTCAAAGGTTTTCCAGAAGTATATAGATATTGCTTTACTAGTCCCCTATATATTAATTTAACAAATATTGTGGAATACATTTCTTATTATTTATATCCTTTTCCACAATAGAAGAATTCTAAATCATAAAGAGGAAAGATTAATTATCTCCTTTTTAATTTAAAAAATATATATTCACGTTTATTTCCTATCTCGTCAGCTTTTTATATATGCCAATCATAGACAAATCTGAGCAAGCAACAGTTTCTAACAACAATTTATTCTTGAAGAAAGTGGTGTCTATTGTATTAATAATTGTAATTCTTTGATTTTGCAATAGCAGAATAATGTGGCCTTATTCTGCGATATAACTGATAAGGGAGCCTGTCACCATGTGCCTACGAATACACTTGTGTTTGCAACATTGCATGAGCGTGTAGTCTGCCAACATGCACCTATTAAGGTAAAAATATAAATCTAAGGTTTCATTTCGAATGTCTAGTAACAGTGTATTGAGACTAAGAAATTTAGCCTACCATTTTTCCATATTTTTACTTTCATGGGACAGTTTGACATGTAATCTCTGTATACCTTTTGTTTTTAGGACTCCCTGATTTCTACACTACAGATGTCACAATGCTGTCTGCAAATCCCAAACCAAAAGGTAACCATTTTCTCCCTGGCTGTTTGAATATTTACTCCAGTAATGGAATGATTGTAGGTTAATAATATTTTCAGCAGAGATTTGAACTTAATTTCTGAACATAACATAGATAAAACCCAGTAAAGCGTTCTTGAAGTTTTATGTACCCTAATCCATCCGTCAGAAAAAGGCCTGGTAGCGAAGTTGCAAAGTAGTTGGACTCGTGACTAGATGAATATGGGTTCGATTTAAGACATTGGTTCACCTCAGTCTGCTGTCACAGTCTTGTCTTTAACAAAATACTTTATTTGCGTGGTCACTTTATTATTGCAAGGATCTGTCAAGAATCTTACCTCCGTGCAGACACAGTCTGAGGGCAACAACTCAATGATGACGACATTTTGACACTGGTATCTGAAGATGAGGTTCGAGACAATGCTAATGAAGAAGACGATGATGCCACTACCGACCCCGAGGGAAAAGATATTTCCATCAACCATGCCAATGACAGCATAGCAACATTAATTTCGTATTTTGAGCAGATGTCAGCAATAATCACCAGTGATGACATAAAACACAATTGTGAAGCCCTTGAGAATATATGGACACTATCAATAATCATTGCAGATAGATCTGCCAAATAATCCAGGCAAACAAAGGTTACATATTTCTTCAGGAAATTGACATGATGAATGTATGTACAGTAAATACATGTACATGTACATATTGTGATGTCTTCGATGTGTTAATTGTCTAACTTATATCTACTGCACATGTATGTACAAGCGCATGTTATAATAATGTGACATAAACACACATCAATAGACGTATTCCTTAATTATTACAACCGTTATTGAATATACAGTACATTTACAGCTAGCACATACATGTACATGTATACGGTGTGATGACATCGTAAAATAAACATGTACATGATTCAATTATCCGGAAAACGGAAAACTCGTTAATCTGCACATATTCACTGGGAACAAATGTGTCCTGATTAATGAGACTACACTATATATATATATATATATATATATATATATATATATATATATATATATATATATATATATATATATATCAGACCTGCCAACCCTTACGATTTTGTTATAAGTCTTACCAAAATTACCCTTAAAATACGAACTTACGGCATACAAACGAACACTACGGAAATAATGATTGCTGGCAAAAAATCAGGATTATTGGTTGATCAATATTGATTTGGATCAGGGTAACTTATTAGGATTAGTGCAATTAATCAGGGAACCAGACTAACTTAACAACAGCACCTCAGACGCTTTCAACTGCACCTTTTTGTAAATGTGAAGCGCCTGCATGATGAAACTGATGATTATATAATTTTTTTGAAACTGGTGTCCACCAAGTGATGCAAGTTTAAGACAAAAGGGAAAAAGTCTCTTGGATAGTGTTAATAATCAACACAGAATAATAAAATGGAATATTCAGATTCTTGTGACTAAAAGGTGGAAGGGACACAATTACATATATTCGATATCATGTGCCAATTTGAGTATGTCTCATGGCAGGAGGCATTAGTCCTAAAACGTTAGACACATCACCCGATATTTTTGTTGTGGGGCTACTATCGTCATGTGAAATGGAAAAAGAATTTACAAGAATTACATAAAGCTGAGATATAGCAACAAGCGATTGAGCTGCATAGTTTTTGGAACTGAAGTTTGTGCAACTGTACCAGTGGTAAATAAAGTCTACACGTACTTTAAAAACTTTTCATTTGAACATAATGTTAGTATTTATCATCGCTGCATGTTTCAAATACTGAACTTTACATTACGTTTTCCACTGTTACAATAGCAGTTTATCATATTTTATCATATTTTGTTACACCTTACTGAAAACTGGTCAAACTTACAAGAAAAAAAATCAACTGCCTTAGTGAGATGTACTCGTTGGTGGTTGGCAGGTCTGATCTATATATATATATATATATATATATATATATATATATATATATATATATATATATATATTCTAAATCAAGCGTGCATATTTTTCACCTAAATCTTTAATTTCACTCTTTGTTTTTGTTATTTTGTACCCACTTGACTCATATGGCTAAAAATTGTCATAATATGGATAATGAAATCTAATAACAGCAAGCATTTGTTCCATTGTGGGTAAATTGGTGTAGGTGCTGCATCAAATACGATATCCCCCACGTAAGTTAACCACTGGTGGTAGATAATCATATCTTGTCTATGTGCATTTTAATCTACTAAGTAGCACATAGTTGTTAATTCCTGCCATGCATTTGATTGCGAAGTATACGCCAAACGGTTTAAGAGCACCTTCAGAATCCTTGGATATTTTATAAAATTTGTTTCTCCAAATAAAAATTAAAATTATTTCAGATTATAAGTGGTGATATTTTTTAAACAATTGGAGTAGTTGGGAAACATTTGGAAAAAAATACTTTTATGGGCAATCCCTTACCAGATAAGCACATTTCAATATAGGAATAACCGAATCCATGATATATGCATCAGTGTGGGATAGGAAAGTCACACCCAAGGGTCAGAAATTTTTGCATCAGACATGAGTCTGTGCGTCGTATTTGATGCAACAGTTTGATCCCGAGGAAGAAAAATTCCAATCTTATACTGCAGCATAATAAATTCTTTTTTTCACATTTCTGAATGAAACATTAGAGACATTAGAGACAAGGTAAATTAAGGCATATTGTGGATACACATATAGCCTGCAAACAGAAAATCACTCGATGAAAATTTCCTTACATTAAGAACGAGTTTAAAAAGTGGTTTATAGTGAACTATTTTGTGTACATTTCAATAACAGTAGTTGAAATTAGTAGGGTGACATTAGTATATACTGTCAGAATTATGTAATTTCGCAATGATACAAATTCATACAGGTCAAGAAATAAAAAGCTCACTTTTATGTATAAGATTGAGAACACAAAATCCTAATGAAATAGTCACTGATGTAAATTTGATTTACAGCAAGAACAACACATTGTCACAGTTCATTTATCAATCAAGGCTGATTGCCAGGGTCAAGTGAACAACTATTTTGCTTGGTCAAAGTACTCTACACAATAAGTTTAAATTTAGGTCATGAAAGCATCACTTTGATTTACCCTTCAAAAATAATGAGAAAGTGAATTTTTTAAAAATTAGTTTTTAAAAAAGAACATTTGCAACAGTGGTGTTTTCGATTCAAAGCATGTAGTTTGGGCCATCAGTGATGAGCAACCTATCTGTGGAACACTTAACGTCAACCACTGCATCTTTCAGTTTGTCAATTCATGTTTATCTTCATTATTTTGAACGAATGTTCAAGTGTTTCAACGTATTTGGAAAATTGTTATACTTTGTTTCTTATTTGCTCACATTTAGTATGTCAAAATAGTTTATGAGTCTAAACAAAAGTCACCTGTGAGGCAGAATACAGCTCTTCTGCACTGGTGCATTTGAATTCAAGGCCTGTCTTCTTTGCAGCTGGGCATTTAAATGATTCGTATGCTGTTATGAAAACATGAATAAATTGGAATTTGATAAACACATAACTCATTGATGTTTTCTGTCAGTTTGTGCAAATCCATTTGTGATCAGATTTAAAAATTGTGTTGTTGAAGTCAGATATAATATTTATTTGAATTACTAAAGTACTCATTGACATTTGGATTAATATATTACTTTGGATTATTGTGATATCATTTAGAGACATTCTGGATTGCATCAGTATGATATATCAGAAAATTCAAACCTATTGGAATTCATTCAAACTATATAAGTGTAGACTTATCATACAACATTTAGGCTTATTTGGAATTAATTTACACTATTCTTCAATTTCACTTTGTATTGTAGGGAAATAAATTGCTTGTAGCTTTTACTTAAATTGCTGGTTTCATTTTATTTCTGTTACATAATTTACGACCTAGACTCACAATAAAACATGTGTTAATCGATTTAGTTACGCCATATGATATGACAAATGTTACTTTAAAATAAACTAACACATAGCTCAAAAGGACTTAATCAATGTTAAAAGAAAGCATCATCGAATGAAGGTATTTCAGTGTTATAGAAATGGTGCAAATCTTTCAAACAATATGAACATTGTTACTAACTCTTAATAAAAATGTCAAATGACTTCTTAAAATATTTTCAAAAAGCCTTTACCACATCATTAAGAAATCAGCCTTGTTAATAAACCTTAAAATGGCCTGAAGATAATGATATTCTGACATTTAATCTAACACTGCTAATAAATTAGAATAATTTTAAAATTTTCTCTTAGAACATTTTCAGCATAATTGTACTGAAACTGACACTGAGTTACCACCATAAACATAAAACCTTACTGAAATTGACAAGGAGTTACCACCTTAACCATAAAACCTCACTGAAAGTGACACTTGAGTTGCCATCTTAACCATAAAACCTTACTGAAATTGACACAGAGTTACCACCTTAACCTTAAAATTTTCTAAAGATAATGCACATCTTCCATTCAATATAACCACTGTTACTTCACTGTTCTGAAGTTGACAGATTATTATGGCATTAACATCTTTAAATTAATTTAAATGATGCCGATCTATCATCAAAACATTTGGCGTCTATTACAAGATAAATCCATCAAGAATTTAACCAAATGTGACAGAAATTATCCTGGTATTAAGCCCTTCAAAGCATCTGTAAAAAATGCTGTTCTGATATCCAGAATCACCGTTATTAAAGAACATGTAGCAATTTTACACGACTTTCGTTGAAAATTTGGCAACATAATTTAACCAGATTTGAGAGAATTACCCACGTATTTCAGTTATGCACACTTGATTCTGATCTATTATTAAATATCATTTAAACGTACAATAAACCAAGAAGCCTTACATAACATATTTTATGACCTATCAACATCATGTGGACAATATTCACACTAATAACCAAAATATCATGTCCTGCTGTGTTTGAATTTAGCTTTTAGATACAAATTACCCTAATGAATGATTTCTGGCTCAGTTGGACTTCTTCATTAAATTTGTTATTTGTAAGTGAAAATTTAAGACGGGTGAAAAGTCTTTTGTGCCAATATTACATATGTACACCTAACAAATACCCAACTTTGTCATCTTAAATGGTCTTTTGGGCAAAGTTTTAAGTTCAAAATAAATCTTTTTTCTCTTTTGAGTTATTGCTTAATATATTTTTAACCTTTGTATCTCCCTAGATAGTTTTTTTTCAAGATCAAGAAAAAATCTCATCACAATACATCACTATGTAAGAACCATCTTTCTATCGAAAATGTTTTGAAAATTGTTCAATAATAAAAACATTTATTACAATTGGCAGATTGACCAACAAGTAGACATTTGGCATGATAACATATAGCATTTTCAAGGGAAAGTGTGGAGGTGATCGAATGTCATGAAAAAAGATGACAGTATACTAATTAACATGGGTTGTATTTAATATGGGTATGATTTATATAATTCTATCTTGGACTATTGTTTACCTGAAATTTAGTCCAGTCAAAAACAAGGTTAATCTATAATTGCTCTTTCTGCTAATTTCTATGCATGCCGTCTGATAACGATATTATAAAATCAATATTGATTGGTGTTCACATATTTATCCAAGATGCACTTATTCTCACATATCTGAGAAACTGATCATGCTGATTTCATGTCACGAAACGTTAAAAATCATACTTTCATCAAGTAAGGGTATAAATCATAACTAATTTTGTGATCAATTGAAAGTGCACATGACACCGAGCCTAATCCACTTTTGCCAGTAGAATATGTATTTGCCTTTATGTTTCAAGATGGTGTGAATTTGGTTTAGCTTAGCCTGTCATTAGTTGTAAGTGCAATAAATGCTTGACAAGCAAAACATGGAAAGTTTTATGTTAATCCTTGGCTTTCACACTGTAGTCCTGAACTATATATATATATATATATATATATATATATATATATATATATATATATATATATATATATATATATATATATATATATATATATATATATATATATGTGTGTGTGTGTGTGTGTGTGTGTGTGTGTGTGTGTGTGTGTGTCTTGTGTCTTTGTCTACGAGTGTGTATCATACAGACTGGGTTAGTTATTTTTATATAATATAATCTGTTTCAAATATAATCACATTATATCATTTTTCATGAGCCTTGTTTCTGTTCCCAAAAAATAATGTTACTTTGTCGCATCTGATATAGTTTATAGGGACAAACCAATCGTTCATTTTTATTTTTCTGATATCACAACTTAATGTATGTGTGTATGTTTGTGTGTGTGTGTGTGAGTGCATGTGATAAAATTGATAGATAGCAATGTGTTATTTATTTTTCAGTGTTCAATATAGGACACCCGACTGTCATCATACAGTTTGGCAAAATGGAGGAAATACAGGTATGTTCTATAACATTATCATGTTAGCATGAAAAGTTACTTATGTAGAAATATATTGCTTAAGTTGAAGCTATGGTGTTGTTTGGATCATTTTATATTTATTATAATGTGCTTTGAAAAGATCATTATTGTTACTGATAAGGTGTATTGTTCATAATGATGTCCACTTTATGTAAATATATTTTATGTTGACAACCACATTTCTAGTCTCATGATATTTATCTGATATTAAATCCTAAGCCTTAAAATTTCTTTTTTAATTATTAATTAGCTTGAATATAAATCTCACACAATTATAATATTTTTATCTGCTTTCTCATGTAGCCATTACTTCATTTATCAAAACATTTATTGAATATATGACATTTATGGAAAAAACAAATAACTACTTTTAGATTTTAATGTTTGTGTGCCTCAGTCCATTTTAAACACTTATAATAGCCTATAGTACTTATTAAATTTCTATGTTGCATGCCAGTTTGTAATTCTTAATGCAGATGTTACGGTAATTATATTTACCAACCTATTCAAATGGTCTACATTGCCCTACATATCAATGTATATAAAAATCAATACTCCAGGCTCACTAATGCGGGTCCTGGCTACAGAAGCCACCCTAATAGATATATGGTGACTGTACACATCAATCTTATCGATAGCCAATATTTTGGTTGGCCGATTCGCTGTTGCCATAAACGTAGTTGTAGAAATGACGAATATATGTTACAAAAAACAATCATGTTCAACAGTATAGAAAATAATAAAGATGGAGTCGGATACTGGAGATCCTTCATCAAAACATTTAAAAATCTGTCAAATTTGTTCTAACCACTGCTTGAACCTGCAACTTTTTTATTACGGAAAAGATAAATATTACATTTTGATAATGTTTTAACGCAGTCATTACCAAGATACCCAATGAGACTGAGCATAAATTAAATTTTACACTGAAATAACATTTTACATATATACAATCAAACCGTATCAACACCTTACAAACATGTGAATCCCTTTCAAACAACTGGTAACATGCCGAAGAACCAGAATAGATCAAGTAATGTTAGGTTATTGACGATTGCTGCTCTTATGTAGAAAGATCTTACATATATTACAACGTTTGCTGCAATAAGTGTCCCAGATAACAAAAATGGAACATGAACAAGTATCATTAGACATTAGCAAAAATATAAAAGATAACACTGTGAAATAGCAAATTTGTGCCCATTTTGCATTTAAATTTGTTTCAGCAGCAGTTTGTACTACTTTAAAAGTGGAATGTATCCCATTTTCAATTAGGAACAGTTGTTAGTGCCACTGACGACATAAACTATGGATTGCTGTTTGACTGAAAAAGTCACTTTGGGAAAATTTAGTAGGACGAATTTTCTGTAATTCTGAATTGACATGACACTGGTAAATTCAACAGCATCACACTTATTTTTTTTACCTAAACATCAGATATATTTGTCATGATTTCATATTTAAAATATAACTAACATTAATAATTATTATATAGTCAGACGCCACGGTCATCTTTGAAGTAGCAAAGGGTCAATGGCCTATACAAAACCTTCCATCCGAAATTCTTGAGAAAGCAGGTCCATTGATTCAGAGAGAATTTAAAGAGAAGTTTCCAGTTGGAATAGAATATGCAGAGGTGGCTGTACTGAATGGATACAATCTTCCTGTCAGAACAATAATGTATGGTGTCCTCCCACGCTGGCCAGTTGCTTGGATCAAACAGGTTTATAAATTTTAGATTCTGAAAAGGCTTACATTTAGTGCATATATAACACCATGATATAAGAAATGAAACTTTTCAGTCATATATTAACAGCACAGCCACGTGATAGTGATTTTTGTTAATGTCACAACATACTTACAGCTGTAACATAAATTGTGTACATTGCACACAGAATAACTATTGTGATATATTTCTTTCATGCATTTAAAGAATCATTTTAGGAATTTGCTTATGAAATGAAAATCTGTTGTGATAGTCATTGTATAGCAGCTTAAACAATCCACCGATACTTTATTAAACAAATAATATTTTTTTAACTGTGTGAATATTAACTCGAGCTTATTAATTGCATTGACCATACGGCACAATCAAATCCTTGCACGATTATAGTCCACATTAAACCATAACTTCCACAGATTTTAATTCAAAGACCTGAACAATGATGCAAATATAAAGAAAGGCTATGTATTCATTAATGAAGGGATTAATATTTAAATTCAGATTCAATATGTAATGCTTATATATAGCCTTTTATACATACAATGCGCATATTTGTAATAACATAGGGCCACATTTTTGTCGATAAGAATTTGTTTATTTTTATCCGATTTCTAGATGATTCAGAAAAAGGAGTGTGTTATTTTTCGAATGGATGCAAATTAACCAGCATTAAAATACAGCTTAAAAGCCGGAAACACCCTTGTGTTCCTTTCAGACGTAAAATGGCTTTTGATGGACAGACTGCTTCTTATCGTATTAATCAGACTGTCTATTAAAGATAGAAAATGCCTGACACATTGATCAACAAGTCAAGCTTAATGATTACTTCACCAACTGTCCATAATTGATATCCATCATGTGTCTTTAGTCCTCTCTATTTTCTAAAGATTCTTGCTGCGCTCCTTAATTATCTTAAATGTAATATGTTAATCATTGACCAGACTAAACAATATCTACCCTTTTCACCTGTGCAATATTCATAGAACAATAAATGCTTGCTATGCTCCATTTTATAATACAGTAATTTATTATAAGAATATTAGCGACTAGATACACGATATGAATCTTTTAGTGTTTTCAAATTATAAAGGTTTTATAAGACTACATATAGGACCACACACACACACACACACACACACACACACACACATATATATGGAATAAAGTGGACCAACATCACTTTCTCCTATTTCGTATCTTTTCAGTAATAATTCTTATATTGTGCAGAAATGTATGACTCAGTATATGACCATATCAAAAAAGACAAACTCTTAAACAAGGGTAAGAAACTTTAATGATAGATGATCACACTGGAGGTGAAAATGTATATCCCCAATTCGTCAATGCTGAATGCTTTGTTTGCTTTCGAAATATGTAATGACTGATTTATTGTTTATGTCACATTCTGGAAACTCATTAATAGATGTTTTGTTACATAGTTTTTTGTAACCATGAATGATGTCATAATCAGTGAATTATTATTTCTGTACAAATAGTAAATCTACAAAACAGTTTCATTTCACTCTTATTTCCAATAACAGCATCAAATAGACTCAAGCTCCATAGATCAATAATATCATGAACATCTATATAACACTTGGAAATTATTAGGAAAACAGACAGACCATGAATTAATAAAGAGTTTTAAATAATAATAATAATAATAATAATAATAATAATAATTTGGACTAATACAATACCTAATCATTAGAAGCTCTATGCATTTGTAATATTATATAGCACATAAAACATATGCAACAACAATATTACTAAAACAAACACTATGAAATCACAAAACAAAACCATACTGACAATAGTGAAAGACATAAACATTATTAAGTCTTTGTGTCTGGTATTGCCGTTGAAGTAGATGAGTTTTAAGAGCACTCTTGAATGACATCAGAACATCATTGTGTCGGAGATCTATGGGCAGTTCATTCAATGTAGCTGGTCCCTGGTACACTACCAAACGTTATCAGTATTGTTTCATGTTCTCAGAAGGAACAAAAAGAAAACGAGTGTCAAAAGAGGAGTATGAGTTTCTAGATGGAGTGTACACATGCTTCAGGTCAGATCGGTATATTGACAACAAAATGCAGCATAGTGAACAGCCTTTGTGTTTTATTCTGTATCAAGCGGTCGCCAATGAAGGTTACAGAGCAGGCAAAGGTTTGCTGAGTTCTGTGTACTGCAATGATAATCCAAATAGCCATGTTTTGGACTTTTAAAGGTTCTGTCTGGACTAGACAGAAGTGAATAACGATTGTCCAGTGTTTCAATTACCAAGGAATATACTAGTGCTTTAGTGACTTCAGCCTAAAGTAATTGCAAATGGAGCTTATGTTGGTGTAATGAGAGCGTTCTGTCGAGAGCGAAACATAGGTTTTGTGCTGACTGTGTGAAAGTAATGATGGTTTTTTTATACTTATTTGTTGAGACAGTGAGTGTGAATGAGAAAGTCATTGCATGTTGATCAGGATGGCTTCAGTCATATAATCATTCGTCTACAGGTTGCTAAATGTTATCCATGACTTCGCATCGAAAGTGCACCACTCTACACTTTGGTTGGGCAGCTAGATTTATATATTTGAGTGTCATCGGTGTACAATTCGTGAAGTACTAGATCTTGATCTATGACTCTTCAGAGCAGCTAAGTGTATGGAATTAGTGTGATGCAGTAATACTGAACATATTAAAGATGTATCCAGAATACCATATACATGCTGGAGATGGTGAAGTAATATAACATGGTCTATTGTTTCAAGTGCCACAGACAAGTCATTAAGGATGAGGACTGTAATATTTACACTATCCAAAGCAGCGAGAAGATTACTAACCACTCTCAGAAAGGAATTGCCAGGATGAAATAGTAGTATTGGTAACATCAGTTAGTGAAGAAATATTGAATCTTAGCACTCATGCAGGAGTGATGGCCGAATCGGATCTAGTTCATATGACTTTGGGACACTCTTCATCACAAGTTTATGTACCATATCCATAGAGACCAGTTCAAATGCTGTTAAAGGTTGCCATATATATTATGTATCACAATTGTATGGTGACCAGTCAATTTAAAGTGTATTTTTAAGTATATCTATAATGGCTTGAACTTTGTCATGGAATAAATTTACAAACAGGTCCAGAAGGTCAACCGGTGCAAATGTTGCTGGAAGTGGTGTACATTTATTCTGTGACATTAGTTTATTCTTAATCTTGACTAGGTCTTTGCAGCTGGAAATTTCAGTGATATTAGTTTTGTAGTAGGTTGCCTTTGCTGCATGAACAATGCTTGTGACATTTAGCTTAGCATAAAGATGATTATGAGGGCTGGTGAAAAGCCAACTCCTTTGTACGGCAGAACGAAGATGGTCCCTAGTGCTACTAAATCATGGAGAATACTGTTGAATTGATACTCTGTATTTGGTTGATGTGGCATGTTTGTCAATCAGTAACTGCAAGCATTTGTAAAGTTGTACCTCTGTAGGATGTAAAGACGTTAGGTATCCTTGGATGCCATGCATTAGTTGGGTTCTATTTATCATACATAAGTCTCTCTTGGTAGCAAACAGATTGAGGGTAAGGGATGGATACGTTGAGATGGCATATGATGCCGAAATGATCTGATGCAAGTTGGTGGGACACCAATGCAGACTATGTAATGTTATCAACACGTCTTTGAATAATCTAGACTAAAATGAGACCACATTTATGGGTGAGATGGTTCACAGACTTTTTACGGTTACAACTGTGCATATAATGTAGGATATTTTATGTGAACAGGTTTCCAGCATAGTCAAAGTGATCAAAGTGAAAGTTGAAATCCTCAAGAATAATCAGGTTGTATCAGAGTAGGAAACTGTCCCCAAAAGAAAGATTCTGTCAGCTTGATTTTACAACAAGAAGGAGCACGATAGATGTAGAAACAATGTACTAACCCTTGTTCCGTTGTAACTGAGGTTTCGACGAGTCTAGTATATACATCGACATAAACATTCCAATTCTAAAAAGGATCCCATTATTATATATATATATATATATATATATATATATATATATATATATATATATATATATATATATATATATATATATATATATATATATATATATATTACATTCATGTCTTTTATATACATATGTCGCAGAAATTTGCTTCTAAAACACATTATTATGATATGTCATATTGATATTTTAGGTGATAGAAGTGTTTGTGACTGAATGTTTTCAACTGGCCAGCGACCAAGGGATAAAATCCATTGCCTTCATGATCCCCAGCATTACTTATCACGTAGCAAAAATGTATGCTTCTGTCCTCCATAGTTGTGTTGAAATGCGAATCGTTGACAAACCTTCTCCCAGTATTTTAGCGCAGAGCATAGTCATCAAAGATGGTTGCACAGGAGCAAACATGTTAAAAAAGGTAGGTCCTAGTGTTGAAACGACCGAATCATTCAACAGTCAGTTCCTATTTCACTTAATTGTTAGTTTATTTTTGTTTTACCTACGTTTATTATCACATCATCTTTTATACATGTGTGGAAATTCTGACTTTCTACAGAACTATTTTTAGAATATATTTATTGTAGAATCAAAATACATTTTATAAATCTTAAGGAACGTAATAGTGTGTAATGGTATAGAGATTAAGCCTATTTAATTTTAGTCAAGCATTTTACAAGTTGTACAAAAGTACATACATACAATTTCTGTCATTCAAATTGGAAACTTAAAGTAAATTAAGTATTTGGTTGGTAATATGATTTAATAGTTAAAATTATCATTTCAAAAGGAGAATATCCTTTTTCAGTTCAGAACAAGAAAAATATCCTTTTACAATTCAGAACCTTTCTCCAGAATTGTATCACAATGATTCGTTTATTTGTGGTGATGTTTAAGAAATTCTTATATTTAGCACTCTTCACTCCATATTGAAAAAGCTATGACTGTAGTTATTTTTGCAAAGCAAAAGCCGCACACTTCATTTATTGTATTTCACATGATATTATTCCAATTTCCTTAACATATATTCCATTGACGGTTAAATAGTTTGATAAATTTGCATCAATTTAACCCATTTGTTTCCGCAAATTGTGGCTTCGAATCATGCAATGTTTCACCTTTTTTCTTACCTCAAAATAGATGGTTCAATAAAAATTGTTTTAAAAAGACATGGCTTATATACGAAATATAAATTGTTGGTTGCATCCTTTCTTTACATCTAATAGCTTAAGTTTTAATGATGTTGCCTCCTATGATCTAGAATCCATCATTTCTATTACAATAACTTCATCGGAAATAATAACGTTGGATGTCTTAAGCATTTTGCTGTAATATAATGTAAAATGCAAGAGGGATTTGTCCATGTCTTTCGTGAAAAGAAGGGATGTATATTCTCTCAAGAAGTTTGATGAAACTTGTATACATTCCAAGAGGTAAAATATCGTTCTAATCTAATATTCTTCAATTGATTTTGTTTTGATCTTCGGGGAACTAGTAAACATGTGTTTCAAATGGAAAGGTTCCGATGTAGTTGTTGTTGTGGGGTTTAACGCCATTTTTCAGCACGCGATAGGCTATACGTGGCGGCCAGTATTAATGGTGGAGGAAGAACCCGGGAAAACGCCGGAAAGAACCACCGACCCACGTTCCGATGTAGTTTATTACCCTCTTTCAAAAAGACATTTCAGAAATGGATGAGAAGTTTAGTTGTATGTACTGAGAGCTACAAGTAGAAACTTTAAAATATGTTTATTTTATTACTCCTTTATTATGAAATATAGAGATTTATGGGAAAAATAGTTTTGATATTTGTTTTCATTCCTATATGTTCACATAAGACTTACCATCACGTCATGCAACGTTTGATTGAGTGTGCCTAGAAAATTGTACCTGCAACAACAAAAATGAGTACTTTGTGAGCTAGAAACAAATAAATAGAAACTGCCTTTTATTATAGACATGAAAATTAATATTTGGTAAAGAATTTTGACCAGATGCTGTTTATGTCTCTCATGTTATTTTCTCTTACCTACTTGACAACAACGAAAGTCGATAAACTGTGATGCATTGTTTAGTTGGATCTGCATTGTTTTGAGATAGGTTCAAAACGTTTACAAAATGACAAATATTTAATTTACAGCAACATGTTAGGTCAACAATCCTACCTGCTTTCTTATGTCACGTATATTTATATGATCACCCTATGAACGCAAGGTGAATTTACGAAATGGCACGGGGGGTAAGTGAAGACTGGGTTTAATCTTGTAAAGTTCAATTCTGGAGCAAGTGTGGAATATAATAAAACAAAAATTATCTTTTCCCAAGTTACTACTGGATATATTTTATCTTGTAGTACTGAAAATTTCAATTTTAACACATGGCTTTGCCACGCGTTAAAATAAAATGTTTTTATTACACAGTGAAATGTATCCGGTATTGACATTGGAAATAATTTTGGCAATATCAAAATATAAATATACTGGTATCAGTGTGCATCCCTTTACATTGTAAATGCAACTACCTTTACCCAGAAGATCGATGGCTATTTTTCTTTTAAAGTTATTTAATTTTGATATGTCAAAGGATAAAGTGTCTTGAAATGGCCTCCATATATTATTCTCTTTTTTCCACTGTGAGGAACTGAAGCCGCAGTACATTATAAGCTAAGCTCATTCATTGCAATTAATAGGTTGTCTTTAGATGGCATAGTGTATGTGTGCATTTTGAATCAGCAGTCTCTCCTGTCTTGGTTCATTTGACTTTAAGATTCGCCTAACATCGACATTAGACTAGATTGATTATTCAGCCTCTCACCCATGATGATACTGATTAGCAGTTTAGGGGCTGATATCACATATTCATTAAAACATGCAAAAATCTGCAGACAGTTTTAGTTGCACACATTGGTGTACATTTTATCCACTTACTGATATTTCACGCAATTGGGGAGCTACCATCGGCTGAATGGTTCTTTTGTTTGCATGTTCATTATATTTCTGGAGTAAATCCTATATTTTATCGCTTGTAAATTCATGTGAAATAGCACAACCCTCTCTCCTGTGGCTATTTTGAATTTTGCCCTAGATATATATGTTACCAATTACCGGTATATGTCTAAAGTGTTTGCAGGATTGTTCCAGAAAGATTTGCATGCAGCAAAATTGCGCATTTCCATGAACAGGTCACATCAGATCCATATATCGTCCACCATTATTAACAGACATTTGGGGGCCTGATTTATCAGAATAATATTAGACTTAATGTTGCAAGTTAACTTTTACATGAATTAATTATTAGCATCCATCACACATTAAAATTGTATTGAGGGTTTGTCTATACCATGTAATTTTTTTTGTATTTCAGTGTATTTTGTTGGGTCATTTTACGTATAACAATTATGTAACTTCATTTTTTCTTGCAGGTGTTTGAAGAGGAATGGGCCCATAGAATAGGTATGATGGTTACATGTTTCTGAAAATTTGTTATGTTTAAAGCAAAACTTATAGCTGTCTCGAATTAAATAAATGTGTCTAATTGAATAACTGTGTCTAATTGAATAAATCAGTTGTTATTTCAAAGTTATGATTAGGATGATTCCATATATAGACGAATTACATTTTAAAATATTTTTTAAATTATGATCAAAGCCTTAGGAGGAATAGAATAACCATTATATGCATGGGAAAAGATAAAACTAAAGAGAGTAACACACAGAAAAATGATGATCTTATGAACCATAAAATGAATGTGAAGTAATACCATGTTCTGTTCCTATGTTGCCAAATATCTTTGTAAATACATTTCACATACATATTCATATTTGTCTATGACATTTACAATACGGTTGTGCATAAAGAATGACGTAAATTATCCATACTTTTCTGATGTTACAATAAAAATGTTTATTGTATCTCATATTTTTTTAACCTTGCGTATTTCCCACCAGGCCTACATCGATTCCTTCCTCTGTCAGTAAAAGATTGTTATTCTCATATAATAGCTTCCCCCCTAAATGATAAGCTTGTTGAAAAAAAGTATTGCAGATTTGGGCAGATTGAGTTTGAATTTCTTTGACATGTATAAAGTTCTTGAGTATTTTTTTTACATATTTTGTATATTCAAGTAGGAATGTAAATAATAACACACGGGTTTAATTGCAACAAAATGTAATGAAAATAACTATTTGTTCATTATTTCATTAATTAAAAGCAAACAATTCCATTGTTATTGATTAGATACAATATTTATTTAAAATTATAATCTCGTTCAAAAAAGACTTAATGATTTTGGCAGATTGTGTTTGAATGTCTTTGACATGTATAAAGTTTTTGGGTATTTCTTTACATATTTTGCATATTCAAGTAGGAATGTAAATAATAACAACACACGGGTTTAATTGCAACAAAATGTAATGAAAAAACTAGTTGTCCAGTAATTAGATACAATATTTATTTAAAATACATTTCTTCCTTAGAACATATATATTTGCTTGCTCGCCACATTAAATTCCTGTCTCCATTTGCAGTGATGGATAACATTAAAGTATAATGTGGCATAACACTTTAAACATGATATGACATTGAATCGATAGTCCATTTGAACCTCAACTATATTTGGATCATAACTTCCCTAAATTTGCAAGCCAATATAATTGGTCTGTTTTTAATAACACGAACTATGTCTCCTGATTGCTTAGTCAGTGACATTAGTGGCAGGTAAGTGGTGCCATACTCCTAATGGCTAGTTTGGAAACTTCCTTTGAAATGCATTAATTGATTGGTAGCTTCACACATCGGTGCGATGTACAAAGGATAAGAAGTATGAAATTTTTGTACTTGTTTCAAACATTTTGGTTGATAGGTTCATGGGTATTTACAGTCCCAGACACACTGGAAGTGTGATGCAGTTGTTAGAGAGTACTTTTAGAGTCACTAATGCTGATACTTTCTATAACGCGCAGACATTGTTCTTAAGGAGCACCTGATGATTATGGTGTTTCTTTGACGAATATCTTAATGAGACAAACCAGAAACTAGACATACCTTAGAATGACAAGTTGAAAATGGGGTGGGGGTAATAGACTCTGGTTCAGGAAGTTTTTGGAGCAACATTTCTTTTTGTATGCTTATGTGTATATTTACCTTATGCCCTGAAAAAATGTTTTGATCCAAAGGATGCTATATTGCTAGTACTTCTATGATTTAGCTTTATCTATTTTAGAATGTATGCATCAATCTATCTATGTTTACTGCCCTAGGATTCTTTTCTAGACTAGATTGAGTCATTTGAAGATCGGCTAATGAAATCATATCCGGTCAAAAGAAAAAAATAGCATTAGTGTTTCGTAGAGTTACTTACGATGAAGTCGTGTCATTTAAGTTTTTCTCAGTCATGATTTCACATGACAATGATAGGAAATAATGAGCTTAGGGATCGTTATGGTCATTATTGGACTTTTTTTTGTTTTACGGTTTGGCAATAACCTTTTATTATTAGTTTCATGGTTTCTTACTAGCCTTGTTTGGATTGATGTATGTCCGAGTGAGGCTCGTGAAACAAATCCATGTAATCTATCCATGGTGTCATTCTGGGTTGCTGACAAATTTACACATGCAATAAGTAAGATATTTAGAAAAATCTCAATTTGAGGAAGACATTTTGAAATTTTAAGTGAAACAGAAGCTCGGTATTCTTCTACAATCCAGGAGTGGTATGATATAATAATTGCAATTCTGGATTTTGTCATTGCTCTGTCAGACCCTTTAGCCACCATGACTGTGTCTTTATGTCACATTGACTCATTATCAAACATAGTCAGTAATTGAATCTGAAGCTGACAATTTCTAACTATATTGGTGCCACAGTGCTGGACTTCTCTAAATTCATTATGTACGAAATTTATTATTAGAAGATGAAAGCACGGGATAGTGACAAGATCAATATGCTATACATGGACACTGATTCACTTCTTGTGCATGTAACAATCAATGATGTGTATACAGACAATGGAGAGGAATCAATGGTAAACGAGCCTGATGCCAGCAATAGTATCCAAAAAATCAGTTGAGTAAGGAACCTAAACATGTTACGTTCAAAGATGCGTGCTCTGGTAAACCTATCAAAGGGTATGTTAGACAAAATATATTCAGGCATTGGTGGATCAAGAAGGTGAAATGAGTTTAATATGTGTTTGTGTGAAAGACACGAAATGTATGTGAAAACGTCGTATCAAGCAATGTAAATCTGCACACAAGTCAAATCTGATCCGGATAAAGAAATATCAGATGGGATGGGTGTGTATCATTGCTCTAAGGTACGTTTGCCATACACAACAAATCTATATTCATCCGTATTGGAGTCGTCAATGAGGAAGCTGCATCAGTTGTGGAAAAGTCATTACAATACTACTGATCACCTATCCCACATTAACCATCTTAAAATCTTTTTCAACAATAGCTGGGGTTTTTTCTGAACCAGCTGGGTCAATGTCACCATGCTTGGTTAGTTTGGGATTTCTTTACACAGAAAAGGTAATGACGTTGAATTTTCTCCTTCGTGATGCCATTGAATATCAATTGTTGTATAAGAACAACCTGCCTTTATAATGTGTGCTATACAAAGTGAAACTCGTACAGTAAATCCAACACGGAGTCAAACATGCAATGACTGAACTAGAATCACTGGAATTTGTATTCGCTGTTTAGCAAAGAAGTTCCCATTCAAAGGTTTATAGTAAACTCAAATGCAGGTTTACGAAAGATTGGCATTGAGGTCGCTACTGTGTTACCTAAGTTGCCAGGGACAACATGAAAAGCATATCGTACTTCCTCCAGGACCTAGATATATGTATAGTGAGCCTGGAACATGGATGGTCAAACCACTTGATTCTAACAACCGTTCAAAGGCTAGAGAAGTGTCAACATATTGTGAAGATACTGCATGTTACTGACATGATCTAACTTATAAACCATCATATGATTTCTGTTCATGTCAAATTGCTGAGTCAAGACGATCCATCCTACACTCAGGGAAAGAATTGAGGAGTTAAAATGGTTAATAATGCCCTTGGTGGGACATTTGGTGTTACAGGACAGTATGATAAACATGAAAACTAAGTTTCATGACCCAAATCTACTACAGCCCATGTGGTAATTGGAAAGGTGAAGCTGCTGTTTAAATTGTTAGCCAGCACAGCACAGGTTATCCATATAGCTGCTTGAGCATGGTTGGACAAACAAGCACTTTGGCAAGGCTGACATTTTGTTCCTTCCACATACAGTTATGCGTTAGCTATTGTAAATGGTGCCATTAAATTCAAAGAAGAGGAGCTCCTTGCATCAAAGATTCAGCAAGTGTATCTGATGTGCTTGAAAATATTTATGCATGATCACTGCTAACATGCGGATGGATCTTGCAAGTTGATCTGGGCAAAGAATTTCTCCTAGGCGTTGCTGCTTTACTGAGAAAACATAAGGTATGGTTTCTGTTTGGACATGTTAACAAACACTGCAAACAGGCTCTTGTAAAATGATTTAGCTGTCCATTTGCAGAATGATTATTCGAAAATTAATACATGCAGTTCACGAAGTCTCAGATTACTTGATGTTGCAAGTGGGTTGCACAACTTCAATCAATCGTACAAGCACTAAATAATAAATAACAATAGTGTCAAATGTTGCGGAAGAGATTCAGCAGAAGACTGTCAAGGTTATATGCAAAATGATTTCACATCCACCGTCTTTAGGCTCACTTGGTAACACTTCGTTTGTTATCTGTATGCACCAGTGAAGTTGAGAGGCAGACAAAATCTTGCTACTGCGCTGGTATGGTCACCACCACCCAGTCAATATTTAGAACAATTCCTCAATTTTGTGATGAAGAAGGTTGTCATTGGACATTTGAAAATCATATAAATACCACTATTACGATACCTTAGAGTTGAAATATTACATTTTTGTAAAGGCCACTGTATATTGAAAAGGTATGGACCAAGTATGTATACGGAAGAGTTTAAACAAGCCACTGGTTGGATGTTTGATTTTTATAACGAAATGATCAAAACAGTTGCAGTCTGAGACATTAATGAAAAACACGAAAGTTTGCAAGCCTTTATGCAAGAAGTAGTTTTGGAAAGACTCAGAAAACGAACTCAAGCACGTCCACGTAATTGAGAACCAACATACAAACCTGAACCAGGACATTCGTATGAACCTCAACCATTACACATATTTTTCACATTTCCAACTATTAAGAAATTATTTGCATTTCCACCTGTTGAAAAGGGAATATATGCACCCGCACATTTACCTGAACCCACACGAACAAAACTTACTTGAGGCAAACCAGATGCATCCACACTGGAATAAAAACAAATGCCTAAACTCTCAAGAATAAATTGAAAAAGGACACCTAGCACCAGCAGCCTGAAAGAAAGGAAACACCCAGACAGGATGAAAAAGAAAAAGACATGCATATGTGTAGAAACAACAAGAAGTGGTTAAATGGGTTATAGAACAAGAGGAAGTGAAACAAAGACATGGCATCATGACATATTATTCCAAAGACAGAAATGAAATCGAAGAAATACTCGACAACGTTGACATTGCCACAATGATTATTTATTTCACCATACACATCGATGATTATGTGAGTTCTGGTGGAACAAATATGATGTTTATCAAGGATTCGAATGATCATTAAAATTATACAACATATAATATTGCATGACCTTAATTACATGCTAATGATGCAGGTGGACAAGCTGTCATCTTTGATGGCTAGCCACATTTTAACTTTTGATTTTTGGAGTATTTACAACAACTTTATGAAAGTTTATTGAGGTTTTGCATACGATACTTCTCAGTCATTGATCTGGTTTTTTCAGAGATTTTTACAAGTTTAATTTTGGAGCCAAGTATACATTAATATTACAATGAAAGGACTCCTCCAGCGATACAACTTGGGATCCCTACGATGTTGTTTCTGGCCAAGTTGTGTTGTTATCATTAACATTGTGGATGCTTGCGCTAATCACTTTGCTGGCTATAGAACACATTTTGTTCTTGTTTACAGTCACAGATGGTTACATATACATTGTTGTGATCCTGTCCAGTACGTTTATGTTGATGGAAAACACAGTTGGCCAAATGAGGGTCTTTGACGCACCTCTGATATCCCTTAACCAATACGTTTTTGCAACTGCGGGAGTCACATCTCCTAACAGTACTGGCATAGCCTCAAGGAATGGAAATATTCCACTTGTCTTTTGCTTTTATGCCGCTTCTGTTTTTGACAATTTAATGGTGCCGATGTGTTTTTCGTTTGGCTGAATGAAGCTGATTAAGATGAGTTTGGGTCAGCAACATGGGAATAATTCCAATTAACTTTGCCCAGATAGCCTTAGTGTAATCCTGTAATCATTTTTTATTGCACTCTATATTTTCGCAAGCTGCCATTTGTTATGGAAAAACTTACCTTTGTGACAGGATATTATTATATGAAAAATGCAACAGGTATAATTACCATGTGCTGAATTTTCCAGAACTGCATCTGGAATGGGTCTGAAATGGGATTGAAAGACGACTAAGAAGTGGAAAACGACTTCAATAACAGCATAACGACAAGCAAATGACCTCCCCACTGACAAGTTTTCGTTTACACAACTTGGCATGATCTGTCAAGCATTTCCAAGGTGCCTTTGTGCGGAATGAACCTGCAATGATGATGCCACCCATAAGGGAAATTGGCATCGTCAACAAGGATTCATGAACAGGGCCTGAGACTCATCGTGTTGTATATGTGCAGACAGACAATAATCTATTGGAATTTGCATTGTAAGCACTTTTTGCCCCACTTTTAGTCGTTCGTTATTTAACCTGGGATGGTACACGACAACTGATGTTTATTTCAACTTGTTTGGGTAACAGTGCTTAGGCGAAGAGAAGAATGGTCGTTTCAGGCACTATTCAGCGTCGCAATCTGTTTGTTTCCATATGAACGTGGTTCTAGGCCCTCAAAAAGTACAATCGCCAGTGACTTAAATATATCTATCACTTTAGGTCATTTGTACCAGTCAAATGAATAACTGCTTAGAAGTGCATACGCATGATACAACTGTACGTGACGAGCCTGTCGAGCAATTATAATACGCAATAACATTAGTAATAGAACTATGATAGACACTCAATACCAGTGCGAGAAAATAATCGAAGTGGAGCAGCAGCTGTGAGATAAAATCGTTAAGATAACTGCGCTTCTCATGAAAAGCAAACACTTGTGTTGTGACTATAGATGATGTTTGCAGAATCGCAACATTAGCGGCCACAATTTGTCTATATCTGGTTGGAAATATGGCTTAGTTAACTATTCTAGCTTCACCAATCGCAATTGTTGATGAAATCTTATCAATAGTAACCTGTGTGACTTGTGGCGCTGGTTAAATAATGTCAACACAGCTGCTTTCGCAAATGCATGTCTGTTTAGAATGTATCTCGGTGATACAAAGCAGCTTAAATCCAATTAATATAATCTACTCTAAGGATAAAATAATTAGATTGGCCAAGTTTGACCCCATGACGGCAGACACAAAATCACAGAAAACTCCGAAAACAATTACGGAACCAGGAGAGAGTAGATAGTAAAAATCGAGTAGATATTTAAATGTTTGTACATTAATGACAGGTTCCTTAATTACCACTTGCATGATTTCACAATCAAATGATGGAGTGGTATGGTATAGCCAATTATGCCGATTACTGTTCTAGGTTGAATTCTTCAATCTCCACCATGACTTTATCTTGCAGGGTCAGATATCGGTAATGTTCTCATGTGAGCATAGAGAACTTTATATGAGGACAACGTGATCAGCGGTAAAAGGCTGTGACCTAGATCAGTTATACGAATCCAACATTGTTATTATCATATTATACCAGGTATAATCTCCTATCATGTCCTCAGTAGAATCACTTTGACTAATGAGAAGGCAAGAAACTAATGGGGTTGGGGTGGGGATAGTGCATACCGAGTCAGTAGAAAACTGTTGGTGAGAGCTAGGCGATATTTGGCGTTACTCCCACCACACTTTGGACTCTTAGAAGTTTCAGTATACACACAACGAGAAATGATAAATGTAATTTGGTATGCATATTACACATTTCACTTCGAATAATTGTGTATTAACTGCAGTGGTTAACAATATATTAACCCAGAAGATCCTGAAATGTTCTATTAATTTGCTTTATTTTCGAATGATTCATGACGATCACATTCTTCCTCTTTCCCTTTTCCAATGCTTTCTACCTCAAATTAATAAAGCCATTTGCAATATAGTTTTCCTGATTTACCTCATTTCAATTAAAGATGGACCATCGCATGCTAACTATGATCACAGCCTGATTTATCAAAAACGATCCCATATTTTCCTTCGATAGGGTTGAAATTCTTCTCGTCTAGAAACACTAGAGTATTATTCACAGTAAAGTATATTATCATTTTTATAGATTAAAGGTTGTTTAAAATGACAATTTATGACCAGTGCTTTTGTCACAAAAGGGTTTAAGTAGTCTAATTCCAGGACATTTATTAAGATTTAGAAGTATGAAAGTAAAGTAAACAGTTTCATCTATCATGATTAACACAAATTAATTTAATCTCCAATTATCCATATGATCTATTTTTCTATTCACATTGGTCTTTTGTAGTTTTACATTAAATTTTATTTTTAAAACGAAATTTGAACCTGGTCCTCACAGCATACTTCATACCTTTGCATAATCATTCAGGGACGAATTGGTTGCCAAAACTATCACTGGCTAAGACAGCTTTTGGAACTATTTCATCACTATGATGGACAATTATCAATATTGCTGTCAAATGCCAAAACATACAGAATATCCACATGAAACAAGCAAACTAAAATCCAAAGGTATCACACGACATTTCATTTAAATATAAAGCCTGAGCCAGAATTGAATTTGACACTAGTTAGAACCAGGGCTGTTATATGTGCGGCAAAAATGTATCAGGAATCATTCCAGCAATACCATTACTCCTGTTCTTGCTGCAATTTATTTGCACATATCTCTTTATAACAGAAAAAAATGTAAATTGTAAAACAAAATTAACAGTAATTATATAATTCTCTTTTTGTTTTATCATGAAAAATGTTTTAATGACAAGTCCTTAATATGACACACACTTTTCTGTTTATTCATCTAACATACTTTAATTACTATTGCATAATAGTAATAACAAGAAGAAGAAGAAAAAGAAGAATTTTGTTTATTACTTACAGGTGTTATTGGAATAGTTATGTATAATTAATTTTTAGTGTGCCTGACTTTTGTAAATGTTTGATGGTTGTAGATTTAGTTTCTGCATAACTTTGTCCATGATTATAACCTGTAAATATAATGTTTACTAATATTTGAGTTCAAGGACTAACCATGTTAAATTGGTTCTCCCATTCGAATGGTTATATTTCCAGAATATTTTCTTGCATCATACGTCCAGTGGCAATGTGTATAAATTGTGAGTTAGGTACGCAAGTGATTCATTCATGTTTAAGATTAGGCACTGGGAATCTGTTGAGTTTACAGATGTATTGCTGAAATAAGAAATAATTTGAGACAAAGTATTTATTTAAATCATTCAGTGGAGTTACTAATGTACTCATTGACCTTGAATTAATGCATCATTGGCATAACATGACAGTAAATTTAGTTGGTTCATCAGGACGTTCAAGATTATGGGAATTTATTCAGAACACTCTGTACTATTGAACAGTGTGATAGGACATGTTGGATTATTTGGAATTTCATGCATAATGCTTTAAGCGTCTTTTGAATTTTCACTATGTATTTTAAGGAATTTAATTATTTGCTGAATTTTAATTAAATTGGTTAGTTTGACTTCCTCTGTTACATATTTTGAGACCTAAAATGTGAACAGAATGAATGTGCCCTATGAGCATATGGTCCCATTAGTTAGTTCTATATGAAATTAAAATTCTACGTTTCACAGGATACGAACATTTGCAGCATATTTCCAAGCAGATCCAAGTCAACGAATAAGAATACTGAATAAGTTTTGAACCTATATTTCATTTGCAATAAAAGCAAGCATGAGAAAGAATGTCATACGAACACAATTTAATTCACTAGAAGTAACGTAGTCAAAACGACATTTAGTATTTCATGCTATATCAAGCATACACTGAAAGAGGATTCTCAGTAAATATGTTGAAAATAAGCAATACAAGGTACGAAATTTCGTACCGTCCATTGCCAATATCTACAGTATACTATCCATACAGCTAATCAACATAAATGTCCCATTATGGAAGGAAGACATATCTTTCATTATTAAAATGGAGATTTGTCTACTCTTGTACTTTTTCTCAAATTGCACATATTTTACAGAATCCCAGTACTCAGTGTCCATGCTAGGGAGTGAATCAGGAGAAATAGTCACCAACGAGTTTGCCACTTTACAAAACACTTACCCAAATGGCAAAGTTCACTTTATTTTGCACTGATTTCATTACATTCTTTGAGAACGACATATTAATAATCAAAGTAAAATGTTGACATTGTTGTAAGATTTCCCTTCAAAGATGAGGGCAGAAAGATAGAAAAGGAAGTGTTTTCTTCTATAATAAATTTTGGTGCTAATGTTATGATCATAGATACGATTAATTGTATTGTTCTCTACTGAGTTTCTAATGACTCTTCACACTCAGGTGCCTTAAAAACATGTGAAAAGTGAATGTTTGTTGATCAATTACTAATAAAAGTAATCATTATATCCAATAATTCATCATATGAAGAGATGAAACAGGAACCTCTACAATGGAAGACAATGCCTATTTTAGACTGAGATATTTTACAGGTTCTTTGTTGTACAACAATTTTGATGGAATATAAAACGTTTTAATATTTTTATCAACTGGAATATTATTGCATAATAAACATAATACTCTTACATGAAAATATGCAAGAAGGTTTGTCTGAAGCGACTATTGAAAGGAGGGGTAATTTTATCCAGATATTAGGATCAATCTTGGAGTCAGACTTATCATGTTTAAAATATTAAACAGCTTTGATTAAGATTACTTTTGGAAAGTAGAAAGGTAAAGGTTACAATTTAGTACTATGTTTAACATATATGAATTAAATGAAGCACAGCTCTGCAAAGCAAGATTTCATAACTGCTGATTAGTTTATTTTGAAGTAAAAATTTGGGTCCAACTATGAAATATTGGGCTGCCAGGACTCCATAAACAATATATCAGAATCATCACTGTATAGATACATACCAAGAAGCTCAACAGTGGATTAAATTACACACACACACACACATCTCTCTCTCTCTCTCTCTTTATATATATATATATATATATATATATATATATATATATATATATATATATATATATATATATATATATATATATATATATATATATATATATATATATGTGTGTGTGTGTGTGTGTGTGTGTGTGTGTGTGTGTGTGTGTGTGTCCTTTATGGTTTCCAGCAATGCATTATTTGAGAGCATAACCCTCTACCTATACTGAACCCACTTATCGGCTGCTTTAATGAAATAAGTTCAAACAACTGATATAGAGTGCTATTTAAGACACAAATTCGAGATATTGTGCAAGAGGCACATATGTGTATCATACCTCTTTAGTTTCTGGGTTTTGCATTGAGATGTATTTGAGTTCCATACAATAGGCGGATGGAATACTGTTTTGAGAGCTAACAGAAACAAATAATATTCTCCTGATTCACCACGGAGTCCATCAACCATCAACGGATATGGCATTTACAATCTTGTCTTCAACAAATAATATATAATATTACTTACCTACACTGTTTAAGTGAACGATAGAAAGAGAAAGTAACATACAAAATAAATGTATATAAAAGCAGACAGACAATATGAATCAGAGATACAAAAATTCTTACGTAGCTTTTGCTTCAGATTTATATTTACTTTTAAAAGTGAGAAAGAGTACCATTTCACCATCACTATCCATGCTACCATAATTTGTAGTAAGAATAATGCAACTTCTGTCACCCAAGGTAATGCAACAAGCTTCTGCCTTCCAAAGGAAATAACACAGTGACATGTTGATTATCCACACTTACTTACAAATAGTCAAAACACGCAAAGACTTAAGATCAAGAAATAAATGATACTATTTAAATTGTTGAGCCAGTGACTACATGATGTTCACATACCATTATACTGCATTGCATGTTGATTTAAACACAAACGCATTTTCTAAAAGATGATTTCAAAACATTTTATATTATGGGCTAACTTTTATGCAAGATAAAGCATTCATTTAAGAGCATTCTTCCATAATTGGCCTCTGTTTACATCTCGGCCATTATTTTGGGGAATGCCTCTCACTTATGTTTTATTGTAATAATGAGCAATGGTGTTTCAATTTGATAACACTTTGGGCTAAAGGTTTTATGTATTATTAATTATAAGATTAAGTTGATTCAAATCAAACTTTAGTAAGACTGCTGGTCTCTTAAAAATAGTCTCCCTTGGATTGTTGACCTTGCGTACATCACATTGGGGATTAAATTCATTTAGTATTTTTTTAAGTCCTTGCTTTGAGCTGGAAGACGAATTAAACAGCCTTTTTATCTGCAGAAAAAAGTAAAGAAGGAAACAGACAAACAGTCTCGTTTTATTAAATTGTATACTCATTAATACCTCAGTTTGAATTGTAATTACTTTCTATGAAGCCGTTGCACATTAGTTTTAATCTTTTTTATCATCTCTTTATTCAGTATTCAAGGAAGGACACGTGACAGTTGTGATTCAAGAAAGATTACTGGATGAAATTTTGGTATGTTTATTTTTTCTTCATTAATTTTTTGTTTATTTTTTATGATCTTAATATGTAGCTATGCCCTCTTTGTTGGTCAGATAGATATAATTTATCAAAGATCTTTGAGTTTGCAATTTACAGTAGCATAAGAAATTTCTTAACACAACAATTTTAAATGATTTAGATTTAAAGATTGAAGCTATTGTTTGAAAACATTAAATTTTCTAATCAAATGTAGGAAACAAATACTACATCAAGCTATTTTCTAATATTACTGGAATTATATAAAAAATATAATTGAATTCTTGATATATACAATATGTGGAATATCATTGTGTTTGCAATTTATAACTGCATAAGAAATTTCTTCAAAAAACATTTTCAATGATTTCAGTTTCCAGATTGTTTAAAAACATTACATTTTCTAATCAAGCTTTGGGCACAAATGTTACATCAAGCTATATTTTAATATTATTATCTAAAAACTCATAATTTAATCTGAAATGTCTCGTGTTGGTTAAATAATGTCTAGTAAGCAATATTACAGGACATCGGCATAGACACTGATGAAATGATTTATAAATTTTACACGGTTTAGACCATTACAGCTTAGAGAAAATGGAAAAAGAGATAATGTTCAAGAACAGATAATCATATAAACAAAATGTAGACGAAAAATGATATGGTTCTCTTTGAATAATGGAATTGTACTTTTCATGAATTGTCATGCTTCATTTTCCATACTTTCAGCCAAATAGTGAATCCTAGTGTTAGTGTTCTTCTATTCCTTAAAATTTCCAAATCTGGTGGATACAATAGACTAGATATCATTCTTTTCCTCATTCTTACCAGATATATATCATAATATCTAAATTCAGGATATTTAACATTCAGTTTAGTTTTTAAAGGTAACACATTATTACAGTATTTCCTTTTTCTCCTAGGACTAATTTTATTTCTTTTGCACCAGTTTCATCAAGTTTTGTGGAATTACTTATGGAGACACATTGTTCAGTTTTGGCCTAATATAAATCTAGTATGCACTCATTACTTCTTCTGGATTATGCATGCATTAGATAAGAAGAGGAAAGGAGACCCAGACATGTGCAATACTATCAGAAGAGCCACAGGAGAAAGCAACAATAGCTGATGTGAGTTTTTTATCTTCATTTATTCTTTTGTTTGCTGCAGAATGCAGAAGGGCTTACATGACCTCTCTTCTGAACACAATTTTTCGAGCATACATTTAGGTGATACATTTTCCGCAAATTACTGATGGAAATATTTGAGTAGTTCTTAAAATAAACCACATTCGTATTCTTTCAAAATTCCATCTATCAAATTAAAATTTGTATGCACTTTTACCAGTTAACAATAATAATCTGAACACTTTATTTTGCTATCTTTAAAACAACCTTTCCTTCAACATATCATGTGAATCGTTGTACATTTTCTTGGTTTTATATTCAAAACAGTAAATGAGAACGAAAGAATGATAGGACAAACATGACATATAATATTCATATGACAGAAGAATGAATGAAAATTAAATGTAGCTTAATTGATAACAAGTTCATATTCAATGAAATAGTGGCATAGTTAATATCATATTTCTATTCCCTTTTAAATACCATAATTTAGTCCAAGGCCCTGGTCATCCTCTCAGGATTAGAAGATGTTATTGATATTC